>CM063502.1:2334634-2474634 GCA_032207245.1 Pardosa pseudoannulata | reverse complement strand
ATTACGAAAAAGTCATTCGTGAATTGAGAGTAAAATTCGTGAATTTTACTCTGAATTCACGAATTTATTTTGCTTGAGTAGGACCACCAAATGGGACGAAAAATTATTTCAGGGAGTTTTTACTCATACTAGAATATTTAACTATAATCATCACAAAAAATTGTTAGATGTCTTTTATGCCAGCTGTAATATAATAAAATTTAATAAAGGGCAGAATCAAAAAATAGATGACAAAGATTTCTATTATTCTGGAGCTATAAAAAATTAAGATATATTAGGTTAGGTTTAGGTTTGGTACTGTCTTCTGTTTTACTATATCAACAATAAAAATGTTCGTGGAGAAAAAATATTCAACAAAAGTGTTCGTAATTTAGACTGAGATTTGCTTATCACAGCCTATTCCGAACAGCTACAATGACTCCAATCTGGTTCCGATAGACAGCGCTCTACCTATTCGACCACTCTTCGGCTGGAAAGTAGGTAAGAAAATGCATTCAATTACTAACTTTGACTGCATACTTCTTATAAATCGTTATAGCTATTGAAATCTGATATGTTTTTAAATTTGCGTATGTTGTAATGTCTGAGTTTAAATACATATTGTAAGAAAATATTAAGAATATTTCAAAAATAAAAAATATTTCGATTTCTTTGCATTCTATGCCTGGCAATGTTAACAATATGTATAACCTTTCTTCTACCATGTACCACAAATAGAAATTTTCGAAATCTCCCTAAAACAGATTCCAAATAATACAACAAAGTATGTCTTTCAGCATTAGAAATAATTCAAAGAACAGATTTGTGAATTCAATAGTTTGGCTCAAAATGTTGCTTATATTAGTAACAATAAAATTAGTAATAATAATTTCAGTATTTTAAAACTTTATATTATAAAAACTCAGACTGATTGTTTTCAGAACTAATTTCATCTTCTAAAAGTTGAAAAACTAGTTCAACGCATAAAACTAAATTTTGGAGTAGTTTCTAAAAGAGTGCGTACATAAGATTTTTCATGCCCAGATATAATATTCTTTAGATAATTTTCCTTTTTGTCAAATTAAGGAAAAATTTCAATTTTTCAGTGAAATGAGATTTATGACTCTTAATTTTATTTACAACTACCTTTTCGGCTAGTCATTTAAGAATGTAAAAAACATTTGATTTTATGATATTTGATAATGAAGTTTCAGAAAATGAAAGCTATATTCATATGAACTTTTTAAGGATTTTCGCTTACAAAGAAACAAATATTTTTTTCTCCTCGTTCAATAAATATATCTACAATTTTATAGTTTTGAACTTTAGTTCTCGTTTTTTAGACTATTTCCATACAAAATTAATTTCAAATTAACTTGAGTTACATACCTACATATGAATTACATTGTTATGGGAATCGGATTTCACGAACTAAATCGGGAAACAAAAGAATAAAGATGTGAAATTGTAGTGGTTTCATAGCTAAGCCGTACTAGAATACAGGAATTTATTTCCCAAAATAACTAAATTCATAGAGTAAACAAGTGAGAAAAAAATCTCTTTCAAAGCATCTGTGGAAGTGTTAAGATCCCATTGTATCGAAAAGGCCTCAATTTCAAGTTACTGGATACTAACTTTTACAGTTAATATATTACTTTCAAATAGACTTCTTTTTTCAGCTAACGCGCTTGCCGAAACTAGGTATGAAGTGGCATATCACAGAGTTCAAGATACTCGAATTCGAATATTATACAATTGTTTTTAATTTAAAATCTTATAGGAAGTCCATTAAGGCTCCATGGGAGTGCACTCTTGATTAATACACATCTATAGTATGTCGGAACCATTATTTTCACCATGTTATTTATGTATCAAATGTATGAATATTCATTTTTTAAACTCAAAAGGTTAAATTGATAAGAATACATTGATCATTTAGAAAAGTTCATTCCGAAATGAAATTTTCAATTTCATTTAACATACAACTAATATATGCAGTTGATAGTAAGTGATTGCATTCCTTAAATATTTTTTTAAAAATCTTATTTAGTCTGGTCAAAACTTTAAATGGAAGTTTTTTAAAAATCCAGAATTTTAACATGCATCGGTTTTATTTTTTTTTCAGTAAAAACGTTCAATTGTTAGATTGTGGATATTGTTTTGCTTGTCGAGAGCTAATTATAGTAGTGTTTAATACATAAATAGAATTCCTAAATATGTCATCCATTGGTTAAAAAATACCTTCGGCCATCGTCAAGTCAAATTTACAGAAAACATTAGATATATTTGCCACAATTAAATGTACAAGATATTTTGTAGTACTAACATTTAAATTAAGAAATCACTTACACGTAAGATAACACTATAATCATATATTACATACTTAACCATAAGCTATTTATAAAAATCTTGAACGGGGATAATATATAAAAGAGAAATTCTTTAAGAGAAGTTATTTATTATGTAACAGAGGTTTATCGGTCAAATTTCTCTCTATTTCCTTTGAAACTTTCCAAGATTTTAATATACAGAAAATATTATACAACTAAATTTTTTAAGTAAAACATTCAAAATAAACTTTCGACATATGCTTGAAACATAATGGCTTCTAAAATTATTGCTCGATTACTTTTTTCATTGTCTGACCTAAACTTCAACAACAGTCAAAAAGGAAAGTTTTTAAATTGAATTGAAAATTTTAAATTGAACACATTTCAATTATTAAAAATTTACAAAAAATGACAGTTAAAAAACATATTTAAATTGTTAAAGTTACCTGTACGTTTAGATACAGCGAATTATCTACGAATCTTATTAGAATATTGTGAAACAATTCTAAAGACCCGCCGCGTATACAAGAAAAGAATGTTATCGATACTTTCAATATCAGTCGAATCTGCATACAAGAGAAGAATATATTATCGAAAATACTTTTAATATGGCCAATGTAAATGAGAAAATTACTTCCTCGTCCAAACGCACATGAACTTCGCCAATTTTAATGATCAAGCATATATGTTTGGGATCGAAATCTTGTCCCAACTGATACAGATCAAAAGGTTAATGTTAGCCGAAGTCCCGCTGGCGGTGTCTGATCTGACCTGAAACTTGTGTCCAGCCGAAAGTAGGGCACATAGCCCTAGTTCCTGTTGTAGCATCTGAATTGAATGGTCCCCTGAGGTGAAACGAGAACTTTCGATTTCATCAACGCCGGAAAGAGTGCACTTCCGTCTTGCTACTTTTCATTCTTCTTTGAGGGATGAAAGCCCCTTTTGAGGGCGGGGGTAGCGCTATAAAAGTTGCCGGGGTGGACGGCCAGTCATCAAATCGTCTTGGATTGCCAGAGTGCGTGCTCGACAGAAAATGAAGGTTTTGGTAAGTTAGGACAGGCTGTCATAAGTACATAAGCTATTCAATAAGTAAATTATGATAAATGATATGTATTAACCAATTAACACGATTGCAATTTCTTTGATAGTCATGATTATTTCATTTCTCTAATTCAAGATTAGAAATTTTACCTTCCTCTAATCCAAGTCATAAATATGAAGAACTATGCAAAGTTTGTGAAAATTATTTTCAGAAACAATATTTTTAACAGATGCTCATATTATAAATTTGTCAAAACATTGAATATTTCGATTAAATATTCTACTATAAATACGCTCTATATTTGTTTTAAATCTTAATATCCATTAACTTTTTACTTTCTTTTTCATTAAAACTATGTTTTGGTTAGAATTCATGCCTTATTCATTTAGTTAGAATTTATGATTTATAAATGTTTCGTGTAACAATTTTATAAATTTTATTTTAGTGCAGCAATATACTGTTTGAACACTGGTTTATTTTAACATGACTAAAAATAAATTCTTTCAAAAATTTAATAACGTTATCAAAGCAACCAAATACTATTTTGTATATTAGCTTCCCCAGAGAATTTTTAACATGATTTGCAAACAAACTTAATATTTTAAACAAAAAAAGAATTTTTTATAAGGGAATGTAAAATACTTCCGTCATTGTTCCCCAAACAACTTGTTTGAATCTAAAACTTATTTTTAAAGTGTAAATAAATCAACCATGAAACGAAATCCAATTCCATCCATTACTACATTATCTTTCAATTTATCAGATATCCATTAAAAGTTTCATTTCATTTGTGAAGTTCTCTAGCACATTTATTCCTTCTTTCTTTAGATAAAGTTAACTTGACAACAATCTCTCTCCCACTTAAGGTAGCTGTTTATTAAAATAAAAAGTATTCTGGCTTCTAGCTTGAATATTTAGATACGAATCGTGACTAAATGTCGGATCCTTTCAGGCATTCTCGTTCGCTTTCCTCCTGCTTGCTTCGTCCGTGATTGCTTCGGGCTATCATGGCTGGGAACAACCCAAAATCATCAAGATCATCAAGCCAGTGCACGTGATTAAAGTTGTGAAGCACATTCCTCCTCCGATCCCTGTCATCAAGTACATCAAATTATACCATACCACAACAGTAGGACACGGAGGATTTGGATACGGTGGACACGGGTACCACGGATGGTAGAAACATTCAGGTACGAATTCAGCTCCAAGTACAGACTGTGCATAATATACACTCCCCCTCTTAAAACTTTCCCTTACACACTAAACAAGAATGACAAAAATGAAACTTATTATTCTTTTTGAATCCCCAAATTTTATTCCAAAATGATTCATCATAAAGGTAAGTCAATTTTTCTTTTTTATTTTACCCACTTGACTCACTCTTGAAATTTTCTAAAATGGTGAGTATACAGTACAGTGCTTTTTACTTCCTTCCCCTCGATGTCTTTTCTAGAAAAAAACTAATGATTGAATAAATTAATGCATCACTTAAATCATTTTAGAGTATTGTAAAAAAACAATGCCTCTTAATCGGACTCGACATATTATATATACTTTTTTATATATTTTCTTATGATAAATACTTTTTAATTCCTTCTATACTCCAAATGATACAATTCTTAAAGTGCAACCGAACCATATTCGAGAAAAAAATGTATATCTCATCAACACGTTCGATTTCAGTTTCGAAAAATATCTTACTATTTTAAAATTTTAAAAACACCTGCTTTACAGGTTAAAGGAAATACGTGAAAATGAATGAAAAATATTCAGTATTACAAAATAATAAAAATAAATCGAAAATCGGCTATTTATTCATTCTGAGTTTTTGTGAGAAAAAAAATTGCATTCCGTATATCTTTTCCAAGATGAACAGAACGGAGATTGAGAAAATATTTTCCTGCTTTAAATATTTAAGAGAATTCTTATCTATTGCTATAAAATAATACAGAAGTTGAGACAATACTTGAAGCAAATAAAAGTAAGAGCTCCTCTAGCAAAATTATTTATTTTATGCATTATACTTAGAATCCCAAGTTGTATAATTGCTAGATATATTTTATATCTTCAAAATACAAAGATTAAGATCATAATTAGCTTTTTAAAATATTTACTATAGGAAACAAATTCAAATAAAACCCTCCAAACTTTTTATAAACGAAGTTCATAACTGCCGGTAATCTATGTCAGTTCTTTTAAATAATAGCTTTAGTACAATTAAAAAGAACGTATTTTCAAATAAGCTATATTCACGAAAAACATAATGCTCCCAAAGAAATTAGAAATAATTTAAATGTGTTTCGGAGAAATTTTCATTATATGTAACAAAAAAATTTTCTCATTGTTGCTTTTATTTTCGCATGTTTTACATATTATTGACGATTTCCGTTTTTCAATAATATAGTAAAAGAGACGTTTAAAGTTCGATAAAACCTTCCTATTAGCGTTTTTAAATAAATTTCCCTAAATAGACTTTTTTTAATAAGTATCAAGGGCATTCAATTAAAACTTTCATACAAATATCGATAAAATACCAAAGTAATATTCGTATATTAATAATATACTAAATCAATTTTTTAGAGCGAATATAGCGAGGAAGCTAAAGAACTTTTTCTATGAAGATAAAATTATTTTCATACTATATTGAACTCAATGACGAAATTAAATCCCAAAATGTACTGATTTCTTTCTCTTTAGAAAGTTTGAGATGAAAGCATGCAAAAATCCTTAACGCAACATTCGAACCATCAACTGTTAAATTTGCAAACATTTCATGTATTTTCCTTCAAAATATCATTAGGTCCATTAACATGGAGATTTAAATGTACTTTATTCAAGCCACTAAAGCTGATATTTTTATATAGAATTCATAAGTATGTCCAATATAATTAATATTGCACAATTAGATATTCTAATAACAGTAGTTTTCTAAAATTTATATTTTCAAGCTTGGGATAAGCAGGGAATCATGTAAAACATGTTTGTATCAAGTTTTCAGTCCAATTAAGACAGCTTGTTAGCTATAACTTACAAACGCACTACTTTATTTTAAATTCAAAAGCCCAAATGAGAATTAATAAAATTCGTTTACTAAGGATCGGCAAAAATTACACTTTTTGCTCACCTTAATTTATAATTTAAATTAGCTACATGAAATGTATCAATTTATTTTTTAAGACATAAGCTTTCATATCAAAGTTTCATGTTCTTGAATACTTCATACCTCTTTAAGATTAGAATTTTTTTTTTTTTTTTTTGACAGATATCAACAAGAGTACTCTTCCATTACTTCAAACGAAGACAAAAGCCATTTTTTACCAACATATCTCAAACAATGTAAATAATTGTAAAATGTTTTATGTTAGAATGTGTCTAGTACAATAGTTTGTACAATTTTATGTTTTATAAAAAAATGATTTTCCCCACGAAAAATAAAAAACGTGGAATGTTATCTGTATTGAATTCATTTTATTATTACACATGTGTACACTTATATAAAAGGTATTCAAATTATTTATAAAGTATATTTATACTACTGAAATATGTGTAGAGTGCAAATGACTGAATTTTACATTCATTTTTTCTCTAACTACCTTAAACAGTAGTCGTCCAACGGTGCTGGACACAGATTTTACATCGATTAAAGAAAAAATCGAAGGCTTCTGTTTTGAAGGACAATTTTCGCCTTTATATTTTATTTTCTCCATTTCCAAAATCGACTCGCCTCTGGGAATTCCCCTTAAAAATTTTCTTGTAATTGGACATTATTTTACTACATTAAATGTCGTAGTAATAACCTCTATCCACGTCTTCCACCATTATTCAACAAGTAGACTTTAAAAAGAATCATTTGCGATTTCAAACTACCAGATCTTTTTTTTCATTACTGATATATTAAAGAGGACAGAAGTGAAAGTACTTCTGCAAGACGACGGTATGACCGAAAAAACTTAAATAAAACAGAATTATAAAAGTGATTGGTGTAGAATTGATTTGAGACAACAGTACAAATATTGATTTACTGTAAATTGTTTTATTGAAAAATAAAATTTACATTTTTAACTAAGCTACGACATAAAACTTACAAACTGAAAACTAGTACGCTACATAAAAATGCATGTTACATTCTGGTGTGTGGCTCATTTTAAAATAGAGCAATTTCTGTTATATTGGATCTCATATTTTGTTTTCTAGATTCCATTAACTTAAATGGATTTTGTGCTTAATTTTATTTATTCATTCATTGTTGAGACGCTCAACCTGCTATAGTCATCACCAAACTGTGTTTAATCGTTCAGTCCACATACCAGGTTCATTAGGGCCAAAAGTTTAAGTTATGGTTTGTTAACGTATCACATCTTACAACGATAAACTATACACTACTTTATACGTGATGAATTTTACGCGAAAAACAAATTTAATTTAAAGTGTCAGTCTAATTTTAAGGACAATCCACTTACTTTGGATTTTATAATACTTTTCACTATTCATATTTATACCCGCATTTCTGACATTCACTTTGTTGTAAATGTAAAAAATGGTGGTTTCCCGCTTATCAAAATAATTAGGATATGAATTTCCTGGCCATGTTTACATTTAATAAAACTTAAACATTCACTATTGAAAGTACATTTCGACTCGAAAATATTGCTTTCAAAAAATTCTATTTTATTACGTGATACTTATTTTCAAAACCAATTCCGCATGCTTGAACACTGGGAAGATCACTCCTACTCAGTCATGAATAGCCCATTTAGACGAGATTGCCTTCAAATTAATAGTTTCCTTCTATCCAAGTGTGTGGAATCCAATTTGGCTAGTTCCAACTTAGTTTCACATTTTGGATAGTTCAAATTTCAATTTCATTTCTTGTACAATATAATGTTAAAATTGTGTGTAAAAATAAGCTTAAACTATCTTCAGTAGTTAATTAGTATTAACTAATGTCTTCTTGTTTCATTGTTAAAACTAAATAAATTTTAATTCTATATTTTACATGTTCTTTTTAAACAAAAAATTTTTGAAGTAGAAAAAATGTGAATTTTATTGCTAAAATACAGATAAAAAGGGAAACTGGTAAAGCAAAAAGGTGAACAAAGAACGTGCAAATTTAAAATAATTACCATGTAAATATGTACAAATCAAAGTGCTTCTTTGCAATACAATTTTTTTTTTTTTTTTGTAAATTCAAAACATCGATTTGGGGCCTTCCACTCATACGCTGTTTTCTGTTTAGACTTGAATGGAATAGAAAGTAGGGGATCCAGTTTTTCTTCGGATTTCGAAAATATTTTTCTATTATCCGATGCTATAAAGGAGGCTTTGAAATATCAGTCTTTCGAGACAAATTATCTCATAATAGCTCGTTTGAAACAACGAAGTATTTTAACTACTTCGTTAATATAAGCACAGAACCTCGTTTATTAATATTAGAATTCTCGGGAAATGCAGAAATACTAGAAAAATCGGTCTTCTTCGACCACGACTGCTATAATGGGATTTGCCAGAACCCTTAACTTAAAATAACAGGTTTAAAAATCGCTTTAGACATTAAACTTAGTATCCAACTGCACATTGTAGGAAGGCACTGAAAAAGACAAGGTTCATTTACGAAGTGCTTATAGATGAGGGTCGTCAAGCTACAACAGCAATTAAAAAGTTCAAGTAAAGGTATGTTTGTCAAAAACTTGGGTTTTGTAAATATCTGACTAACATGCAGCACAGAAAATACTTCCTTCGTTTTTCGTATTAGTCCTGAAAACTCCTCCGAATTGGATTGCTATACTAAGTGCTTGCAAGCAGTATACTCCCTCAATGTCATCGATTGGTCTGTTTTCACAACAAAGGAAATTAGCAAATTTGTAAACAAAGATTGGGATAGGAAGAATTGTAGTTTGGTTTGGTTTGGAGCGCTACGGTCTACTGTTTTGCACACGAGGGCTAATGAGACCGGAACCTACTGCTTAAAGCCGATTCCGAACGGCTACGAACATCCATACCATAGTGGGATTCGAACCCACGAACTCCGGTACCGACGATCAGCGCCCTAACCAATCAGCCAGCGTTCGGCGGAAGAATTGTATTAACTTTTAGAATTAAAGAGAAGTGGGAGTAGAAATAGAGTTGTGCAGAAAATTAGGGATTATTTGGATAATAGTATTGGATTATTTGGGATAATAGTAGATTCTGCTTTTCCGCATTTTTGTATAATTTATTTGGTTCTTGTCAAGCATATTATGACAGTTTTAAAAATTATAAGTTGCAGCGTCATTTTAATGGGTGCATCTCTCTCAATATTGATTTATTAATTTATATCAAGCATGCCAAACTCAAAGTAATAAAAAAGATCTGCAAAATTTAAAAACTTCCATAATTATAAAAGTGGAAGATTCCTTCGAGTAGTACGAAATATACGAAAGAAAATATGGCAAATTAAAAAATTAATGTATGGACAAAATAATGCAAATTAACGTTTTCTACTTGCAACTTCTCGTCTCATAGCTTTCCTACTTCAAAAGAAACAATACTAACACATGGTGAATATCACTCATTCTGGACGGGAATCGCATTTCCATTCAAAAATGGCTCCAAATTCATTTCCATCTCATTGCCAAATATTTCACTCATTTTTTCTTTTAAAGCACTGGACCTCAATTTGCATACAACTAGATACTAATTCATGTTTATCGAGAAAAATCAAAGAAAACGTGTCTTCTAAAGACTTGAAATAGCCAAACCTTATTCCCAAATTCATTTCGAAGACCCTGCAGTTTAAAATTTATACAGTTATGAAATTCATATTGATAGTTTCGCTACATTAGGTGAGATACACGAGTTTGACAACCCTGAAGATATTCAAGATCCAATTGCATTCAAAATTACTTTAATAATTTATTCATTTACCCATTGACCAAATGTTATGAGAAAAATAATAGTCCATTTTAATCGTCGATAGAAATAGTTTCGTTAAATTCACACTCGTCACTATGCTTTTTCTGTTCAACTGGAGGAAAAAACATGCAATAAAGTACTAAACTGGAAAATTTTGTATAGCTTACTTTTATTTCACTCTGGTAAATAAGTGCTTGCAAAAGCTCAGAGTAAAAACATTTGTTTTTTTATTTAAAAAAAAATATGTCACAATTTTTACTTCAAAAACTCAAATTGGACAGAAAAGCTTTATGTATGACCGACCTCCCCCTCCCCAAAATTGCCACTCCTCCCATTTGGCTCGAACACAGAACGACCTGTCAAAAAACGAACCTGGTTACGTTAATAAAATTTATAGAAAATAATCACTTTGTACAATGTTCTTTTCGTTAAACTATGTAAAAATTTTAAAATATTATAAATTACGTAAAATTTCTAGAATGCTATTCAAAGTGGCATTCTAGATGATGTTTAAAAATATTTGTTCAGCATCCTCTTATCAACGTTTTGTACACAAAATAATAAAAACGAAAAATAACCTTAATGTGCAATAAACCATTTTTTTCGTGTAATACTTCATTAACATTGCTTTAAATTAATTTTTTAAAAAACATTGTCTTGCAGACTAACAAATGAAACAACGTTCGACAAAATGAGGATAGCTTTCGAAGCAATAGATCCCAATCTGATTAGCTCTCGTGTTGAAAAAATTTCATTCTAACCAAAGAAAATCAAATAATATTATAAATAACTCAAAGTCCTGCCATCTTAGTGCACAAATGTGTTTTCTTACAGAACAATTCAAATCTGTACAATGTACGACCAAAATGTGCAAAAAGGTATGCGAATGTAAAAGCACGTTTTATGTCCAAAATTATCTTTACATTTATAAATTCACGGATTTCTTTTAAACTGTGGATTTTATGAATTTTTCTGAAATGATACATAACACAACATGACAGATAAACACTGTTATAAATTGTTAAAATAGAATTATCTCAAAACTAAACAAAAGTGTACATACCCTTGGCTCTCTACACACAACTTCTTTGATGGATAAATTATTAGAATATAAGATTAATAAGGTTGTTTTTCATGGACTTGACGTACAATGCAGTCAGGGTTGTAGCTCGTACAATCCAAACGCAAAAAGTAATCGAAACAAAAGTTGAGTTGTCTCAAGTTTCATTGGATATTTCATTGAATATCAGGATCTTTGAACATGTAAAGCTAATTTTGGACGTTTTTCTCAGAAAGTTTTAAATGATACCCCTAAAGTAATTTCCCTTTTACAGTTTCTTTATCCAGAGGACGACTGAAAAATAGCATGTGGAAATCAGTGTTTATTTGTTACGAATATTTTATCAGCTGGAACATGTCTAAGCTTTTGCTAGCAATAGTTATGTCGCTACAGTCTATAAAATCTACTTATTTCCCGCGTTAGTGAGCATAATTTGTATCTGTTTTTGGTGGTTGCGGAATTCCTTTTCAGTTTGCTTAAGACACTTGGATGGGCATTTTTTATGTGAGTGTACTCTTTCTTTATCATCCTGATGGTTAGTTAAAGTTTTATTAGTAATAGGTAGTTTTAAGTATACTCCCTCAGTGTCATCAATTGGTCTCTTTTCACAACAAAAGAAAGGGGGGAGGAAATTAGCAAGTTTGTCCGATCCCATAACAAAGATTGGGACAGGAAAAATTGTAGACTATTAAAGTAACTTTTAGAATTAAAGATAAAAAGATGTGTGAGTAGAAAAACTTCAATCGACCGTTAAAAAACATTATTTTTTAACTGTCCTCTAAATAGGACAGTGGTATGCAGTTGATACATTCCTAATTATACAACTAAGAGTAAAATGATAACAAAATCCTTACCCCCACAGTCATGTCGATGCGAAGTTATTCGATTCAGATAAGAGCTATGTTGAAATTGCTGTGTTACTATCAGATACCAGTGAAGTGATCGCGAGACAGATGTTCACGATTTCTTGCAGGCATGAAAGTAGACAATGACAATAAAAGCTGAACTTTTCTTAAGCCCCGGAGGAAGATGATTACATCTCCCAATACTACTTATATAAAATCTACATACATACACACATGTTAGTTACACAAAGGAAAATTCTTACCATAGGTTCTTGAAAATACGCAGAAATGAATGTTTTATACAAAAACTTAATGTTACAAATTAAACTCACTGAGAATAGAGATGCACTGGATAATACAATGAAATAATGAAATTCGGTCACAAGATTTATTTTAACACAAAATTAGAGTAAAGGCTTTTAATTTATTCAGCAATATTGTCTTGTGTTTAGCTAACTCCGTATACCAGCAAATACCAAAGTATGTAAATAGTTTCCAATAAATAAGTTTTTAAGCAATTAGGCTATTTAACAAATTTAATAACTGCAGTTTCTAAATGCATTTCTCTCTTCTTGATAACAAATTATGGTTATATAAAAACACAGACATTAAATAACCTCACGAAAATGATATCTTGATAGAATAATATATAACATTCTTCATGAAATAAGTTCTTCAGCAAGTGCAAAAAGGAATGATTTTTATTTAAAGTTCATTCATTAAAACTAATGTTGTTGCCCTAGATAATAAAATTTTAAGCATTATAAATTGGTTAAAAGAGGTTTAAAAATTAAATAAACTTAATAAAAAGCTACATAATGTGCAAGACTACTATAATTTTCTTTTTTTATGTGCTTTCTCTAATCTTCTTTTATGAAGAAGTTTGAGATGGTTTTCTCTTTTTTTAACTACGTCATTAGCTTCTTTTTTGGTGCACACATTTTTAGTGGCATTTAGCTGCTGTTGTTTTAGCAATTAATCTTTTTTCTATTGCAACTCTTTTTAATATTCTAGATATGAATTTTTCATATTCAGACATAATTTTTTATTGACTGGTTCATGTACAAAATCTTCTTTCTTAAAAAAATTAATTACCGATGTATCATTGTAATACTAGACTAGAGACTCGTGTTTGTTTTACGTGGTCACCTACATTTTTCAGCAAATTTCAGCACCTTAGAAATATTTTTTGATGTGACGAGAAGAGTCAAAAGAGACAAAGAACGTAAAGATGCCTAATTTGATAAAATCTTACAACAAACATATGGGTCGGGTGGATCACCACGTCTGGTTGGTTGGTAGATTATATGCCATTAAGATTCGTGGAAAAAAGTGGTATTTACATTAGCACATAGGTTATGGGCCCAGGAACACACATAAAGGCATGAATATATTCATTAATAGTTCATTTTCGTACTCGTTCGATTCGTCTTGATATCGAATGTTTGTAGCTTATGTAACTGTCTCGAAACTTAAATATATCGCGAAAAGAAGCGATTGAGACATTGCGTTGTCAAATTGCACAATTAAGGGCCAAAAGGACTTCCGTAGCCACATCAAGTGGGAAATTGCCAAAATAGAAGAACTTAGATGGTAGCAACTACGCCGATTAGAAATTCTAAATGGAGAATTTTCTCGAAGTTTCCGTTTTGGGGAATTGTATTGAGACATTAGAAGGCACCAAAATCGATACAGAACCAGACACTGCAAAAATAAATTTATCTATAAAACCTGCAGAAACCAAAAAGACTAAGGGCCGGTCACTTAACTGCTAACAGCGATTAATCTTTGTTTAAATGGAGAATTGCGTCCCACAATTGGTTGGTGCCATGGGTTAATCTCGGTAAGCCATTAAGCCAGTTAAGGAAACATGGTTAAATCTTCAGAGATTTACATGCTTCTTCATAATTTCAAAGAAATTTGAGGAAATTCACACATTGATCACATAACAAGATAGCAGAACAATTAAAGAACATAGGCAAACCATTCGAAAACGAAACTGCCAGTGATATTTATTCTAGGCATCCTATCAGAAAAATTGAAACCAGTAATTTTTATAATTCAAGAGTTTGATCGGTTCATTACAGTAGAATATGTAAAAAAATTACTCTTTCAAAACAAATGTTAAGGACTTGTTCTTCTTATAAAATTCCCCTTACGAAGGAAAATCTGTAACAAAATCTGCACAGAAGCTCAACATTTCCACAAAACATGGTTTTTCAACTAGAACATTTCCGTCCTAAATTGAAAAGGACACGAAGTGGAATATAAAAGCGAACATTGGCATCAAAGGGGAAAGGCAAACCAATATCTAAAGATTCAAGATGTAATAATCATATGACACCAAAAGAAAGCTGGAGGATAGATTTCAAACCGAAGGAAGCAAACGGTACCTCACTACATGCCAGCGGAATCAATAATGTTGCTAGAAAACTAACTAATGATTCCATGGTATATATCATCTAAGCACAGAATTTAGCAAGGAACTTATTGTCTCGATCTCAATTTGCTAAGAAATGAAAGATAGTAATTTAAGGCTGCCTAATAACTCAAAAATAAAAATTCCTATTTGTCAAACATCCGCAATGATGGTTTAGTTTAAGGCACTACGGTATGCTACACAAGGACTAATTAGGCCTGGAACCCACTGCTTAAGGTTGATTCTTCTGAACGTCTATGAAAGCAGAGGAATTCGAGCCCAGGAACTCCAATACCAAAGAGCAGTCCCATAAATATTATGTATGCTAAAGTACCATTTCCTAATTTAAAAAATTTATTTAGTTTTACGGGAAGTACTAATTAAATATATATGGGCTACTAGGACGGCCGATGGAATAAATGACATTAAAATACGCTGATTCTTTTAATAAAAAAAGAGTATTTTACAGAAATATTTTAAAAATTTGGAACATCTACAGTGTCTTACAAAGATAACCGGACCTTGAATTTTTTATATCATTTATATTTTTATTTCAATTATCAGAAATCTATGAAGTTAAAATAAAAATAACTGCTTTATTTTGAAGATATGTTAATATAGCATTCTTTTGATATTAAATATACTTTTAAAAATAAATAGTAAACTTCAAAAAGAACATGCTATGGTGACAGAAAAAAAATAGTCACACAAAAATAATCGGACAGTTCTGGAGGTTACGAATTAAAACCGTCTGCATTAAATACAAAACATACGTTTGTGGAGTTATTGGGGATTTGCCAACGTTTGAAAATGAGTTTGCTTGAATTAATCAACAAAATTTTACAGAATTTTAATTGTTTTTATGTTATATTACAATGACTGTTTCGGGAACATAGTCAGAAAACCGCAGATTAGTTATCGATTTGCATGCAAGAAAAGGCAAATTTATTATAAAAATTGGCAATTTACTAGCTTAATTCAACAGTTTACGGTACTATTAAACGTTATGTGAAACATCATAAAATTGAAAATATAAAAGAAAACTATTTAGGTTATCTGATGGAATAAAACGCTTCATTCTCAGGAATATTAAAGAAATTCACCACAAAACTTTCGGTGGAAGTAGATGAATTATATGGAATGTCTGTTGATCCACGAACTGTATAAAGAGTAATCCAATCTAAAGAATATTATGCACGAGTAGCAAGGAAGAGTTCGGACTTTCTTCTGATGGAAAAAACAACTCATTATAGAAAAATGATTTTGTTTCTCAGCGAAAGTAAATTTGGATCGGATGGTTAGCGTGGAGAAAAGCCAAAGAATTTCGGAAACAACAGTTAAGCACGGTGGAGGAGGAGTTATTCTGTGGAATATTCTGGAAGAATGTTATGGATCAATAAAAGTACATTGATATTTTAAAACGCATCTTCAATATACAAATTCCACACAAGACAATGATCCAAAGCTATTGCCCTGAAATAACCAGACTTTAACTCTTTCGAGCATATTTGGAAAGAACTAGAATCGGAAGTTTGAAAACAAACAATTTCTTCAGTACAGAAGTTACAAACAAAAAACTAGTACAATCCATGCCAATAAGGTTACATTAGTTTTAAAATCCTAAAGCAATCCAACAAAATATTAAGAAATAATCTGAATGGAAATTGCTGTCATTTTTGCTGCAGTAATACCAAGTATCCGATTCTCTTGTCAGGCTATTTTCCTCTAGCACCTTAAGATGTTCTTTTTTAAGTTTACTATTTCATTTTTTAAAGCATATTTAATATCAAAAGAATGCTAATTTAATGCACTGTCAAATTAAAAAACAGGTTTTTTTAAATTTTTATATAATTTTGATAATTAAGAGTAAAAAAAAACAAGTATCCGAATATTTTTGTGAGACACTTTATCTTTCTGCCTTTCCGCGTCTGGGAATAATTGTTGTCATGATTTTGAATATTTCTTTACATATTTTATTTAAAAAAGAGATTGATTTGCGATATATTAAGTGATTTTAAAGAAAATTTTCCTTAAAAAGAAATGCTAATTAAAAGATCTAAATGTTTGTAATAAGAGGTAAAATGTAAGTGGCTATAATTTTGAAACCAAACGGAACTCTGCCTCTTTAGATAGGATTATTAGCAATTGAAAGGAAATTATGGAAAAAGTTAGTTATCAGAAATTATTGATCAAGCAACAAATAAAAGCAATGGAACGCAGTTTATGGCTGTATTTTGTGATAAAATATACATTTTTCTAAACTTAACTTTAATCTCGAGGCAGTTATATAAATATAATAATAGGGTTTGGGGTCGCATATTACCTTGCACGCAGACGGCTGCGTGTGTGTGTCACTTCCACTCACCGAATACTTTGCTTACTACTTTATATATGTGTGGAATTAGTCCCTATTATTTTTACGGGGCACAAAATCCATAGTGGGACTCAACAAAAGATCTAAGAAAACGATACGTTACTCTGGCATAATGATACATGAAAACACTAGTTGGGACACAACAATGAGATGACGCACAGAATATTCCCAACGAGCAGAGCTTAGTCAACGTTCTTAATGAACTTAGATCAGTGGAAAAAGCGAACCATTCGCCGGGGACAGCTGGAAAATGTGGAGACTGGACAGAAAATTTGCATTTATTTCAGCTTAGGGAAATGGGTTCAAAGAAATTACTAGCCTCTTTATTACAGCTTCAGTACGAATTTATTTACAAGACAGCATTCTTTACAGAAGAGTTGTTACAAGTAATATCAGTAAGATATTTACTTTTTATTCGCAAAATCGTGTCAAATAGTGGGCCAGAGCAGGAGAGCCAACTTTTCTCCTTCAGTGTAATGGAAAAAATATATCAAGTGGTTTTTGGGTCAAGATCAGAAAGAATGGTACTTCGTAGTAAAGATGTCTTTCTCTTTCAATGTTTAGGGAGAGTTCAGAACACGTATTAGTTCACAAAGGAGAATAACATGAGGAAGTGCAGATGAGCATCCCTACTGCATTACAAAGGTCAAAGACTGAATCGAGGATAAAATAAAACAGCAAAAAAAATGATAATCCAGCCTTTAACAATCACTTTGATATCAATTTGGTTTTTCCATTTATTATGGTCAATTGATGAGCTTCAAAGTAAAATTTCTTATACACAATAAAAGCTGAAATTGTACGCAGTCGTGTAAAAGCTAAAAGGGAAAATTATACTTGGTTGGCTCAAAAAGAAAAAAAAAATCAAAACTTTCTGGGGGTCATTAGTACAATAAATTCATGAGAGATGTTTAAAAGAAATAAAATAACAGAATAGGATGCAAATATTACAATGACCCTGCGTGACTTAATTATTTTATATTTTGGCTGTATAAAATTAAATAGAACAAATGATGTCAATGCTTTAGTATTAAATCACATGAAAATGTTAAAATTACAATAATGAAAACCTATTTTGTATTGCAAACTCTCAAAAATGTCTTTGATTGTTAAAGAATTTGTTTGCCTCTACATAATATGCATCTTGTTTTACATGCTGACGGATACTTTTAATGCTTTTTGGACTACTATAAGATTACGATTTGTACGGATATTCCTTTGGTTTTTAAGTGTCTGTTATTAGTGCCATTCGCATGCAGTTTCTTCACACATTCTTTTGACAGCAACTTTGTTATTTTAGTTTCTTCCTTACTCATTTTTTTCTTCTTTATAAGGCTTGCAAGAGGACTTTAAATGTTAAACTTTTTTTTCTTTATGTTCAAAACTTTTTTATTTTTATTATTTTACTGAAGTACCACCTTGCTGAAGGTGATACTTCAGTAAAATATTTATTTATAATTAAGGCTTTTTCCACCAAATGTTCCTCCAGGAACAGGCTGCCCAGGATGGGGAAAAAGTGAAGCTTTTAAGGCTGATATAAGGAATTTTATAAATTCAATTACAACTGTTACGTTAAATAACTAGTTATTCAAATACTTAAAAATTTATAAATATTACCTTTATTTTTTAAATTTCGCTGTCTAGTATAAACGTTTAAAATAAATCAACATCCTTCAATGATATCCTCATATATTTATGTGTCACTACAGTAAGCATTAGGACTGGTGCGATGTATCGATATATCGTGAAATGTCGATAAAGGGTGCTTCTTCATGACACCGATTTCCAAATTTTCAATTCGGATCAAGATGTGAATGAACGCATATATAGATAAATCAATTGCCGATCTCTGATGTGAAATCGTCTTCCCGATAGAGCTGTTCGAATCGGCTTTAGTTGCCCTTGCATACCGAAACAAAAGACCGTAGTGCCCCAATTAACCGATATATGAACATAGTCTTTCTGATTTTACGACACTGTGAAAGGGACCAGCGGAATATCAGTGGTTATCTATTTATCTCCTCCGCGCAATCGTTATTTCGTACTTAATTGAAAAATTCGGATACCGATCACAAACATTGAGAATACATAAAGGAGGAAAACCTCAGCTATGGAACGTGAAGTTCAACCAAGTTCTTATGACTGGCCATCAAGTGATTCTTGTTGTAACACACTTGTACACAACTATAATGGCAAAGGGCAAAGCTGTATTAAGATCCGCGTCCGACTGGTGCAGGAACTGTGACATGTTCGTTTGGTACCAATTTTTTATAGCTCCATTTCCCGGTGGTAAAAAGCGGGAAAAATGTAAATTTGAGAAAAATATTCCAGATTGGTAAATTTCCATATTTTCCCGATCTGTGAACAACCTGATTACCATTAATAGGCTGCTAACTTACAGCAGAAGCAATTGGTAATTGAAAATAAGGTTCAATGGTTGATTCCCCCCCCCTAGAAGTTAAAAATCTGTTTTCAAGGGGAATGATAGTCTCACCAATGCGCGGATTTCTTTCTGATTTCGAAAACTTTATAAATTAAAAGAAAATTTTCGAAAAGACAGAATTTTCTAAAAGAATCAGAAATTGAAATACACTCGCGAAAAAAAAGCGGAAATTGTGGAAAAGCAGAAATCGGCTATAGAAAAACAAAGAGGAAAACTTCCACCCCTGTACATGCTATAAACGTATTTCTTTTTGGTTTGAACAGAATTTTAATTTTTAGTTGGATGTTTTTGACAATTTCGAGTCTGTACTACCAAAAATTGGAAGTGTAGCTGAAGCATAAAGCTTTCTTTTATCGGACAAAGTAAATAAGAAGAAATAACACAAAGCCTAGTATTCAATGACATTCGACGGGGAAAATTCGATAAACAGTAGAATTGACGAAATTACTAAGCAAGTCTGAACTAGTGAAAACTACATAAATTTGTAAAATGGCTCGATACCATTTATGAAAATGGCCACAGATATCGGGAGTCGGCGTAATTTGGCGCAACCATCTGGCGAGTGGAAAGAAAATTTTAGCATTTATTACTGAGTTAGCATTGGGAGACGGGTAGAAAGAAAACAAGTTCATAGGTGACAAATTCCAAAAGAGAAAAATCTGTAGTTTACTGCAGTAACGGCATTTTTCAGTACATAGATAAAATTATAAATTTTAAAAAGGAAAAAATAAGGAAAATGGCAAGGTTTATTTAAATTATGAGATATATATTAATTTGGTATTTACAAATGCTTTAAAAGTTACAAAAAATTCTGTTTATTGAAATAACATTTTCAGTGTATATATAAAACATTAAAAAGGTGAAAAATTTTAATACTGTTTGTCTGGTATTAACAAACATATTAAAGTTTAGCATTTCCAAATGTTCTACAAGAATTTGCTATTTTCAAAAATTGATTGTCAAACTCATTTTCAAAACATTTTAAACTTTTACTGCATTTCACAATTTATTAATTTTTTATTAGACAGAAATTGTCTAAAATCAGTTCTGATTTTTTTTATTTGGCTGAATATTCGCATTTTACTTCTTGCTGGAATACAGAATTATCGACAGAGGGAAGAACAAAACGAGAACGGGAATTTTTAGGGATTTTAGACTATATCGCTGAAAATCGGAAGAATTAGTTTTCCGATCGAAATATCGAAAACACACCGAAAAATCGGAAAGTATTGGCACCTATACAAGTCATGAACGAACACTTACTTTTTTAATTGCAAATATGTATACACAGTTAACGACACCATGTCAGAGAGCATCAAATGTAGGATTTAGGCGACAAACAAATACAAGGATAAAATAAAGCCTCGAGGTCCCCTCTAAAATTCTAGGCACAAGTATTTTGGGACCCCCTCCCCCAACAAAAAGGTGGCTTTGACTTTAAATTATTGTAAAATTAGAAATAAAGTATTTTTTCAAATCCTAAATGTTTGACTTATAAACAAATTTTGGGAAAATTTCACAGTAATGATGAATTTTGGGTAGGGGCCTATAACAACAGATCAATGGATTTACGTAAACTTATAGGAGAAAAATGTGCACTGGGCATACTGCAAGAATTACTTTATTCGGAAATACAATGTGGCATAACAAGATGTCAATCAAATACAAAACTTTATGCATGTCAATTTACACACATACATTAAAAAATAATTTTATATTTAACTTTTGAAAACGATGTGTTTTAAATGTTATAAAAAATGTTGAAAAAGCTGAAATTAAAGTGAACTGTATTTTGTTTTAGCTACTCAGAACAAGTCAATTCTTTCCTATGAACAAAAAAGATGCTCTTTAGATGATTTGATCCGTTAGTATTATGTTGTTTTCAGTACTCTAAATTTTACTGAAAATCAGTTAAAAAAATGTTTTTATTGTGCATCTTATTATACAAAAATGTGGACATTTTGATCTTCCAAATTAACTCACTGTATTACAGTTGTTCAATAAACCCTAGAATGCAAGCCTTATGTCATCAAATGCTTTGTAAGTAAAATAATAAACTGACAAGCTGAAAATACTTTTCATGAGCATTTTCAGCATATGTATCAATTTCCTTTCCTTATTTGAAAAATGAGATTTTAAGAAGTTGTCTTGACAAAAACAGGATAACATTCTAAGGTTAAACTAAAAATTATGCCTAGTGCTACAACAAAGACAATACAATTGAAATATATAAATTGCTTCATTTTTGTAACATTGGTAGAATCAAAATTCCTAACAGCATATTAAATGGAAATACTTATTGGTAGAGAATTATTAAAATTATTTAGCAATTAAAATTAAATAAACAAACTATTTATATTCTTCACATTTATTACTTCAGCATATCTTGAATGTACGTGAATTTAAAAAAATATTTATAAATTATAGTTACTTTATTACAGAGAATTTCACATCACAACTTTTGTACTGAATTATTCTTATTATTTTGTGTATATTTATAATAAATTTAAGAGCTGACATTCATACATTATAAATGGAAAACAATAACAGAAAAATATAAACTTATATATTGCAGCAACTCTGAATTATAAATATATAGCACAACTATAACAACAAATGATTTAGAATTCATAAACTGTTTGTATACATAAAAACAAAAATAAGGTATTTAAAAGGTGAGAGTACATATTTGGCACAACAGTTTGATTTATAACTTAAACCAAAATTACTTGTTAAAAATAAGACTCTGTTGTTGAGACATTTTTATAAAAGCAGAAAGCTACAAATTTCAACAATATTTAACAAAATCCCAATGCTATAATATGTCTTTTAAACAAAAATTAAAAAGGTACAATTTCTTTATTTGTTTAAATAGTGACCAAATTTTATTCAATTATTAGATTATCAGAAAGTTTGAAGCTTTTATTCAACTTGCACCTATATATTTAAATCTTGTAATCAATCTTTCACTAACTTCCTGAAATTCTACATGCTGACTATCTTTAATAACAATACATGAATCAATCAATCATACAACATATAGATTAATTCACTCATTTTGATAAACATAGAATTTCAATTCATTGATGCTATATTTATTTAGTTTTGTACATATGCATTGGCTCAGTAATAAGATGCTTAAACCCTGGTAGCCTGAGTTTGATTCCAGTTTAATTTTTTTTTCCTAATTAACAATGTTTGAAGCTTTGGTTTTTGATAAATGGTATCAAATTTATTTCTCCACCAAGGCAAATGAAAGCATACAAAAACAGAAAAAAAAAAACTCACTGAATCATTTAAACCCAATTGTTTTCTGTGACATTTTCCATCTCTCTAGCAGAAAAATAATTTTTTTAACATCATTAAATTTAATCCAAAAGAATTATGAAGATCCTGTTTAATATTCTCTAAAGAAGTGACCTCTAATCTATTCAGAAAACAATCACTGAGTGAACTGAAGTGATGAAATCTGGAAAGGACAAGGTCTGATGAATGTAGGAGTGACATAAAACTTTCCAGCCATACTCAATAATTCTTTCCCTGATATTCATCAAAATGTGAGGCCTAGCACTATTATATGATAGAGTAAAAATACTGAATGACTGTTCAATTCTGGACACTTTGCTTTACCTGTATTTGGAAACAATTTTCCAAAATATGATATCTGATTTGGTGGCAACGATTAGTAACATACTCTTCTTTTTTGTAGGCCAATCATGCTGAACTCTAGAAAGTATATTTTCTTCTATTAAAACATGGTATTCCATACATTGTTGCAGTTCATACACTCAATATATTTTAAATGGTCAGGTAGTTTACTTTCTGGAATAATTAGTTTAACATATCCTGGGGAATATATCATTGATATTTAGGTATAAATTCTCTTAATAGGTTCTTGTTTATATAGAACAATTGTCCTGAAGGGGCATCATGCCTTTTAGACTGAAATTCCTTCACTTAATTTTCTCAATGAGAAACAGCACTTTGTCTATATACAGCATAAATTTTAAAAGCAGTCTCACTAGTATTTTTTACTTTTTAAATTGAAAAGGATACATGACAAAAATTAACTTTTCTCATTACTTAACACTGTATTGAACAAAATTCATGTTCCAACACATTTTAGAATAATGTAATGTGAGCAGAAAACGCCATTTTACACGTCTGCCATAATCAGGTTCACTCATTATGAGTAGTAATAAAGTAATTAGAAAAAAATATGCTTGGAATTAAAAACCACACAGAACTTTACAGGTTGACCAACATAATCAAATCATAAAAAACTCAATAAGAACTGACAAATAAATAATACCCGAAGAAACAATGTATGCAGTACTAATTCACAAACATAACATTTTATACAACACAAATACAAAATTATAACTCAAATATCTAAGAACTATCAACAAAATATGCAGCTTGTTAAAATGAAATTGAACACATCACATAAAGGACTGAGAAGACAGTTTATCAAAAGCATTCATGCCCATATGGTTATACACAAAATGTTCCTAGTTTAACTAGTAGGATAAAAGTAAAATAAATTCCTAAAAAAGTATTACATTAATAATCAACATTTCAGAAATATATTATAAAAATGTAACCAATGAAATAAAATATTCAGACCATGGTTGATATATTTTCTTAAACACTAGAATTACAATGTTTATCTTATAAATAGAAACAGGCAAAAGGGCCATTTTGAATCTCCTATTTTAATAAAATGGCATATTTTAGCATTTTAAAAACAAATGGTTATAAAAATAGTCTCATGAATCTAAACTTTAGACTTTAATATGTAGAGGATGTTGCAATTACTGCATGACAAAGCCTTTGTTCTAAAAATAATAATCAAAGATGTACTTCTGTTTTAATGTAATAACATGACAGATAGTTGGGAGCATAACAGTCTGCTATTTAGATACATATGCAGGAGCTATGAGGCCAGGACTTAATTTGCTCATTTCATTTTGTCACACTTTTACCTTTCCATTTAATGGAGAATGAATTAAATTTTCATTAACAGCAAAAAGAGCATACTTACAAAAGAAAAATGTCTCTTTATTGTACAAAAAAATCTTTTCATTCTATTTTGTTTACTTATATAAGATTTCTTTTAAGACTACTACAAAAATGATTTTTTTTTTTTCTGAAAATAACTAAGATGGTTTCAGGTGTGCACAAGTAAAGGTTTAATAAGGCTAATTTAGCAGCATATATTGCAGGATTTAAGTGTTTTTTTTTTTTTTTTTTTTAATAATCTAATGCTCATCAGGAGACTTAAATCTTTTTAGTTTACTTATTTTAAATTTCTGCAACAATCCTAGCCCATTTTTGTATTTGTCAATAATACCCTGAAAGATGGTAAAAGTTCTATTGACTATATACTTGACTTTCCAGATTTGAAATTATGAACAATCAGATTGTTCTCCTTCACTTTAATTGTCCACATTGGTATCCCATGAAGAAAAAATTAAACCCCAAACTTACTTTTGATAGAAATAAAGGCTAGTTTCCTCATGACTTTTGTTTTCAATGATGAATTTGTTTTGTCTTCCCTCCAGTCTCCAAGTGACTAATCTGTGCATGAATTTAAACTTTGGCATTCAAACTGAGTTTTTAAAATACTTAATAACATCTAATGAACTGCTGAAAATAACCACAACATTTATTCACCATATTAATGAATGATTTTTTGTATAGATTGCTATTAAAACAGTTTCTTGCTTTAAAACAATTTCAAAGATTTATGCAAATTTTTCATTTAGATGGAAATGTGCAAGTTTTACTGGGACTTTATGTTGTTTGAAGTAGAAAATATATACTAGATTTTTAAAAAAATCTATAAGGGGTCAAAATAACATCTTCCGTAATTCTAGTGTTAAGGCAAAATATAGAAATCACTAGTATAGTGTATCAACATTTGGTATATTAATTTGATTACAGTAGTTACCATAAGTAACATGGAAATAAAATCAAAGATAAACTAAACAAGACACTTGTATAAAAATTTTAGTGAATCTTATTTCAACCAGTAAATGGCCATACGTATAGTAACTAATACACATTTTAAATTCTATGTTTATATAAAAATGTGTATGCAAATATACAATTTTTGTAACAAGTAAAAATTTATGCAAAATTTCATAAAATTTCTAAAAATATAGTCTTTTTCAAGAAAATAGCTGATGTACAATCAATGTTGATAAATGCATTAATATAAATATATTTCTTATTCATCATACATTATAATAGAGAGATGTTTCTCTCCCATCAGGTAATGCATAAGATGCAAAAGAGTAAACATTTATCCTCAATCTATTTATAAATTCATACATTGCCAAAGACAATCAAGTTTATGGATCCACATTAGCAGTTATAGCAATTACTATTACACAGGTACTTAACAAATTCAAAAAATAAACATTCACTCTCATTAACTTATTTAAATTCATATATTTCTAAATTATAACAAAGTTCATCACATATTGACATTAAGAACTATATCAGTGAACTACTCACTTTGTACATAACAATAGATAATTGATTATTTTTGTATAGATCAAATGCTTGTATATTAACACAGTTTTCCATTCCTCCAAATCCATAAGTAATAAAATTGGCAGTAAGGAAAACAAGCTGTAGTGGGGTTTAACTATTTTGCTACACTTATAGGAGAAATGAAACATGATTATATATCCTAACTAAAATTTATCACAACAAAGAATGAAATCATAAGTTCAATTAGATAATTAAAATAGAACAATGTAGTATTACTATTAAATAATTTATATAATTTAATTGAATAAGTCATGTTAATATAAACAATATACATTTAAACTTTACAATAATTACCCACATGAAATTATTATAAAAATATATATTTCTAAAATTTACTTTTTCTATAATAGACTACTAATTTCTTATAAAAAAAATCTTTAGTTTTATGTTTAATTTATTCTTTTCCTTTTAAAAAATACTTATTCATATGTCCTCTTTTTCAAATTTTATAAGTTATTTTTACTATCCTTGAAGTTTCATTCTTTAAGCTGTACTTGAAAAATGAAAGCTGAAGGTAAATGTATAACATTCCATAAGTTTCATTCTTCAAATTGTTCTGACATTTTTCTTGTATAAGATTTCAAGAATTACTTAAGACAGGACTATTAAGAATTTCTTAAATAAAAAATTGATTTTCTCATTAAATGTTTTAACTATTTTATGCTATTGATAGTGAAGTCTGCTCAAAAAGAAAGTTTGCCTACAAAATTCCAATTTAAAAATCTTTTTCCATTTGTGAATTAATTACAGTTATAAAGAAAAATAAAAGCCTTTAAAAACAAATGCAATGAAACATTCAATTTATGTTTTCTTTATTACATAAACAATTTTCTCCAGTAATATCATAATTCTTATCAAAATATTAATTGCCCCCACTTAACAAAATTATGTCGATGTTTCACTTAAACCAATATTACTTTACACCTCATATGCATCACATTAGTAATTCTATTCACTCTTAGAACATGCTTTCCCACATAAAAGGCATAATTTTAAGGTTCAGTTTCAGAAGCAATACTTCTATCCTAAATCAAAGCAGGAGTAGGTTTCTCATCCTTAGAAATATTGCTTTTATTGGGCTTCTAAAAATTGAAAATTTGCAGTAAATTGTAGCAGATAATTTATATTGAATATATATTGGAAACATTAAAAAATAATAATGGACAGAAATCTAGAGCTGGAGCTCAATTATAAAAGATAAAGTATCTTGAAAACAAAACCTTCAGTAAAAATATTTAAGGTGCATCATAAATTAGTCTATAGCTTAACTCATTAATGCCTAGCATCCCTTTTTAGGGATAGCTAAAACACTGTTTGTAGAATTTTTGCACGAGTTTTTCTTTTCAGCAAGGGTAAATCCTATAAACAACGCATTAAATTTTACAATATCAGCCATTATTTATAACTTTTTTCATTTGGACTGACATTTTACGATATTTCAAGCATTGGATTATTTACTTTTTGGCAGGTACATCAATAGAAATCATGACAAATAGTTTATCGATAATGTTTTGCTTTTATGATTACATTCTTTTTTTTTTTTTTATATATATATATATTATATATATTTATTTTATTTTTAATTTTTTTTTTTTTTTTTTTTTTGTTTTTTTATTTTTTTTTTTTTTTTTATTTTTTTTTGTTTTTTTTTTTTAATTTTAATTAATTTTTTTTTTTTTTTTTTTTTATTTGCTAGTTTTTTTTTTTTTAATTTTTTTTTTTTAATTTTTTTTTCTTTTTTTTTTTTAGTTTTTTTTAATTTTTTTTTTTTTAATTTTTTTTTTTTTATTTTCTTTTTTTTTTTTATGAGTTCATTATAGATGACAATTTTCATTTTTTTATGTTTATGTCAGCTATAATGGCTTTACAATAGAAGAGGTGAAAATAGAATGACAAAAATATGATACAAAACATTCAACATGAAATTTTTTTAAAAAACAATATAGTCAATAATGAATCCTATGACATTTAAAATGGCAGCTGATCATTAATGAAGTCAAGCTGTAACATTCAAAGTTGCTTAAGTTGCACCTCTTTGTTTTTTTACTCTGGTCCGTTTATAATAATTTAGGTTTATGACATTCCTATATATTCAGTAGAAATGATTTGGGCATTAATTTACTTAACGATTCCACCCACAAAGCATAATTACATTACTTCTAGTACTGAATTAATATCATTTGATAAATGCTTTATAAAAATATTAATAAAATTGAACAGAAAAATTGAAACCAACAGGTATGGTTTAAAAAAATATTGCAGATGAAATCATAATTCATTTTTTTAAAAAGTTAATATTTTAACAACTAGAGTTTTAATTAAGACAGTAGTTTCCAAAGTGTTTCACCTCAGGTTCTTTAATTCTCTAATGATCCTTAGGGCTCCTCTAATGATTCATTATAGAACACAAAAAGACAATTTTCATAATTTTATTGCCATAGGTCTGAATTTAACATAGCTAATGTTAACCATATAGGATGAATACATAAATGATTAATAGATGAGTCTCAAAATCATTTTAATAGAAGTTTTATTTTTATAAGAGTGAAAATATAAGGGATGAAACATTAACCAAAGACAACCAGTTTGAAGAGGTGCAAAAGTCAAAATTATGTCAGCAGCTATTAAACTCTGGCTTTACTTACATCAACAGAATAGGTTCGGTGTTTGAAAGTTTTGAAAAGAGGGAATGCTACCAAGTAAATTCAAATGTCCTTTAGAAACTACTCATTCAAACAAAGTTAGAGAATTTTATGACTAACAAAGAGCTATACGTGAAATTAACAAAATGGTCATTTTTAGAAGAATACACATTTGATTCTGACTGAGATAGCAGCCTACAAAATTCACAGTGCCACAGAATTAGGGATATTCTAGTAGAATCTCCCATGAACTAGATATATTGTAATTGGCAAATCTATGAAACTGTTGGAAGTGCCTTTATCTAATAATATCATCAGCCACAGCAAACAGTAGAAGACCTCAATGACTCAGTTCTAAAAAAACTAAAAGAGGGAATTTAGTTTGCAAATTGATAAAATCATGAAGAATAATTCTGCGTACTTGCTTAATAAGCCGAGTTTGGTTTGGAGTGCTACAGTCAACTGTTTTGCTACATGAAGGCTAATGAGATTGGGTTGGGTTTGGTTTGGAGTGCTATGGTCTACTTTTTGCAACATGAGGGCTAATGAGACCGGGACCTACTGCTTAAAGCCGATTCCGAACGGCAACGAACATCCATACCAGAGTGGGATTCAAACCCACGAACTCCAGTTGCGAAGGACAGTACCCTAACCATTCAGCCATCGTTTGGCCTAATGAGATTCGGATCTTCTGCTTCCAAATGGCTATGAATATCCATGCCGGCAATGGAATTCAAACCCACAGACTAAAGTACTGAAGAGCAAGACCCTATCCATTTCGCCCTCATTCAGCTGGTTTGATTAAATATAGATGGGAATTATATTAAAGATCTGTTATAAAATATCAATAAATGTTCTAAAGTTTAAGACTACTTTGAGATCATATATTTACATCTGTGAATAGTTAAGTATATGAGATGCTAGGTACAGAAGGAAATGAGAGACTATACACAATTTAATTCCCTCATTTCAAAAAATATCCAGCAACAAGCTCATTAATGCATAAAATCAATATCACTAGTAAAACTACTTAAAAAAATTTCTCAGTATAAAAAAATGTTTTCATAATTTTTGGTTAACCCTAAAAATTATTGGTCATTTCCTAATGTACACTTATTTGCATTTAGTATTCACTATCTTATGACAATGTAGATTAACCAAACTGTAAGAACTAAGCAAAATTAGAAACCACTGTCTTGGAAGAAAATTTTTGGTATTTATCTTTTTGAAATGGAGTAATATTTCCATTACAAACACTACTAAAACTCAAAACCCTTTTCAAAATAAATTATGAATTTCACAAATAAATATCTCAAGTTCATAGGATAACAAAATTTGATTTTTATAAAGCCCTGAGAATTATAAAATTTTATTTTCTTCAACACAACAAATTCAATAAGCAAGACACTGCAGCAAGTCTTCAAAGCATATTTACATAAAAAAATGCATCTTGATGATAAAAATACAAGCAGAGTTGAAATAGAAAGTAATAACTACAGCTATCAATTGTGGTCCCTCTTTCGACTTATTTTCTTTGATTTATCATTCCTCTTAGGTGGAGGGGAACGGCCATGCTGCTGCCGGCTAAACAAACTGAAAAAATTTCTTAATTACTCAAACAGAATTTTTTTAATGCAAAGCAAAACATAAGCTTTTAAATTTCATTTTAAGCATTAATAACTACTTTAGTATTAAAAGTGGGATTTTTATCAATATAGGTATCAACAGACTTCAAATACAAACTTCATTATTTCACAAAAAATCCTCTTTAATATCCAAGAAAACTGCAAGAGTAATTTCTTTGTCATGAATATTTTTTCCAAAAGGAAAAAAAGCTCATACATTATAGAACAAGTTGATCTGTGAGGTTGATATGTATGCTGCTTAAGCAACAAGGAATAAGTAACAAGAACCGAGTCCCTATGGTACTTGCCAACAAGCTTTTCTAAAGTTTTCGAAAGAAAAGAAGTGAGACTAATAGGTCTGAAAGACTGGGCCTCATAAGTTATTCTCAGGCTTGGGAATAAAGACAACTTTTGTATACCTTCAAGAAAAAGGAATATAACCCTAAGTAATGCAAGATTAAAAAATTTGGCAAAGAATGGGAGCAAGAAGCGTGCCTTTTAGTATTTAATGCCCATAGAACCCTATCATAGGAGACAACTAATTTAGCAGCATTCCAATGTCTCCTTACCAGGGACCTGAAAAGGAGCAATATCACAGCTCCTGCCAGGAATATCAAGAGAACCTGGGAGTGTACCCTTAGCAATTCAGATAGTCTCTTTTTCCAGTTTCGCTTAAATTAATTCAAGGAAGCCTAGTGACATTAAGGTTAAACCTTTGTCTTTGAATGAACATAACCTTAACAACCTTAGCAGTTGCAGGAATGTCATTGATGCCCTCACAGATAAGCTGCCAAGAATGCCATTTGGCTTTTTGGAATTTTCATTCAGGGCCATCTCAAGTTCAGATAGCCTTACTGTAGGCAGTCAAAGCATAATGATAGGTTTCTCAATCACCAGACTTTTTGGCCCCATTGAAGTGCCTTCTACACTTCTTATGCAGGTCCCTAAGCTCAACTGACCACGGAGATAGTGAACGCAGCTTTACAATTCTAATGATAAGTATCAAGTTGCATGGACTCAACAGCTGACTCTAAATCAGCAATCGAAAAGAGCTTGACAAAACCTGAGTAAAACCACATCTTCAAGTCCTTATAGTAGGAATGCCAATCAGTGGTCTGTGGATTTGTACTTTCAATCCTAGTGTATTCTAAGCCCTTAATAGAAAAAACTATTAGTTGATCTAAAGTGGTAACAGCCTCCAACACCCTTCATTCACTAACATAATCAACACAGTTAGACCTTTCTGTTCTAAGTAACAAAAGTGAGATTACTGTCTCTATTAAAGATATCTTTGTTCTGCAGGAGGTAATGAGACTGGGTTACGGACTATAAGACACTTTAAATTGCCTCCAAAATGCAGGTGCATCTTGCACTCAAAACATAAAAAATCTAGCATTTGATTTAAAATTTCCTCCAGTCTTAATAATGGCCATCTATTCAATCCCCTGGAAACCTATCTAGCAACACTGGATTCAGATGACAGCAACAGTGCGCTGATATAATAAACATGAGTTGCAGGGATTCATAAGCTTGCTAACACTGTCTACCTCCCTCCTGCCCTGTCATTACAAACCCAGAACACTGTCTAGTCTATGATGCATTATTGCAGTCTACAGTGCCAGTGAACATGAATAGAGTGATTTGTGCTATTAGTAACAGTATACATTTTTTATTAATAGTTTCATAATGGAAAAAAGTAAAAGGTATTCATACGATGTTGGCTATAAAATGAAAGTAATATCCGATGTAGATGAACATGGAAACAAAGCAGCTGAGCAACATTTTGGCCCTCTCTCAGCAGAAAAAATTATTCTTCATTGGCAATCTAGTAAAGAACTGAAAAAAAAATTACTACATGTGCAAATATAGGACTGAATGCAAAATGGCCAAAACTAGAAGATAACATACTGAAATGGATTCAAGAACACTGTCAAAATGACATTGGAATTAATACAAAATTGATTCAAATACGCACTTGTAAACTGAACTTAACACTTTAAAGGGTGATTGGATGGATGAGGCTAGTATTACATACTAGCCTCATCCATCCAATCACCCTTATGGGTGATTATTATGGATTAATAGAGTGTGGGTGAAAAGGAAAGGTGCTGTATTGAAGAAGTGCTTCTTGTGCTAGATCAGTTTAGCAGTCATTTGAAAAATTCTGTGAAAGAGAAATTGAGACGGAGAAATACAAAGCTTGCCATTATTCCAGGTGAACTTCCTTCATAATTGCAAACTCTTGATGTCTTGATAAATAAACCATTTTAAGTATATATGAGAGAGGAATGGAACAAATGAATGATATCCAACATGCATTCAAGCCAAAGGGAGGTTTAAAATGACAAGAGTGTCAGTGGATAAGGCAGTCATGGTTAAGAGTCAGAGAAAATATTATTAAATCTTTCACTAAGTGCAGCATAAGTAAGATTCTCAAAAGCAGTGAAGACCGTCTTATATATAAGGAGGATGAAGACTAAGAAGAAAGTTCAGACGATTTTCAGAGATTTTTAAAAAAAAGGTTAGTTTAGTTTTATAAACAAAAATTCTTTTTTTTAGTTTGGCTTTGCAGTCTAATAATAACAATGGTAAAAATTTGCTAAACATTACAGTGAGTCATAATTTGTACAATATGGCATTTAAACCAATTCTGAATAGCTATGAACAATCATCCTAATAGTGGAATTCCAACCTGCAAAAATATTCCATTAATTTGTCTAAAGACCTGTTTAATAAGGTTTTAAGCCCTTTGCCTTATTTTTACTACACAAAGGCTAATGAAGCAGAGACTTTCAGTCAATTCCATATGGCCACAAATATCCATCCAATAGCAAGGTTCAAATTCTGATATCAAACAGAAGTGGCTTTAAGACTACACACCAACTTAAGATCTTGTATATTAAGAAAGAACATAATGGTTCATTGAAATTAAAACCAAAAATTTAAATAGCTGTCTATAACTGTGATAATTCTTTTACTTAAAGTCTCAGGTTTTTCCTACGAACTAAAATGAAAGAATCGCTGACAATATAAACATAAAATTACTAAACATTTTAAAATAATATAATATTCAAATAATATAATATTTACACAATACAGCTAAAATATTAAATGTTCATTTAATACATTTTTATTTTGCCTAGAGTCTTGCTAATATGCATCAAATTTCAAGAAATAGTGTCCATTTTATACAGGGTTTTGATCAAACACTATTAAACAGGGGAAGGAGGATAAAATATTTTATTCTGATTTAAATCCCCAAACATTTTTTGTTCGAATAAATTGGAACAAAAGTCAAAAGAATATTTAAAATAGTGCTTTTATTATTTTGTTGAACAGGAACAATAAAAAAGTTAAGGTATCTTTTTTAGACCATACCAAAATTTTTTGATATAGCGTGTTCCATATAACTAGATAACAATATTAACAATATAAACAAAGAAATTCAATATAATGTATTTTGATAGTCTCTGACACTGGCATACTACAGTCAGCTTTAGCTTTTCAGCAAGATTCATTACTAATTATTTAATATAAACAAATGTAGGTACAGACAATGTTAGAGATTAAAAGATACACATAAATACATTTGTTGTTTGACCAGGGGACCAAAAAGTAACTACTTTTTAAACATTAAAAAAAGTGCTTTACAAAATTTATCAAAGACATTCATCTGAAAGGACATTTTCTGAGCTTTTAGCTAAATTATAGATTGGGAACATATTGTAATCCATTACTTAAAGAAAGATGAGTGAAAAAAAAATCCAGTAAAAAATTGTTTAAACATAACATAAACAAAAACTAATTCAGAGAGAAGATACCAAGTTCTGTGCCTTTGCAATCTGTACCAATGTTGACTTTTGGAAATATTAAAAGGAGTGAACAACCGAAGAAAAGGAGGAATGCAATCAAATAATGAAAAAAAGGAAACATTCATGAAAACAAATGGTATAAGAGAAATGCTGCAAAAAGTCAGTTCAGAAACACATTTTCATCTTCAATAAAAAAAGTCAGTAATTTTATGCAATTTCTAGAAAATTATTAATTACACAAAAAAAAGTTTATGTATTAAAACAGAAAGCATATTTCAAAATGACAAAACCAGTACTTAAAAATATTATCACTTACTATTTATATGTATCTGAACGGATGTATTCAATAACGTGGGTAACACCTAACTGCAACTGATCAGCTATTGGTGGTACCCAAGGATTGTTATCCATTCTCACTACGCAATGATGACCAAGGAGATCCAAGTTTCCTGGGGGGAATAAAACGAAATATTTTATCATAAAAAAGTTAGTATAATTGAATTATCCAATTTACAAAATATACTATGGTTACAAGTTCTATTTTGTCTCAAAATAGATTGCATACTTTTATACCTCAAATATACAATTAAAATGAAAGCATTTTTAAAATTTAATTATAATGTAAACAATAAATTTTACAATAACCTTGAAGAATATTTATGAACAATAATGAATTTTATATAGCCATTCTGATACCATATTTTTATGTCAATCAACAGAGAAATTAATTAGGAATGTATAAAATTATTTATGATGCATATTTACTGTAAATTTAAAAAGTTTTTGCATTTCTATGAAGTTGTATACCTTACCACAAAAATATACTTAATCTAATTAAATATTATAATTATTTCTAAAAACAGTTGAAAATTTACAATAATTGTATGCCCAATATGAAAGATAATTTACAAGTATCTCCACTTATTTGTAGTAACTTGATAACATGTAAAAGCATTTTCTGCATATAGCCCATAAAATTGTGGGCAATAAGGGTTTTCTGAAATGAAATTCTTTAAAGATGTTGTAGACACAATTATATACAGATACATACGTAAAAATAGGAGTTTATACACATATTTGTGCTTTTAATTATACATAGGTTTTGTTGATAGGTAAGGAATGGAAACATGCCCGAATAACCTCATAAATGGAGTTCAAATGTATAAAACACTTTTGTCTACATTAAAATAATTTAAATTTCTATACAGGTACCATCATTTTACAACCAAATTCCATTTTAATGACTATGTCATTAAAAGAAGAGCTTACACTAGAAATATAGGAATGCTTTACAACAAAAAATCAAATTTATCATAACAAACATATATATGTATATATTATCATGTTTTGGTAGATCTGGGTAAGAGAGATGGGGACAATTAAATAAAGTTCAATATTTAAGAGTAGCTGTCCTAGATGACACAATCAAAATTAAACTTGTGTAATTTACATCATAATTGTCTATTTCTCTTGATACATTTTCTTTCAGAACTTAAAATTTCATTCAGCTCATGTTTTACTTTATTAAAACTTCAGCATTTGGACTTCCTTCCTCACCAATTTCTCCAGATGATGCCATACTTTTTTTTTACATCAGCATCTATCCTATTTTGGGATACATATATATAAAAAATACCAAGCTTGCCCGATAAATGATTGTTGAAATGTAACCAATTTAAAAATATTAATAATTACAACTCAATGGTACACTCAATGCATATGTCATCATTCACTACTGACCAATTAACTTTTTAAGGATTCCCCCAAATTTCATATCGAAGCTCAATTAGTTGCATGATTATGATCAAAATACATACGAAGGATTGCCAAAATGAAGAAGTTCACAGGTATGACAAATACAGCTTGTGTCTTATTTGTCTTTTATGTATTTACGCACAAAAAATTTTATATCCCTACCTGAATACACAGGTTTCGAGAAGTAAAAATTCAGTACGTACATTTTAAAAAAAATGTTTCTTAAGAGAAATAATTCTGCTTAAGTTCTAAAGATTTCTATTTGGCTGCAATTTGGTGAATATATGTAGGCAACATGAGACGTTACAGTATTTCCTCTTACCAAGTTCAGGAGGGAGAAAAGTTAAGCGATTTCCTTGAACATGAAGCTCTCTAAGCCGATTCAACTCTCCAACTTCTTTTGGTAGAGTAACAAGATCATTTTCTCGAAGGACTAACTAAAAATAGATCAAAATAGATTTAAAAAATTTTTAAATAACAATCATTCAGTTGATTATCAAGTTGTTCAGATATCAAACTAATATGCTTTTCTTATGTGTCTGAAACATGAATACAATTTAAAAAACAAAATATATAAAAAGCACTAAACTATGATTGAAATATCACCTATCAGTTGCAGGTATATACTCCAAATACTGATAAATTAATATTTTGGGCAAAACAGCAATGACTTTGTATTTTTGGTGGGATTATAGTATTAACAAATAAACCTTTTGAAACAAATTAGCTTATGTTTGGCACCCTCAGATAACATTTTCTTCTTCATATGGAAGTGAAAGTGTTCAGAATTCAAATACAAAATCTGAGAACTTAAAATTAATAAAAGTATCACAAAAACAAATGAATCAAACACTAACATTTTCAAAAGGGCATAATTAAAATTTAAGGACTAGTGCTCTACTCAACATATAAAACAATTAAAAACAAAATAAATTGAACTGTAAGAAATTAAGAAGAAATACGTACAATTTGAAGATTTTTTAATTGTCCTACTTCAGGTGGAAGGTATTCAAAATCATTATCACCCAGGTATAAAGCTCTTAGAGTTTCTATGACAAAAATAAATAAGAACAAAAGACATTCAAAATGATGCAGCATAAATCATTTTTTTTTTTTTTAGTTATAAAAAAATAAAATTAGGGCAAAATTAAAAAAATAAAAATTTTTGTTCCAACTACTCATATATTTTATGTCTATAAATATATTTATTCACAAGAATCAAATGAAAAAAAAAACTATGCACACACATTAAAATCTCAATATTTCTGAATTAAATTTAAACAGGAATAAAAATTATGAACAAAAAGAAAGTAATTAAAATTAAACAGTTATATACAGAATATACATTTAAAGTAAAGAAAATAAACACACAAATCTTTTGTCAACATTAATTTAGATCTAAAACTTGGGAGTTTTTTTTTAGATGATTTCCTTTGGATAAGATTACATATATAAACAGTAAAAATAAGATTATTTATTTATAAATTATATAAAGTATAGGTATCACATTTTGATATAAACTAAATATTTAGAATGATTTTAATTCATATAACGAAATAATTAACATGTAGTTTAAGTATATTAAAATATGCAAAAAAATATTTTCTGTAGCTATAAATTTTAAACGAAAGATGCTTCAAATTTTGCTTTCAGTGGTCCATATAAATAATCAAAATATTAACATTCGTTTACATACATAAAAAAATTTATAATCAAGTGTCAGTTATTAGTAATTATTTTATATTTAGAATTTGATTTTCCCAGGAATTCTAGATTAATCCATAGTATAGGACAGGGATAGGAAAACTTTTAAGGTCACAGGACAAAATATGGAAAAAAAATAAGTTTTGCAGGCCAAGATAAATTTTTCAAAAGTTTTAAAAATAATATACAAGTATTATGATTTAAACATGTTAATTAGAGGAATAAAATTGCAATTTCATTTTTCAAAGTTCCTTATTTAGTTTGAAATCACCTGTCAAAAAAAGATTTCCTCATAAATTCTCTTCATTCAATTTAATGTACGTCAAATCAAGAAATTCTAGCTAGAGGAAAGCACCAAAATTTCAAAGTAAATTAATCAACATATTCACAATTTTCTCATACTGATTGGCAGGGATAATATTTGTTAAGGGGTAATATGAGATGGGTAGAGAAAATTTTAATATAAACAGTATTCTTTTCACAGTATGAAAAAATTGTTAGTAAAAGTTTGGAACAAATTATGTGGGTCTGAATAAAGAACAAATAAATATCAATAAACATTCTCAAATTTATATATTTATAAACACACATTTTTGTAGCTACTATTATTTCAAATTACCTATCATAAAAAAATTTCCTGGTAAGTTCTTTTCATTCAAATTATTATATGTTAGATCAAGAACTTCTAACTGGGGAAAAGCACCAAAACCCCGAGGTAAATTAGTCAATCTGTTCATTCTGAAAGATGGAAACAAAAGTATTAACAATATAATTACACAAACTAATAACAATAAATTCCATATCAAGATATTACAATTATCATAGAGGAAGAATTCCTTGCAATTCATTCAATACTGCAAAGAATTTTCCAAATTTTGTTCTCTATTTAAGAGCACTGTAAACAACACATATTGAACTAATTTTGAAGTATTTAATAACAATCTAGTCTTTTAAAAAATTGATAACATGCTTTATTTGAAATAATCTATAAATACATTAAATAAACTTAACTGCTGCAAAACTGCTTTAATTCAAGTCAATTTTTAAAAAAAGTTAACTAATTTTGTTTTAATTTTAAAAAGTATACTTCCAAGGAAATTATATATGTCAAGATTTAAGACATAAAACTATAACTTAAAGTAAATTTAATAATAAATACAACATACTATATTATAACACAGATTGATCTGGGGTGAAATAGTTTATATAAGCATCTTGAGTGTCAACTTTGAAATGGAAATCATAACATGAGAGAGCTAGTCAACTACATGTTAAAATGTCTTTTATTAAATAATTTAGATGCCAAAATATCTGGTGAAGTTTAAGAAATACATCTTAAAGGGAAAATCAAGTCTCTTCACTATTATTTATAGGAATAAGACTGTCACATATATATATTTTTTTAGTATTGTCACAAATAGTCAGCAATAAAAAACCTCGATTATATAAAATTCAAATAGAATGATGGATATTAAATGAAAATCCACTTTCTGAGAAAAGATTTTCATGATAAAACACTGTTGACATCCATTATTTTGAAGATAAAAGTTTGTCTTTTGTACAAAAAGACAATAACAAATAATTTTATGAAATATTTCAGCAAGCTGTTAAAATATTTTTAGCAAAATATATTCTGAATTTCAATGATAAAACACTGCCAATACCCATTTTCTGAAGCACAGTTCTTAAAATAAAAATTCTAATTATCCTATTGTTCAAAAACCCAGTAAAAAATAATTTAATAAAATGCTTCTGCAAGTTATTAAAACCTTTTTTTAACATTAAAAAATAATCATGAAAGTGTAGTAGGCATACCCTAAATTCAATATCTTTAACTTGGGAAGAGATGATATTGATGTTGGCAAATCCTGAAAAGTTTAACAGAAAAACTATTTAAAAACAAAAAGAATATTAATAAATAAAATGATTATCCTCAAGTTTTAATTTTGAAAGATTTTTACAAGAAATCAAGTATCTATGATGTTTGAGAAATTCCATTTGTCAAAATTAGAAACCAAACTTTAAAACTCAAACTGTGTAACATAAAACAAAAAAGTTAAAATTATTAAATACAATAACAAATATGAATTACCCACTACATTCATGTAATTGAAAAATTAGACTAAATGCTCTGCATTTTTGGTCCAAGTATAATTTTCAAGCATTCAACCCCATGTATTTAGTAGGCTATATTTTTCTGAGACCAATTTTAATAAAGAAATTGAAATCTCGAAAAGAGCAGTATTTCAGTAAAATTGGTTTTAATGTAGTGTTTGAAATAAAACACTTTGAAAAGATGTATCAACAAAATTCTCTCAAATATGATGCAAAAGTATGTTAATTTTGTAGATTCATACTTTCTTTTTGGATATTTTTAATCATATATGTTCAAATAGAGATATTTCAGAATTTCAAAAGTAATAATAAAAGTAAATGATAGTCACAAAACTTTTATGATGACACTAAATGTTTTAGATTGTTTGTTTTGATAATTATAAAAAAAAGCATAGCAATGTTAACAAATAATTTTATGCTATTAAAATAGATTACCATTATTTCATAATCATATATTTTACACTTATGTTTATTACTTTTTAAATGCAAATCCTAGTAAGCAGCTATCAAGAAACAATAAGCTGTTTCAGTATGAAACAGAAAAAAAAAATTTAAAATCAATTTACTTGGAATTTAAGAAATGTGCTTTTCTTTAGATATTCATGCAAAAATTCTACTGTATAGGAGTATTATTAAAAAAAAATATTGAAAGCTAAGATAAGATTAAGAGAGATTGACTATCTTATGAAGATCTGCAACTTGTTAGCAGTATCAAAAAGGATAAATTATTTCAATATGGGTTTCACATGCTTTTTTATATTTTTTTAAAATTTTATTCTATTATTTAAAATGTTGCATCCATTACAGTTCAATAAAGAAAAGAATTTTAAAAAATAAAACCAAACTTGCAAAATAAAGTTTATTTACCTCAATGTGATTATTGAAAAGATTAAGAGATTCTAGATTGGGAAGATTTGCAATGACTGGTGTAACAACTGAAATAGAAAGTGAATTAGAAAAATTGAATATTAGAAACTATATAACATAGAAATTCATGTATATATTGCTCAATATGGTCATCAGTATTCCTTTTCAGTAAACTTACATTAAAACTCTGTCAAGCATTTGGAAAATGCAAGCTGCAAGTTCAATTGTTTATGACAATAAGAGATATTTTTTTTATTGTACTAAAACCAGTGTTTCGAAATTTTGAAGTTTATAAAACTATTGCATGTTTTCTTTTTAAGATACTGTTTTTTGATACAAACTACACAGGACTGTAGCCAGAAACTGTTTTCCGAAGGGGACCAAAGAGGAAAGACATTGTTATTTGTGAATGATACTTCAGTAAAACAAAATTAAGGTATAAAAGCATTAATGTATGGCAATTATTCATTTTTAACTCAGATAACCAAAAAGATTTGATAAACAAGAAAAGACCTAAATGAGAAAAGGCTAAAACTAAAGAGAAAAGGCAAATATAGCAGAATACAGAGAAAATGTTAAATTTTTGGCCAGCATCTTGGCAAAACTTTTTATAGCCAAAGTGATTTTTTTTTTTTTAAGAACTGTTCTTATACAGCTAGGCAGATGGCACCTACACACACATGGAACATTTTATTTTGATGAAATGGTCTTCTAAAATCTTGGGAAGGGACCGGTCCCCTAAATCCCTTCCTTTGCCTACAGCCTTGAAACTATAGGAGAATAATTATAAAATCAATTAAAGATAGTGAAAGACCAGTAACACTATTGAAGTACTATTTATCATAGGCATTTACCATAAAAAAAAAGTTGTTGCTACTAGCAGGATTTCTTCATCATGAAACTTAAGCAGAAATGACACAAAATCTCACATCTCTATTGTGATATTTCATTAGTAAACACATTTATTAACTAACCATCATTCTTTATAAGTTAGAAGAATAATATAAAATAAAGCCTTATATTCTGATATTACTGAACAAAATTTATGAAACAATCACATAACTTTAACTCTAAAAGTATTTAAATTTTCCTTATTAAAATATTGCTTTATATTACACACTCAGTACCTACAATTAAAAAAAAAGTGGTTAAAGGACATCTCTGGTTAGGTAGAAAATAAATGACATCATACAATAAGTTAAACTAAAAAATTTAAGTACCAAAAATAAGAAACAATACAGTAAGTGGTCTAAAGAGAAAATGTTATAAAGCACAAAGTGATGAGTAAATACACTTTTTCTGACACAAAATGAACAATAATTTAGGTATGCATCTGAGAAATCATCATACTTGACAGTGCTAAAGAATTGTGATTTAAAAGAAAAGTTTTTTAAATGCCTTAATCTCACTTAGCCTTTATTGGTAAGGGTCATATTTACATTAAATTTACTTGAGCTTGTACAGTTAGCATTGAAAATCATGCGACTTATTGAAAATTTAATTTTTGAAAATAAATTTATTGCAACTTACATGCTTCATTATATTAGAATACTACACTTTCTTTTGAACATAAAAAATAAACATACAATTAAAAGCTGATGCGGGATTTTATAGTTTTATGCCATTATTTGAAATTATTTTCCATTTTTTAATTCATGATAGACTATATCCTTTTTCATCAATAAAAGAAAAATACTTTTTTTAACCAGAAAAGAAATATAACCAAGAGGGAAGTAGAAAGTAACATGATTTCAGTATAAATATGTAGTAGCATCACTGTGAATTTAAATACTGATATAATTGCAGTTACATTTAATATATTCAAAATTGATCTTTTATATCATTTTCGAAGCATGTTAACTCATTTTTGTATAACTAATCTATCATTAAGAACATACCATAAAGTCCATTTATGTTTTCATATATAGACTTGTTTCATGTGCCAAAAATAGAAGACTATTTTAATCGAAAACTTTTTCATTAACATATCAAGTAATAAATAAAGTGTCTCAGAAGTTGACATGTTTCTGAATACATTTTTAAATTACAGTTAATATTTTTCAAAGATAATTCAAAATATAAGACTAAAAAAAACAAAGGAATGAATAAACTCTTAAAAATACTTACTAACTATTTTGTTATGAGACAAAGTCAGCCGTGTTATATTTTGCATTATCACTAGAATGGAAGATGCAAATAATATTTAGAAACAGTCCAATAAAAAATATTTTATATGCTACCACTAATAGTTATTAATTATAAATACCTAGATGATAAAAAAAATAGGAAAATAACACAATAAAATTATAAAAAATAAATCTTCAAGTTTAGATAAATTTATACTGCTCATGAAACCATACAACAAATTAAAAACATTCAGTAAAAAAATAGTCATACATTAACTGTTTAACAAATATAGTTATAACATATAAAAACAGATACAGCATCAGTATTAGAAAACATGGAATGTAAACTTAAAGCCAAATCCTAATGGGTATTAAACATTAGTAGGATTCAAACCAAGACTTTGGTACCAATAGGCAAATTACTCATTCATTTATCTTCTAGCCTAGGGATGGGCAAACTATTTTCTGCGAGCCAGCTAAAGCCCACTACAAATTTAAAAGTACATGATATTCATATAATATAATAAATTATAAGGAAAATATATCTACAATTTAAGTGTAGTGTTCATCATTTTCCATTCTGGGTTAATTATAAGCATAATGGTGGTTTCATTTCAAAATGGAAAGCATAGAGATACAGATTTTATTTTCATTAACTAGAAGGAGAAAATCTAAGTGAATTACAGCTTGCATTACAGATAATGTTTGTATTACGCTCTGACCAGTGCCTTTCTCTTTCAGCACAAGTTTTAATATTACTTATATCGAGAGATGGCAAATAAATAGTGTGATTGGGAATAGTGGTAAAATCATTAGAAAATAAGCTGTTGCTGGTGCTTGTTTAGATTATTGTGGATATTTATAAACTATTTCAATCTAAACGTTGATCCAGACTTTTGTTCTCTTAAACATAAATGAGCCTGGAAATATTTTTGCAGTAGTTAAAAGTTTTAGAATAAAATATATTCATCATCATGAGCAGCGTCACAGTCCTGTGTGGACCATGGCTTTCTCAATAAGATGAGACCAAGACTCTTTTATGTACACTACAGCTTTCCAGTCTCTGACATTTATTAAAATAAAGTCATTTTGGAGCTTACTTCAGTCTCGGACTGCCTATTCTTCAAACTCCAAAAGATTCTTTTTGTTGTTCAATCATCGTTCATTCTTAAAACATGTCCGACCCATTTCGCATGTTCCATTTTTTAATATTTTAAAAGGTCCAGAACTTTGTATAATCTGTAGAGCTCAAGAATAAAATATACTGGCCCACTACTTTTTCTTTCACTTTTTTTTAGGCACACCCCAAAAGAAAGTTTGCCCATCCAAGGTCTACAAAGTAAATGCTTCGTAAATCTAAATTGTCAGAATCAGCAGAAAAGTTCAAGTTATGCAGAACATGCGAGACATTTGAAAATGGTCATAAAGAAAAAAATATTCATTGTGAAATATTTAGTTAACACTAGAAGGATGGTAACCTTGCTAACTCTTACAATAACTACCAAAGTTATTTTGACTAATGGATTAACAAGTGAAATATAAGAATAAAATCTGCATAACTTGCTTAATTTAATTTCTTTAAACATTATATATATATATATATATATATATATATATATATATATATATATATATATATATATATATATATATATATATATATATATATATATATATATATATATATATATATATATATATATATATATATATATACATATATATATATATATATATATATATCATGATTAATAGCATATATACAGTTTAGCATGCATCTGGTCACACAATACCCTTTCTGGTTATAAAATACAGAAACTGACTCACTTCCAATAAACTATCAGAGAAGAATTACAGCGCAAAACTACTGAACAAACGAAGTAATATAATAGAGATGTCAGCAAACTGAATGCTAAGTTATTGGTTATTAAACAGTACCATATCCTGATAATTAATGAGCCTGATTTGTCCATGCCACTGGACATAGATAAGAGTAAATATAATTGATGTGTGATACAATGGACACAGGATCATCAGGGAATCTAGCAAAGAGACAATGGATTGTATCGATGCATGATGAATCACACTGGTATATGGATTGATTGGTTGTTCAAGGAATGTTAAATTCAAAGAAAACTGCCATCATCGTTAGTTGCATCTGTGTCTGTCTCCATACATAACAGACTTCATGAGATAAAGCTTTATACATTTAAGCTTGCCATTATTATTTTATTTACACCAATGATTCTCAACTAATGTGCTATAGCACTTTTGTGTGATGCCAAATTTTAGAAATGTACACTGTTCAATATTTATTTTATACTTGAAATTTTTGATCAGTGAGGAAAATTATTTCAAGAAATATCTTAGTGGTGCAGACATGCCAACATTCACGCACTTGTGTCAGGAGCAACAGCATGGTTTGAAATTTTAACATGCTAATTACAGATTATGCATAAGTACATATCTTATTGGTTTCTGAATTAAAATTAAATTTTAAATATTTACACAGCAGTAAATTGTAAAAGGAAAATTAGGTACTACTGAAGAAAAGGGTGCCCTGTCCTATTTTTGGCAATTTTTTTAATGGTGCTAACTGCGGCAACCCTTTTGCATGAAGTAACCGGAAGTCTGATGTTATGAGGGAGAGCAGAATTCCAACAGAAATCACATAGCTATACTTAGTAAACTATGGAAAATGAAAATATAATAATAGTGCAATTAATGCCAACAAAAGGGGGAAATTAAGTTATACTCCACTTCTTATAAATATTGTTTATTCATATGTTGTTTGTGAATATTTAATGTAATTAAGGGAAGTTACTTTAGAAGCAAAAAATCTTTCAAGATTTAGAAAATAATTTTCGATTTTTAGAAACAAAACAATTAAAAATTTCCTTTTAACCAACAATAAATAAATAAAAAGATTATCGCATAGATATAGATCAAATTTTCAAAGAACATTAAAAGGTTAGTACTTTTTACATAAAAAGATTCATTTGGAATTTATAGTATTAAACTTTTTTGAACCAAGGAGGGCTCTGCCCCTTTGACCCCCTATAAATGTTGTTAAAATTATTATATAAAGTTTATTTTCAATTTCATAATATTTTGTAATGTTTCAATAAGCAAAATAAACTGAAATACACTATACGTAGGGACGTACAATACCCATACAAGAAACTGTAAAGTTTTTAACATATAATTCGCGTAATATAGGCAAGAAATTACAGTAGTTATTTTTTAATTTTGTACTTCCTACTTCTTCTCAGAGCCTTTATATACTTCACTGAATGTGATAGAAATGACTTCGCAATATATTTCAATGACTCTAAAGTGAAAAAGTAATTGAATTCTATTAGTTGTGAGTTGTATTTAATTGCAATATAAATTACTCTCACCCACAGAAGTAGTGGAAGAGTCTTTTGAGAGAGTCTACAGATTCTCTGTGCTACAGTAAAGACTGCTAAAAAGACATTGCCAACTTGTGATCTTACGATTGTGGATCATTTAAAGTACCCATTTGGTTCATTTTCATATACAAAAAAGCAACACTAATACAAATAAACAATCCTGAAGAAACATGAATTTAAGCTGTCAGTCAAAAGATATGCTTTAGACATTTTAATATTAGATCCTATAAATCAGTATTCTTAAAATTTATGAATAAAGATAAGAAAATTTTAATTTTAATTTCATAAATGAAACAACTATAATTCAAAATTTAATATAATTTAAACATTATGATGTGCACATCTTTTTCTTTTATCATGAAATTATCAAATTTTTTTATACAAAATTTATGTTCAAAAGTTGATCTTTCAATTATATAAATCTATATATATATATATATATAAAAAATGAATTTGTGTTTGTCTGTATGTACTCGATAGACTCAAAAACCATGCATCCAATCGCCATGAAAATTTGGGAAATTATTAGGTACATTCCTAGGAATGTTTTTGTAAATTTTTAACGTTCGAAATCCATTCCTTCCCCCTTTTTCTAGCATTTTATGCCATTATTCCAAGGATTATTTTCCCCGGTTAAATGCAAACGATTCATTTCTTAATTTATCGCATCATGACTAAGTAAAAGAAGCAATATTTCTAGCAATGTGACGTTATCCCAAGTAATTGTTTTAAATGCAGTTTTCCTCAGTTAAAAGCAGGAGATTAAATTTTCAATTTATCACATAATAAATAGGTGAAAATGATACTTTTCTATCATGAGTCATTCCTTTAAATATTTCATTTATTCATTTATTTTATATTATTTAAACATCATATCATCATCATTTGCATAGTATGAATTAGATTTGACCTGGAAATCTAGATATAAAGTGATTAACTTTCATTTCTATGTGATGCAAATTATAGCATTTTTATATGAGTACTAATTTTAAATTTAATTCTTGGTTAATTTTACGTTACAATGAAATGTTTATCAATAATATTCTAACAAGAAAAAGTACAAATTTCAGTGACACTCATGGGTAAATAAAAACCTATCATTTTATATAGTTTTCTTCATATTCGTATGGTTGTCAATAGGTTTGGTTTGGTTTGGAGCTCTACGGTCTACTGTTTTGCACACGAGGGCTAATGAGACCAGAACCTACTGCTTAAAGCCGATTCCGAACGGCTACAAACATCCATGCCATAATGGGATTCGAACCCACGAACAGAGCCCTAACCAATCGGCCAGCGTTCAGCTGGTTGTCAATAGGAATGTGTTTCTGTTTCACACAAAACTATGGTTTGTCATAAATTTCCTTGATTTTGGAAAACATTTATTACTACTAACAAAATCAGCACTGCCGCTGTCAAAACCTCTGCTTCCTATTCTACCACGTAATATGGCAAGATATATTAACGTTGCTAATCAACGTACAGTAGTAATACAGTAATGTGATTTAGGGTTAAACTTATATTTTACCATAAAAAAAGTTTGAGCAAATTTAATATGAGACACAAATTCGATGCAGATTTACTCGTTAGCATGTAAACATATATTTTGTTATATTTATTTATTGATATTAAGAACAGTTTTCATTTTTATGTTTTTTTATAGAAACCTATCCGATAAGCCATAGAGTAACAAACTTTGGACAGAAATACTTGATACCACCAAATGAACATATTCCATATTAATACATCTTGAATTCCAAGATTAAAATTTGACTGTGACTATGTATGTATGTATGTTTGTATGTGCGTATATCTCCTTGCGAACCGCTGGACGCAGACGGGTGCCAAAGTTACCAAAAGACGTGGAACAATCCAGGGATGTCATTTCACCTATTCGTGTTCCGATATTTCAATTAGTTCGAAAGATATTGAAGAAAAACCGAACAAAATACCAGTTTAATTTTGCGACACAAGCTTTCCATTGTTGAGTTGGCATCTAAATATGGCAGTGTTATTCATTGTTGGCATTATTATCGCCAGATATTTGGTATTCGGGAAACACAAAAACGTATCTACGCTATTTAAATCCCAGTGTAAGTATATAAATATATGATAGCATTTATGTATATAAGACAATTTTCTTACCTGATAAACGATAAACTCATTAACGATAAAGTCATTTCGGTCAATCGCTTTCTGATATTCTAATTAGTTCGAAATATATTATTTTAAAACCAACAAAAACACCATTTTAATTATGTAGTACAGTCATTTTAACTGTTGAGTTGGCGCGACAAACAATGGCCATATTTTCATTGTTGTCGTAATTTTCGCCAGATAGTTGGTAATAGAATTGACATTAATGCAGAACAACTATCGGTTATCCTGCCAAACCGTTGTTTGTTCGGAAAATTTGAACTGTGGCGCATTTCGGTAGTTTTGTTAGTGATTTATTATATTCTTGAAGAATTTTTCAAGACCTTATTTTTGATATATTTCTTTATAACATATTTGTATATATATACCATTCAAATTCGAGTGTAAATAAATGCATTTATAAACACAAATACATTTGGATGCATTACTTCGCCCAATCTGCTGAATGCTTATACTCTTTCCACCATTAAAATATCATAATTAAAATATGTAACGAGTGATGCCATTTATTGGCTATAGTTACAACTATTTGTCATACGCAATAACTTTTTCTCTTTGAAATATCCCAGTATCAAAATCATTTTATTTTTAATAGCTAAATTTTTAATTTCATCAAAATATGTAAATCTTTATTTTACTTTCTCAAATTTTTTAAGAAGTTAGTATTTTTTCTGTTATATGTGGGCGTGATTTTTATTTTCAATAATTACAAATTCGCCGTGTTCTGTCAAATTTGTTTTTATTTCACAATTGCCATTTTTAAAAGAAAAAGTTATCATCATAGGTTTTGTTGTTTAAAATTTAATTTTTATGTATGTAAAACATTAGTACTAAAAGACATCCAATCTCAGAAATGAATCATCCCATTCAGAACACTACATATATATTACTCTCCACAGTATTTTGAAATTTAACTCCTACATTAAAAAAAGTCATGGAATTGGGAATTATTATGCAGCGGCTCACAGGCAACACAGTGCACTTACTGGACATTCAGCTATTAATAAACTGTTATAATCGTCAACAATCTGAAACATAGGAGATTTATTCAGCATTTCTATTAATACGTCTTATTATCTTTAATAGTGGTTCTAAATCTTTCATCGAAATATTTTAAAACCCAGACCAAAGGCTGGGTGCGAAGCAGCTAGTATTGTTATAAAATTGTTGAACTAAGTATGTAAATGTGCATGTAAGTTTTATATACAAATTTTTGACATTCATTTTTAATAGAGCTATTATAATTCCAGTTCAATATACTTTTGTTTGCATATGTTTATTTAACTATAACTTTAGCTTAATATATTTATACAGGATGTATAACAAAGTGTTTTTATAAAAACTTAGTAATACAAAGTAATCATAGTCATATTAGAAATAATACAATAATTTTGCCAAAGTTTATATTGGTTTAAAAACAAGTATAAAATTAACTTAATGTGAGAATAATTTTAGCAATTTCATTTTTAATTCAATCTGCCTTTTGCTTCAATGCAAGTTTCTGTAATATGAACATTTTACGACTGATGAAGCAGATATAACCAATATATATTTTCCACAGAATGTTCAATGTAACAACACTAATGTTTCTAGGGTGGTATATTACATTTTTGAACTTCTAACTAGTTTAGAATGAATCTTTCAGTAATTACTCTTGAAATTTCTTATGGTCTCACATGTAGTCATTTTTGTATATACACTACCATTATATGATTATACAAAATCATTTTTTATGCCTATTTTTTAATGACAAGTGAAGAGGCATTGTAAGCCTAATTTTTAGTGTTGTTCCATTACTATTATACAAAGCTATTTTAATGTACAATCGTGTTTTTTGGTCAATTAAAAAATTAATTCCAATTTTAAATAATTATTATGTTTACTACTCACTAGTCTTCTTCATATTTTCATATGTATACTCTATCTGTAAATTTTTCAGAAATAGAATTATATTGCAGTTGTTGTAGAAATGGCTCACTGTCTTTGTATCACTAATGTTTTATACTCATTTAATGATAGGAAATCAGTTCTGAGTTACCTGACGCTGGTGAGCTTGAATGCATTGGTGACATGAGAGTTGGTTTGGAACTGCAGACATGCCAACATTCAGGCATTTGTGTCTGGAGCAACAGCGTGCTTTCAAATTTTAGCATGCTAAGTATATATTTTATTAGTTTCTAAATTAAAATTAAATTTAAAATATTTACACAGTAGTAAATTATAAAAGATAAACTAAAATGTATGCATTTAAAAATATATAAATAGCTTTTTTAGCTTTAACAGCTTATTTTACAAATCGGTATTTCTTATAGCAATATTGACCCTGTTTAAAATATTTCCATTTTCTATCATCAGGGATTCTTGAGTTTGTCTACTCAAATTTGACCTAAATTCAGTCAGTTTTTACCGCACATTACTGAAAACTTTTAACATGCAGCATTTACTGTGAGAAAAGAGTCATATTCAGCACTATTTTTCTTTGCCAAACTTTGTATTTAATTGCTGAATTGTAATCTTTTAACTGTTCAAAAACTTTGTTATTTTCCAGAGAAATCTGAGAAATTTCTGGAGTTATCAAATTTTCTCATTTCTCTGGAGTACTTGGCATGTCGGGAACTGTTTAGTATCCATTTAAAGTTGATGTATAACACAGAGTTAACTATAGCACTCAGAAACAATTAATCTTCTACTAAAGCATTAGTATTACTAATAGTCATTATAGCTGAATGACTAAACATACACCCCCTAGCCCGTTACCTATAAAAACTATATTAAAAACAATTTTATTGATAAAAGCGTATTCCTTAAAAATAAATAAAACGAATTCTAAATGTGTAAGACTAAAGACTCTCTTGATTATTTATAGGTATCACTGTCAAAGTACAAAATGCAACCATTCTATATGCCTAGATAATACATAGAATGCCTGGTTGTTTTATGCAAAGTATGAAATAAAAAAAATATATACTTTGTCCATTCTAATAAGGCAGAAGTTCTACTGGTCATCCATTAGGTTTCTCATATAATTAGATATTGGTGAAATGTAATCATGGATAGCAATTGAGGAATTTGTATGCTGTAATATGTAGGCATTACATGTATTTGTAAGCACTAGATCTAATGCCTACATTAACAGTACAAAGGTTCTAATCAACATCCCATTCATGTCCACATGACATCCTGTTTTCTAATCGAACCCATGTACTTCTTAGAATAGGCAGAGCAAATAATATTTTGGATATTTCATACTATGCCTAAATGAAGGCAGGGATTTTATATAATGCCTAGAAATAATATAAAATGTCTAAATATTCTTTGCTAGTAATGGATATAAAATAGTTTAAGAAGCTTTTAAATGAAAAACCCAAATGTTTCAGTTATTATCCCAAATATAATTATGCTGAATTAAGAAAAAGTTTACAATCTACACATCCTTTGAATTTTAGCATCAATCATCAGAAACACATTGGGCAATACAATGCAACAATGCGATAATACAACAATTTATTCTTAATCTATCAAAAACTAACAGGTATATATTACATGACATATATTATTTTACATGGATTACATTTTTGGTATTCATTACTTGGAACAGTAATTAGACAAGTATCTAATGAGAAAGACCAAACTTTCTCAAGTAACTGTACATGATTAAAGAAATTTTAAGTGAAAATACGAAATAATCTATTTAAATGTCTTGTAATGTTAAAGTTAATTTTTTTTTAATTTCTTGATACTTGAAAATATTACTTTATTGCTCAAACTATCTAAACTGTCCAAAATGTATCGAACACAAAACTGATCTGTTACTGCAATAAAATTCATAATTATAAAATGGATGGTTTTAATTTAGTATTATATGGCTATCTTGTAATCTTTAATATCATGGCTTATAATGTTCATTTTATAAAGTAAGATTACGTCAACTGACTTGAATAAATGTTTTTGTCTCAAGTAATGAGAGTCGTACACCTTAAAAACCTAATATAAAAAAAGGTTTAATATGATAAATATACTAGAATCGACGGATTTTCGTCTTCGGGGAATGCAGTTATTTCCTGTCAATTTTATATAACATGACAATGTTTTGAACTAAACTAGTTAGAATATTTACAATACTCTTTTATTATTATTTTTTAATATAATAACAAAGAATGTCTTGTCCTGATCAAAATATTTCAACTCAATAATAACTTTTCTTTAAATTTTAACTCAAGACTAAATCAAAAGAACTTTATAATAGCACATAAACAAAACATGTGCGACCGTATGCAAACACCACACCCTACACCCCATTTCCAAAGGAACCGGTTTTTAAAATAGTATCTCCAAATTAGGTAATAAGATTTAAATAGTGTCATCCCAACAAATGCACACCTAAGATACTTACGGAGCCCAGGCATTTCTTCAAAGGATGTAATTCCTTTGTCAACAAGATCAATTTCGGGGTTGTTTTGCTCCTTCGCATCGTCCAGCACTTTTTTCACTTTGGACATTTTGTTAAAATCGAGGAAATTACAGGAAGTAGGATGCGTATCATTGGACTTCTCCATTGCGCATGCACAATGCTAGCTTCCGTTTCGTTTGTAAACTTGTCTGTGGCCGATCGTAAAATGAAACTCGATGCACCTCACGACCACCACAGTTTCATTGAAAACTACGTTTGGCGAAGCCAGTTGGCGAAAAGATTAGCCTACGCAATCCTTGCATCATTTGGAGGTGTTCTGTGGGCGTTTTACAAACGCAAACTATATATGGATCATGTAAACGTCATTCCTGTATCACGCCCTAAAAGAGTGTGGCAAAGCCATAACGGTTTATTAATCAAAAATTTTTAACGGAATAGGTCAATTTTTGGATATTTTGTACAGTTTAATTGAGGCTGTTACATGTGAAAAAGTAAATGACTTAATTCTTAGCTTCTTTACGTATATGATATGAGAAAACGTAATAACTGGAAGCTGTAGAATATCTAAAAGAGAAATTTAGGAGTTGAGTTTTGAAAATGAAAAGCAAACCTTAGCGATATTACAAATTCGAATATGATACTAATTATGGAACAGAGAGAATATCATACGATTCCTACCTGATCCATTATGTACATTTTTTTAATTACCCAGGAACTCAACCAATTTACTCTCTATATTCTCTAATGTAAAAACATTCTAAGACTGAACTGTTCTGGATTATCATTTTCTCCGATGGAAAGTACTATTTAGCATTTAGCAGTGGTATAGAGAGGGGTTTATCATACCAAATGGTGTATTCTCTATATTTTATTACTATTTTTTTCTAGGGAGGGGGCGCCAAAAAGGTATCGTGCTCCGCCATTGCTGCTTTGGATTATAATCTATAAACCATTCATAAAGAGAAAAGTTAAGTTATTTCCTCGCTTAGAAATTGAAAATCCTCAAATTTAAAAAAAAAAAAAAAAAAAAAATCACGTGTCCCCATTATCAAGCATTTGAACAACACCTCTCTGATATTAATTCTATCTTAATAAAGAATTACATTCCTTTTTTTTTTTTTTTCTTGAGGTGAATTTATTACCGGCTTCTACTGGTATTTGTATTACCATTTATATTGTCATAAATAAATTTTTTTAAACATGAAAGAAATTTTCCTTATCTGAAACTTTTGTCGCTTTAAATCCCAACAAAAATTTAAAAATAAGTTAAATTTATTTGCCAATTCTTCATCCCCTCTTTCTCCCCTTCTCCCGAAAATAATTCATATAAGAAAAGGGTATTTGTTTCCTTCCTTGAATTAATAATTTTAAGATAAATTCTCAAATGAAGTTTTAAATTTGTATATTTGCAACAACCATACATATATACACAGCTTCGTTAAAATAAACTTTCAAAATTAAGGTAGCATAGTTTTACGATTAAGAAAAAATGGAAGATATAAAAAGGCTTAAAATCAGCGGTACAAGAAAGATATTTAGAGAAAAATATGTCAATTTTAGGGAAAATAACGGTGTAATACTGTTAAAATTGATTTCAGTTATTCACTACGAAATGGGTGATTAACAGATTATACTTGAAGAAATCCATTTCTGAGCAACTGCGTAATAAATTTATTTTCTCTCTCATTTAAATTTACAGTACAACGGAAAGACTGTAACGGTATAATTAATTTAGAAGCAATTATTTTTATTCATAATTTAAATATAATGAACTTAAATGTAAATAATTAATTTAAAAATGTTTTAGAAATTGTAAATGTCATTTTGTAAATGCTTGTAAAACTTTACTTTTTGTATTTTGGCAACACTTATTATTATTCTTAGATTTTGTAAAACCAAACTAGTTATGAGAGAGTAGAAAATAAATGTGGTGAAAGATTTTATGATCGTATTCTTGTTTTAACTCAGGTTGTACCATACCCACTTCCAAAATTTATCATATATAGTTAATATTATTGTGTTCCGAAAATTGCATGCAGAATTTACAAATGCTGTGAAACTTCTGAAAGAGCTAAATACCATCAAGACTACGGAATGAGTTGCAATGAGGAATTTGCACATGGGGGATTCGAACAACTTAGTGTTTTTCTGATAATTTCAGACTCGTAGATTCCAAAAATGTTCTCAAAAATGTAAAAAACTGGGTCCATCATTTAAAAAATTAATCTTAAAGTTAAGCGCAAATCACGTGACATCAAAACGCTCCGTGATTGGTTGTGATGTCATCGTTCATGTCGACCAATATTTTCTTATTACTTTTAAGCGCACACTATTTTCCGATTTTGTTTTTGCAAGTTCCTGAAATTTTCTAGCTATCAAAATTTATTTTTATTTAAACCTGAAGGTTTATTTTATCGATCTAGATAGCTTAGTTATCTCAATTTGTCATAAATGTCTCTTCTACCTGGATTTACCAAAGAATAGTCAGAAAAAGCCGAAAACCAACAAACCTCCCGAAAATTAACAGCATGTCAATATTATCGTTCTTGGGAAAAAAAACCCGTATTTTATGGGTGTAGAAATACGGGGAATTAAAACCCAAAGGTATGTAATATCAGTTATATATTTATCCAATTTTACTTAACATGTATTAATATTTTATTCATGCTAATCACAGCTCTTCTATTTGTAGATATAGACAAGTCAAATAAATATACATATATCATATACACACATTTGTAGTAGCAGCGCTTTTTATAAATAGAGATAAATGTAATATATTAAAATAAAAATTAGAGAAAGTATTTATTGTGAGACCGGGACCTTTAGCCTTCGTGCCAAAGATCGTTAATAATGTGTACTGTTAAAATAGAAAACGGAAAAAATCTACCAAAAAAATTATTAAAAATATATAAAAATGTAAGAAAAAAGTTTTAAAATGTTTAAAATTGGGCGTACATCACTTTTCGTACGTTAAATTATTTTTATTATTCCATGTGTATGGCTCTTCATCGTTTTTTTACTCCAACAAATACTTTATTTTGCCTTCCAACAGTGTGGGAGTGTTGTATGGTGGTTAAGTACGCCTCCTCGGTGATTAAGTCGTTCTTCTCGCGTGCACGGCCAACACCTCCTAGAGAGAAGGCCTGAGCACAGTTTACCAGAAAATGTGATGACGTAGTGGCGTAAGGCTGACAACATTCTGTAACTCTGAGCAGAAACTTCCAAGTTATCACTTTTTCAATTATTTCCGTCGCCAAATGCAAGATCAACATATATGTAAGGAATGTGCGTATTGGCAACGTTGGCGGAATTTCGTTTCCTGAGAGGGAGAAATGAAAGTTCATTTGTACTTTCTTTGTGTATGTGAATTAAATTTATAACTCATATAGTGATAATATAGTTATTTTTTTGTGATAATGCCATTTAAATGTATTGTTCCTTTTTGTAAAAGCAATTATGATTCTGATAATAACAAGAAATCAGTTTTCTCGTTTCCAAGAAACGAACTATTAAAACAGAAGTGGATTAACAGGATTCCTAGAAAAAACCTGACTGTGAACAAGAATTCTCGGGTAAGTAACCACTGTTATTAATTAATTTTTGAACATAAGATGTAAGGATTAAATCATTACTTAAAAATTAGATTGTTTTTTACAATGATTCTTTAGATTATAGACAGTACTTTTGTTTTGACTAACGTATATTGAAGAAATTTGAGGAATAAATAATTTTCTTTTTTTTTTCATATATATATATATATATATATATATATATATATATATATATATATATATATATATATATATATATATATATATATATATATATATATATATATATATATATATATACAGAGAAACATTACTACGTCATCCCCATGATAAAATCATTTGCATGATAATTCATAATTATATTATTTTGACAAAATTGTTAATAGAATTTGAATGTGAATTTTTAAAAATAGTAAATCAACGCTTATTTGCAGTAAACACTACTTTAAACATACTTTCATCAAAAGAAATATGTTTAGATTTAGATGGTTGCATGAAAAACCATGAAAGTGATCATATCACAAAGCAAATTATTTGGGCTTCCACAAATATACTTTTAAAAAATTTTTGCAAAATAAAAAATAATATGTTAGATGAAAAACGCAAAGAAAGGACAGAATCAAAAAATAAAACTCCAAACACTTAATAAATAACATAGTTTCTAAGCTTGATTTTAAAACATTTAGAGCTTTCCTTTATTTTAAATAGAGAGCAATGAATTTAGACATTTCACCAATAACTAACGGTTGTATATTGAAACTGAGTTTAATATATCTTGAAAAAAATTTTCTTAAGTATATTAGGTATGTTTTTATTGTTCATGCATAACTTTCTATTCACGTGTAAAGAAAGGAAATTAAAGTCTAATTTTCTATTAATACAGTTATTACTCTGTTATTCAATAATGAAATTGTCATTGTTCTTGTTTAATTTAACTTGTTTTTGAGAAATAAAATTTCATTTAAATGTGTGTTTGTTTACTTTATTTATTACAGTGTTTATTTGGGTTTTTTGCTCTTCAAAATTTGGGGAACATTTTTCTAATTCTTGAAGTTAGATGAAGTAGTTTTAAATATATTTCCTGTGTTAAATGTAGAATATTCTTAAAATTTTATGAATGCATTTTTTAATAGTAAGAGAAGCATATAGTAAAATTGTAGGATGCTTTCTTTTTCTATATATTAATCAGGAAAACTAACTTGCTATAAATAATCATCAGTAAATAATAAATCAATTTTTTTATTGTTGCCGTTAAAACTACAGCATCAATTGAACGGCGTTGATAGCCAGCCTTATCTCGTGACGTCACACTGAGAGTGCTCAGGCCTTCTCTCTAGGAGGCATTGGCACGGCTCTGTCCCCGACGGTACAAAAATTGAAGGAATTAATTTAAATTATTAAAAGTTGTATTTGTGTTTATTTATTATTCTTTAGGCCCTCTTCGGATTTTTAATGCAATTTAATTATTTTTAAAACATTTATTTTTTATTTTTTCAAAATTTTCAATTTTTTCGATTTTGATCATTTTAATCCATTATTTTTTGTTTATTTTGTACGGATGTCACTGGCCGCAAAAATATTTTATGTTTTTCTATCCCTAAACTCTCTACTCTCGAATTATTGTGCTATGAACTCACGAATCCACTCTTCTATTTCTTTGCTCTGTGTTTATTTTTCGCTCGTTGTCATTTTTGTGCTTACTGACAGAAGCCTCTGGATTGAAAGCCTTCAGCCTTCGTGTTGCAAAAAGTAGACCGTAGCGATCCAAAACCAAACCAATTATTCTTAAGTATTTTAAATTTGATGAAAAGAAATTTAAAATCTTTAAAAGGCTTTACTTAATTATTTATGCTTTTTTAAATAGCAATACAATTTTATTGTCTTTAATGTTTATGTTAAATTAAAAAATGTATAAAGTTTCTGAAATTTAATTTAATTTTTAAAGTAATATCATTATAAGCATTTTAAAAATATTATATACTTTTATCAAATTAGTCACCAGTTTAATAGAAAAATATCACTGTGAATTGATACAATTAAGAAAGTATGCATCTTTGAAGAAAATATTTATAATACCTTGAAAATACAAAACCTTCCCCTCCCCCGAGTAATTTATTAGATAATTATATGCTTTAGATATTTATATGTTTTACGATATTTATATGCTTTATCAAACATTTATTGTAGTTGAACTCTGTGATAATACTCGAAAATTAGCAGTTTTAAAAGTTAAATAGCACTGATTAATCAACAGTCCTTTTAAAGGTATATATGTATTTTTATATACTTTACTTTTTCTAAACTAGTAATATTTAAACAAAAGCAAGCATTTATTTACCAAAAAATGGTCCTCACAAACCCATAGAGATGATTTATATGATAATTTGGGGTTTAAATTCTCATCCCTTTTCATCGCATTTGTCCAGATTTTACGTGTATGTGGATCTTTGGAAACGCTGAAAAATATCTTCTCATTGCAATTAATTGCTGTATTTTTACAGAGTGGCACAATACAATATTTATAATATGATTTTTTAATGCCAGACATAATAAAAAATTTTCTATTATATGCGATACTTTACGCAGAAACAAATTTAAAAGTCGCCTTTTAACAAGTAAACAGCATAGGCGGTCGGTGTCGACGTGAACGATGACGTCACAAACTCGGCAGAGGAAAAGTGTCGTTTTTGAGAGATGTTAAAGAGTCCGCTATAAAACCCATCAGAAATCACTCATTAGGCCCCCAAATGAAAGAAAAATAGCTACTGTCCTGCTTACTTTTTTGTCTTCTATCGTTTAAAATCAAAATTAGAAAACGTGAAAATTCCTCATTGATTACTAAAACTATTCTATAGGGTTGAGGTTTGGAGATCTGCTTGACCAATCCATCCGGAGAATATTACCACTTTCTAGAAATCCATCGACCAAAAAAGCTCAATGTAGTTTTTTGTTATCGTCCATTAAAATGAATTCAGGGACAACTACTTTCCTGAAAAGGCAAGCATAAGGCTGTAAGACCTCATCCCTATATCTCACAGCAGTCCCAGTGTTTCTTTCAAAGACATGGAGAGGTGTGAAGCCATCCAACATGATTCCTGCCCAGACTATTAAACCTCAGGCTCCATACGGGTTGATTTCGTTGACATTGGAGGGAAGGTAACAGGACCCTGATTCCTGTATATGACAAGAATCAGGGGTTAGTCAGAATAGGAATTCATCAGTAATGAGAACTGTCATCCATTGATCCATACTCCAATTTCTATGCTCTCTGCATTTTGCTCAACGGACTCTCATGTTTGTAGAAGTAAGCAGGACGCAAATAACAGGGCTTCTTGCAAACACCCCTCTCTCATAAAGTCTTCTGGAAGTAGTCACTTTTAAAACTCCAGTTCCTGTGGCCGTATATAAGTCACAAGAGAGCTAAGACGCTGTAGCACTACTGGTACGGCTCACTATATCATGGACAAATGGCCATCTTCTCTGGCTATCGTGGGTCTTCGAAGACCTTGGCCCAGCTTTGTCCCGATGGATCCAGTATCCTGGAACTGTTTCCATAAGTTGCATATGTCTTTGGGGGTTAAATAGAATTCTCCTCCAAATCTGGACTTGAGACTGGCCTGATTCTAGTTTCCTCAAAGTTCGCCACCCATTTCCTCATTTAAACGTTATTGGTTACTCATTTTTACTGCTAGAATTTGAACTGTACCGATTGCTGAAAAAAACGCCAAGAAATTTGGCGAGCTATGCTATCGAACGAAATGCGTGTTTTGTCCCCGTCGCTTATAAAGCATATTCATCTACTGGCTCCGTCCACACACGTACGCTTTCGTACTCGACGTACAAGACTTGCACCTTTGTCTAGAAGCAGTGGTTTTACATTTAGTTCAGATATTTTCATGAAATTGCCAATTCCTTTAATTTTGAACATGAGTGTATTTTATGGCCCCAAGACGAAAACGGAGGAACACGAGGAGAACATAAACGAACACAAACCAAGGATGGGAATTTGAAGGTGACATGGACAAGATCCATTCCGAAAATAGGAGATCAGGGATTCCCTTTCAGATAGAATGGGACCATACTATACGTACGTGAAGACATAAAGTCAAAATTCCTTCAGGAACGGTCGAAATGGATCTTTAACGTTTCTCTGTAAGTTAGATAATACACGATGTAACGATTGAGGGATGGTATTTTCTTCTAAAGGAAATTTCTCTCTGTTAAAGTATTATCTTTACTTGTACAAGGAAGTTGTTATGGTAGAGGTATAAGAAAAACAGATGGTTGTTGAAACTATATGCGTGTTTGCTGTAGACACATTTAATAGACAAACATAACAGGAAGAAATAAATTTATTCAGATGAGGAGAGCCATAAGCAAAGTACACTCATGTCCATTAATTAAGGATAATTCAGAATCATACAGAAATTGAGCTCTAAAATAAAAATTTCACCTGTAGAATTATCACACACATCTTAAAGAAGAATTATCGGACGACTGGAATGTGGACGTACCCAGCTGGAAGTATCCGAGGAACTTGGAATCTCCAGGCTTTGGCAACGATTCAAACATGATGGTAATGTGAGTAGATGTTACAGCACAGGTCGCCCCCGAGTTACTACACCGAATGATGACCGGTATTTGGCAGTTACTGCCAAAAGAAACAGACGGAGCACAGCATCAGACCTGTCTCGTCAGCTCTCTTCAGCTACCGGTACGACAGTTTCAAGGCAGACCGTGTACAGACGCTTAGGGAACATTGGTCTATATGCTCGTAGTCCTGTCAGATGTGTTCCCCTTACCGCAACTCACTGTCGCCTGCGATTATGCTGGGCTAGAGAGCATGCATTGTGGACACCGCAACAGTGGTCTTGTGTGATGTTTTCCGACGATTCCAGGTTCAGTTTACATTCTGATTCTCGCCGGACTTTCATATGGAGAGCGCCAGGTACCCGTTACCACCAAGAGAACACCACTAAACGACACCGTTACGGTGGTGCAGGATGGCTCGTTTGGGGAGGAATTATTCTTGGTTCCAGAACTGACCTCATGTTCAGAACTGACCTCATGTTGAATTGCCAATTCCTTTAATTTTGAACATGAGTGTATTTTATGGCCCCAAGACGAAAACGGAGGAACACGAGGAGAACATAAACGAACACAAACCAAGGATGGGAATTTGAAGGTGACATGGACAAGATCCATTCCGAAAATAGGAGATCAGGGATTCCCTTTCAGATAGAATGGGACCATACTATACGTACGTGAAGACATAAAGTCAAAATTCCTTCAGGAACGGTCGAAATGGATCTTTAACGTTTCTCTGTAAGTTAGATAATACACGATGTAACGATTGAGGGATGGTATTTTCTTCTAAAGGAAATTTCTCTCTGTTAAAGTATTATCTTTACTTGTACAAGGAAGTTGTTATGGTAGAGGTATAAGAAAAACAGTGACAGGCAGTGATGGTAACGATGACAGGCCACATCTATCGGGATGTCATTCTGGAACAACATGTAAGTTTGTTTCGGGGCGCCATGGGTCCTGAATTTCTGTATATGGATGACAGCGCCCGACCTCACCGTGCAAGCATTGTAGACGAATGCCTTCAATCGGAGGATATCACCCGTATGGATTGGCCAGCATACTCACCGGACTTGAATTCAATAGAGCATGTGTGGGACATGCTTGGCCGACGAATTGCAGCCCGTCAACCACCTCCCAACTGTCTATCGGAATTTCGGAAGGCATTGCTTGATGAGTGGTGTAATTTTCCCCAAGATCAGATTGATAATCTGATACTCAGCATGCGTAGGCGTTGTAACGCTTGTATTGCATCGTCCGGGAGACATACTCAGTATTAACCATATTATACTGTTTTCTGTAAATAGGTTCTTTTTTGAAATTTGCTCCAGGGAGTAAAAATCGCAATTTTTATTAATTATGTCAAACATATAGCATCTTTACCTTTTGTTTAATAAATAGACTTTGCAAATAAGTCCAATTTGTTTTGCTTTTGTCTCTTTCATTGCCTGAACTTCATTATCCTTAATTTATGGAGATGAGTGTACCTCTCGTGGTGGGAACTGCGAAGAATATAGACACAGAAAGAATGAAAAGCGCTGTATAATGTAAACAATCAATCGAAAAATGATCTCTAAGAATATTGTTAGAAAAATAACTTTACATTCTCCTGCTCAGATTTAGCTTCTTCATTCCTCTTTAAGTATCTTAGGATTTTTTAAATTATTAATTTTGTAGATTTAAGGTATGTGTTTTAAAAAATCCCTAAAGATTATATATTTCTAGTATATGCTAATATGTACACATTAAGTTATTTTTTATTGTGTTCCAGTTTAAATTTTTTGTTAAACAGATAGCTGAAAAAGGTGTTAAACATCAGTTCGACCGAGTCTATATTATTCTTTAGAGCAAATGTGATTTGTAGTTCCTGCGTTGAGAGTCACTACGCCAAATTGTATTAAACAGCAGCAGGTGTTGATCAAACAGCCGGTGACTGCTGTGAGATTTCCCTGCCACGAGATTATTTGGGTTGAAAGTTTTGAGTACGCGATACATATCCTGTATTCTTGCGATACTCTCATTTAAAAATCTCGTACACATTTTCGATCCCTTAAGCATTCAAATTTACCCAATTCCTTCAAAAGTTATGCACTCTCATAACATAATGTAAGGAAAGTGTACAATTTTCGTTGCGTCGCTCACTCTTTTGCTGTCAAGCTAGCTTGTTTCCGTCTAATCCAAATAGATTAAACTTTGGCTCTCCAGATTAAATCAAACTTGCCGAATCATTACTTGATCATTTAAAAATGTTCTGATACACTCGAGTCTTGTCGTGTATTTTCGCTAGCAATTTTTTTTCTATTTTTTTATTTTAAATCTGTTTCAATTAATCGTCGTTGTGCTATTTTTGAAACAATTATTTTGTCAGACAATCTTTCTAAATCTCTTTGAGCCTTTCGCCTTCGATTTTTCAGTCAGTCGGTTAACCAGCTGGTCTTTCTCATTGTGTTATAGCAGAGCAAGCCCCGTAGAATGGAATGAGAACTGTAACTTTTGTTTTTTAGAGGGTCACTGTCTGAGTGTTCTATATGTTGTGTTCGTGATTAATAAATTGTTTTAAAGTGGTCTTGAGTTAAAAGAAATGAAGAATCCAACCCATGGACATAAAGCAAATTGGGTGTTGAACCTTTACAAAGTAAATACCCAAATTTGATTCATTTTCGATGCGTTGTAAAATTTTGGCCCACGAACAGGGACACATAGCAGTTTATTTTATTCATTTATTAATTTTTTGTTGGATATGAAGGGCTTAAGTTTATATTTGAATTCTGCTATTTTAATAGAACTGTGTACTTCTGAGAACAATTAAAGAACGATGCATATTTGGAATTCAAAGATATCGATTTAACGAATAATACTTTAGAACAAAGAAATATATGAAGAATATTTGTTTGATTTGGATGGTATAGCAAAAATTGAAAGAAATAATAGATTTGAAGAATAAGAGTGTGGTATTAAATGAATATTTTTAACATTTGATCATTAATGATAATTGTAATGATGATTGAATGTTTGATTATTAATAATGTTAGTTAGTTGGCGATTCCCATTTCATAAAGAATTTATTGTGGTTTGATGTAGTTTTGTTTTCTATTGTTATTATTCTAATGAACAGGTATGCTAAGTGATATTCCTATTGAATATGTACATTTTCCTTTATTAATTCCTATTGTATATTGGTATCTTTGATAATTTTAATTTGAAGAATATTACTTATTGGTGATATATAGTAATTAATTTTGAAAGTATCAATACATATGTGAATTAAAATGACTGAGAGTAATAAGAGATTAAAAATTAAGAGAATTGAAGTAACGAAACTACTGAATAAAATAGAAGAAATTTCGAAATCGAAAGTGAACTTGGATGAATTAGAAATGAATTTCAAATAGTTAGCCGAGTCTTTACGATCCGCTGACGAAGCTTTTCCGAACCCGTTAAAAACAGAGGCGTTTGAGACGGCCGAATCATTCGTAAGCTCCCACCTGAAGAAGGTTTGAAGAAAATTACGATATTGCGGTTATTATGTCAAAAGGATCCCACATGAAAAACTCTTCAGTCCCCGAATAACATGATGAAGGATGATAACATGGTGAACAGTATATGTAGGATTCATATTAGAAGTTTAGAAGCCTTGGGGGTTGAATTAAAGTGCTATGGTAAATTACTTTTCCCTGTTATTGCTCAGTCGATTCCAGAAGATATTATGCTACATTTTAATTTCAAAAAGATGAAAAAGGAAGATCAATGGGACAGTTCTAAATTTTTAGATTTTGTCAGAGAAGAAATAGAATACCGCGAAAGAACATATATGGATAAAAAGACGAAAAGAAAAATCGACTCACAAAACAATATCAGAATACCCAAGTTAACATCCAGAGGAAAAGATACACAGCAACTGGTCTTTTAGTGAAGAATCATTCGAACCTGAACTTCAAATGTAATTTTTGTAACGAATTTCATTGATCAACCAAAATGTATCATTGATCAACCATTTATGTATTCCTCTAACAGAACGAAAGCAACTTTTAGCTAAGAGGGGTTATTGCTTCATTTGTCTAACACATTGCGCCTAAGTGTAGTAGTAATGGGAAATGTAATAAATGTTTTAAAAGGCACTATTCAATAATGAGTCCTCAAAGTGAAAATTCACAAGATCGGAATTCGAACACAAAGTAAGGGAGATAAATCGTAAAATGCCTCAGCAAGATGCGAAACTAGAATTAGAAGATAAAGGTTACAAATCAGAATCAGTTGGTTCTACGCAAGTTTGGATGCAGACTTTAACACTTCAAATATACGGCAAAGGGAAAAAGCCATGAGCTATCGTAGATACAGGATAACAAATACCTTACATAACTGAGAATTTGGCTTATACATTGGGGTATGAAAGTGAAGAGACAAAAACTTTAGCACATTGTTTATTTGGAGGAATACAGACACAAGAAATCATACTTAAGAAATATAGAGTTATTTTAGGAAGTATGGAAGGTGATTATAGATGTAATTTTGAAGCATTAGAGCAAAATAAAATTTGTGAAAATATCCCAGAATAAACAGTATTGATCCTCGCACGGAAAAACTTGAGAAAGCACAAGTAATTGTCGGTGATTTGTTAAACATACAAAATTGTCCAAAACGGATTGATCATTGGAGCTGACCTCTCAGGGAAGCTATTAGCTGGAAAATGTTTATCCCTTAAAAGAGGTTCCAGTAGCGGTAGAAACATATTTGGGATGAACACCTTTGAATAAGACTCATTTCAAAGAGATGACATGTAAATAATTTTTTGCAGCTTCTCTCTTTGTCCATCAGACAGACATATCAGAATTAAGGAGATTGGACACTTTGGGAATATTAGACCGTGTCGAAAGTAATAGTAGGGAAGAAATTTCTCAAGTTTCCTTAGATTTTTTCGTAAAAAACGTGAAACAAAATTCAGATGGTCGTTATGAAGTTGCTCTCCTTTGGTTAGATCATCCACCACTACCCAAACATCTAGACCTTTCTGACAACAGACTAACACGAGTTAGAAACCGATTAAGCAATAATGGGATGTTAGATACTTACAATAATTTACTGCAAGATTGGAAGGGAAAATGCAATGTAGATGTTTCAACCAATGAAAGGGATAATTTAAGATATTATTTACCTCAAAGGCCAGTATTAAAATTAGAAAGCGAAACTACGAATATAAGACCCATATTTGATGCATCCGCCAAAAATAAAGGATGTATTTCTTTAAACGATTGTCTCGAAAAGGGTCCCAATATGTTGGACGTTATTCCATTTTTGCTAAATAGATTCCGAAAATTTCGAGTAGGAGTAACTTCGGATATATAGAAAGCATCCTTACAGATAAGTGGGAGAAAAGAAGATAGAGATTACTTAGGATTTCTTTAGTTTGATGAGAGGCTTGAACAGAGGAAAATTTATAGACACACTTGTGTTGTTTTTGGCTTAAAGAGCAGCCCTTTTCCTTTGAATGATACTTTGCAATATTACTTAGACGATAGTCACATCCTATTACTTCACATTGCAAGAATATTGAGAAAATCGTTTTATGGGGATAACTGTCTTACTAGTGTTGATACAGAGAATGAAGTGCATAGCGTTAAAATAAAAGCCCAAGAATTATTATCCAAATCACATTTTAATCTTCGAGAATGGAAGTATAATTTAACTGCCATGAATATTGAAAATATGCGTGATGAAAACGTACAGGTTTTGGGATTAAAATGTAACTTAACAAGAGATACTTTATTGTGTAATTTAGCGATGTTAAAGGTTGAAGATACTGAATATTTTTGGCAAACGAAAAATTTTATCAATAGCTCAACAATTATTTGATCCTATGGGATAGACATGCCCTGTCACATTGTTACCAAAATTATTACTCCAAGACTCATGGAACTTGAATTTGTCGTGGGATGAAACTTTACCAGAACCTTTTAATACAAGAGTTAGACTTTGGGTAAATCAATTACATTTACTTTCTTTTGTCCAGATACCCCGTTGGTTAGGTTTAGAACAGAATAAAAGTCAGAAAGTAGTATTTCATGTCTTTTGTGGTGCATCTGCATATGCAGCGTGCGATTTCTTATGATTTGAGAAAGGGAAGGACAATTGATTCAGGCCAAAACTCGTGTGGCTCCTATCAAGAAAATAACTATAACTCAGTTGGAACTAATGGCTTGTTTAATAGAGTACCGTATGGTAAATTTCATTAAAGGAAGTATTGAAATTGAAAATATAGATGTGATATTATGGACTGACTCAACAAACGCTTTAGCTTGGATTTGTAGGCATGAACAATGGAGTGTGTTTGGAGCCAATGAAATCAGAGAGTAGACTAATTATTGAGAGTGGCGACATATTCTAAATACAGAGAATCCTAGTGACCTCCCATCTAGGGGCTGTTCAGATCAACAGTATATCCTATCAAAATTGGTGGGAGGGGCGCAATGGTTACAAGGTGATCCATCGACAGGGCCTAATAACCCAAAGAAGCCGGATGAATCCATAGTAAATAAAAACAGATGTAGAACAATACACTCAGTTTATAATGTAGAGACTCAGCTAGACTGGTTTCATAAGCGATTCTCTTCATACACGAAAACAATAAGAGTACTCGCTAGGATGAAACGACTTTGTAAAAATGCCCGAAATCCCATTACTAGTAGTATAAGTGAAAATATTACTTTAGAAGAGTGTTTAGAGGCTGAACAAGTCATTCTTACGACAGTTCAACGAGAAAGTTTTTACTCAATAAACGACCCGACAGTTGCTTCACTGAAACCATTTATTGATGATAAAGGAATAATAAAAACGCTTTCCAAGATTTCTGAATGAAATGACAGTCAAAATTTTAGATTTCATACGATTTTACCATTTAATCCTATTATTACGAAACTACTTATTCAGGAAACACATGAAACTAGCTCTCATGATAAAATTCAGACTGTGATGGCTATCCTTCGAGAAAAGTTCTGGATCTTAAAATGTTGCCAAACCGTTCGACAGGTTATTAGAAAATGTGGTATATGCAAACGGTTTAATGGAAAGCAATTTGAATCTCCACCAGCTCCATTACCAGAGGATAGAGTTAAAAACTGTGTTGTTTTCCATACAACTGGCATAGATCTGGCAGGACCATTGTTTTTGAGTAATGGGAAGAAAGCATGGATCGTTATTTTTACTTGTGGTGTGTACCGTCCTGTACACCTGGAATGGACTACTAGTATCTCAACAAAATCATTTTTGGAGTGCTTTAGGAAGTTTATAGCAAGAAGAGGAAGGCCACAAATTATCTATTCCGATAATGTAGCAAACTTTAGAGGCACAAATAATCTATTTAAGACAATTGACTAGAAGACAGTAGAAAAGCAAAATACCATAAAAATGGAAATTCAATCTTCCCACCGTGGCATGATGTGGGGGGGGGGGTGAGACTAAATAGAATTTTAAAAGATATTTTAAAGCGTGTTCTGGGGAAGTCAAGTTTGGATTACGAAACTGCACATGGTCACTGTACTATGTGAAGCCAAGAATATCATTAAATCGCGCCCATTAACCTATATTTCAGAAGACATAGAAGATCTAAACCCTTGAACACCAAACATGTTTCTCAGAGATAATACTGTAGGTTTGACTTTTGATTTCAATTTCATAAATAAAAGGAATTAAATAAACTTTGGTTATACAGATTACAATTAAGAGAAGATTTAAAGAAACAATTTCGACCCAATATCTTGGGGGAACTTAAACATACCAATAAGAGCAAATTTATAAACCAGCCAAATTGGGACAGATAGTCTTAATTGGTAATGATGACTCCAAACATTTTGATTGGCCTCTGGGAAAGATAATAGATTTGTACGTTAGAAAGGATAGAATTCCTAGAGTGACCAAAGTGAGTAGAAAGAATGGAGAACTGATTAGACCTCTTCAGAGGTTGTATCCGGTTAGAAGTTGACGATGAGCTTAAGATATTATTGCCTACTCATGATAGTAATCTAAGGTTCAATGATAGCATTTCTCAAAGTTCTTTTTCAGATACTCCAGCTTCTTCTGCGGATGATATTTATGTTGCTCAATCGACTCCAGTGCCAGATGATACTGATGTTGTTCGTCCGACTTCGGTGTACGATACAGCTCCAACAGGGGGCTATCTTCGGCCTCCGATACTGCTTCTCCTCGGTTGCCAAACGTCCAGACCATGAGGGGGCGTATTGTGAAAACCCCATCCTTAAGTCAACAGAACTTAAGTGTTTTGAGGGCCAATCCATGGACTTAAGGTGAGGAGGATATTACGGCTTTTAGCGGCCGCTAGGTGACAATGCGAACGCCGTAGAATGGAATGAGAACTGTAACTTTTGTATTTTAGTGGGTCACTGTCTGAGTGTGTCTTATATGTTGTATATTTTGTATTCGTGATTAATAAAATGTTTAAAAGTGAATTTAATTGTCGTGATTTAAAAGAAAGGAAGAATCCAATCCATGGACATTAAGCAAACTGGGCGTTCAACCTTTACGACGTGAGTATCCAAACGTTATTCATTTTCGAAGCGTTGTAAAACCCTGAATACCTAATGACGATTGACAAAGAGTACAGAAAATAACACCCAAAGAGAAAATCAAGCTCCAACTTGAAAAATCGAACGAACGCAAAGAAGGCGGCCATCCAAACCTTGAGGACATCCTGAAAAAGTTAACCGAATTTCTATTTTTCAGATTTTTTAAACTCGTGTTCGGATGTACAGCGTGGCCGCCGTTTCATATCCCAGTTAAAATGCCAAAAACTTTATCTTTCTAAAAACTGTCTCACCGATGATTACTAATCTTTAACTTTATTGATATGCCCACTTAAATATTTTTTGCTTTCCATTTTTAATTTAATACTTTTAATTGCCTCTCTTTTTTTGCCATTTTTCAAATACTATTTAAATTACAACTTTTCTAACTACTCGATTCTTGTTTGGAAAACTTTTCAAAATTAACAAACATGCGTACAAGTAAAACTGATCAAGTGAGAAATAGCATCAAATATCTCGTCCATTATTTTAGTTCTATTTCGTAAGAAAAAGTGACCCAATTATTTCTTGTAAGAAGATAGCCGTCAAATGGACCCATTCCTTTGAGGTGTAAAAAGCAACAAATTGACCTGGTAAATTTTACTTTGAGGCTGACGATTTTATATACCATCTACAATTATTAAAACATTTGAGACACTTTTAAATTAATTAGGTATTTAACTTAATTATCCCGTTACAGTCTTACCTTTCCGCAGAGCACAATTTGAGAAACTCTGGTTTGGAGTTATAAAATTTGATTCCACGCTAATTTGCACATTTAACATGTTTAACGAGAGTATGTTCAAGAAGAATGAGCAAAGGAAAAATATTCGTTGTGAATCAAGATACTTTAGTGGGCGCGGGCTATATCGCTAAATTCTAGTACCCAGTTTTCTGGTAATCCTCTTCGGACTCTCCTACCACTCCCGAAGAAAGGTGGTCCTTTATTTTAGGGTATTGGGAGACCGTTATTGGTTCTTGTAACTAACTAAACTCCAAGACCACTGAATTTGGATTTTGTAGCGTTCATATCGATCGTGCCCCTTTTTTATACATGTGTAGAAGGAAATTTATGACAACCATTTATCCATAATAAATAAAATTGGATGACACAGTGACTAGAATCACAACACTTTTTATTTTATCATCTATCTGTTTGTTTCAATGGAACAAAACTATGTTGCCTTACCAGTAGAAGAAAGTAGCCACGCACGGAGTTTAAAAAGAAGACGAAGAGAAAACATAGAGATCGCTACACACTCCCTTACCAGTGCAAATAATTAGGAGATATAATCCTTTAAATGAGATGAAGACCTGACGGTCCTTCAACTGCGAGTGGTGTGGTTGGATTCACCAGTGACAAAATTTTCTCCGAAGATTCACACTGTGTGTGCTATCTGGATAATCCATGTGTCTGTAGGTCTCAAGAGGCTGTTCATCGTCGTCTTTTAAGGTAAAACATGGTTTCAGTCTATCAATTGAAATTCTTCTGAGAGTCCCATTAATTTCAATGTCAAAATACTTTGGTGTTTGATGTTTGACAACATAAGGCCCAAGATAAACTGGTTGCAAACATGAAGAGGCCGCATTATTGTAGACGAAAACATGAGAGCAATTCAAAAAGCGTTTTGAAACGAATATGGTTGTATTGGCATGGGTAGTCGTTGCAGAAGGTTTTGTGTTACGGATAATACTCTGTCACAAACTCTGAGTGGGGGACATTAGGGATCGCGAGTACAAACTCTCCGGATAAACAGAGGGGACTTCCGTAAAGAAGCTCAGTTGAAGAGTATCCTATATCTTCTTACAGTTCAGAGCGTAATCCGAGAAGAACCAAAGGTAAAGTTTCTACCCAAGATTTACTTTGTTGTAAATGACATTTGAAGGTTGCCTTTATAATCCAGTGTTGTCGTTCAAGCAGTCCATTCGATTGTGGATGATATGTTCCTGTTCTGGATTTTCGAAAACCGAAGTATTTGCTCAAAGATGAGAATAGATGACTCTTAAACTGACCTCCTTGATCGGACGTAATACGTTCTGTTACCCCAAAATGAGAAATTCAGATTGAGATCATACCCCTTACAACTGTTTCTGCTGATTGATCAGCCATGGGGAGAGCTCTTACCCATCATGTAAAACTATAACACGTAAAACTAAACAAGGTTTCAGATACTTACTAACAATGATTGATAGTTTTATCAATCATTATTAGTAAGTATCTGAAACCTTGACATGAAGGCAAGGGTTCATCAATGTCAATATGTGTTACAATGTACGTATCATTTAATACGGACTCATAACATTAAGCTCCTTATAGCTCTAACCCAGTTGTGTGCTTGGCCATAATAATGCTTAGTACTTAATTCTCCAAACTTAACATTTTATTATTCGTAAACATTATTTACAGTTATAAGCATACAATTAGGACAGAATTAAACTATTTATTGAATCTAATAATCTCTACTAAATATTCTTTAACCATGAGGTGGTGACTGTAGTCTTAAAGGCAAGGACTTACTCGGGACGCAGAAGAATGGGCGCTCAGGGAATCAGCAGAGGCCTCGTCTCTTCTCCTTCTCTCTCGCGTCGTCAACTCCCTGTCCTTTTTTTTCTCATTCCCAATCGCTCTTACTATCCAATAAGATTTGCCCATATCAATAAATATTGGGTGTAACCCTTTTTGTATTTGCTATGAGCATTTTGGATCCCAGGGTCCTACATCACTTTCCCATGGGAGCCTCCTCATGTTGCAGGTGGCCAAAGGTCATGACCTCTTGGCCTTAGATCACCCCTGTCTACTACTTCATCTTAATGGACCATTAACTTGTTAGCTCACGTCCAAGTCTCTGTGGAGTCCCTGAGTCAAATCAGTCCTTCAGAAATCACCTTAATAGTTATCACCTGCTATACACAGGCCTTTGGCTGGGTTAATCTGCCAAGATTAATTTACTGCAATGTGAAAGTGTTGAGAACGTTCAGGTGGGAGCTTGAAACACATAACAGCTGACTTGGTATATGTCCGAATCTTAGATCTTTGACATTCCAAACATTCCTTACACCATAACTGACAAACTTTTTTGATATTTGGTCATATAAATCTTATGGTCAATTATTTTCTTGTGATCCTGATCCCTGTATGAGATAGGATATGAACAGAAGAAAATAACTGTTGGCGAAAGTTTGAATGGATGTAAAGTCGGTTACTGTTGGTGGAGATGTCACAATAAATCGATTTGTCGGTGTCCGGAATAGGAATATGCCTTGGGTTATTTTTTTTTTAAATTGTTAAATCATCATCATCATCTTGAAATTCGGCGACAATTGCGTAATCAATTGGAGATCGTGTAGAGATGATGTCTATTCTGGAAGAAGCGTCTGCAGCAACATTCTCTTCACCTTTGACAAAGCGAATATTCGTTAAAAATTGAGCAATGAAATTCAATTGTCTTGCTTATCTAGGAGAAGCTTTGTCTAAATTTTGTTGAAAGGCGAAGGTGATAGGTTTGTGGTCCGTATAGATGTGGAAAGACCTTCATTCTAACATGTACCTAAAATGGTTCATTGCAATGTAGATGGACAAGAGCTCGTGATCATATGCGTTGTATTTTCTCTGTTCAAGAACACGAGAAGAAACTTAAAGGATACCTCTCTCCCTGGTGGATTTGATGAATGATAGCCGTATTAAAGGCATCGCACGTGAGAGATATAGCAGTGTCAGTTGAGAGATAAACTAGCATAGTAGAATGACAAAGTGCATTGGGTTTTTTGAATGCATTGCGAGAATCCTCGGTCCACGTTAGCGGCATTTTACTATTTTTGCATTTTTCGCTAAGTAATGAGGTTAGCAGTGGCGTTGGGGTAGCACTTCGCGTTCCCACACCACAGGTTCGAGGTTCGATCCCCGGGCTGGGCAAGGTTGACTCAGCATTTCATCCCTTCAGTGTTCAGTGGGTAGAGAAACTGAGAACCAAGCATGCTTGGGAACTAAACACTGGGGGTTCTGCGTAAGGCTTATCACCTAACCGGAACATATGCTTCGCACCCCAGGTCCCTTGATCTAGAAAACGGAGATTGGCACAGTAGGACCTGGCCCCCTAGGGGCTGTTGCACCGAGGAGTTAAAAATGAGGTTAGAGGTTGTTAAAGTTTGGCGCACTTTGGGATGAAGTGATGATAAAAATTGATTCCTGCAGTTGTGATTTCATACCGCAAGTAATTAAGTGCCAAAAGTACATTTGGCGGCATTGATGCTTAAACCATAGTTGTTTAATCCTTGAAAAACTGTGTATAAGTGCATACGGTGTGGGTCTTAGTCTGGAGAAGCGACTAGTATGTATCAAAATAGCAGAATACTAAGTCTAATCTTGATAGTACCATATTCATACATGGGAATTCATGTCATGAATGGGAATTCAAACATCCCAAAAGAAATGATAATGGCTTTTTTTGGAATTTCATTTTTATGCACTGGAATCTGTTGATAAGTCGATGGATGAAAAAATCTGCTTGCCGGAATGGTGATGTTATTAAGAGCCCTGTAATTTTCACATGGTTTTCAATCCCCTGATTTCTTTAGAGCGAGATGTAGAGGGCTGGCAAAACTTTTTTGAAGGTCTACAAGGCCCTGTTGCAATATAAACTCAAATTCAGCTTTCGCTCCTTTTAATTTTTCAACCAAGAGCCTTCTGATCCCAGCGTAACAGGAGCCCCCTTAGTTTCAATGAAATGTTCGATGCTGTGGATTTTGATTTTATTATTGACGAGTGTTGGACTAAAAATGATCTGGAAATTGTTTGAGGATAACCTTACTGATGCTGTACTGCATGAACCATGGGTGAAACGACACCATAGAAAGGGTCACCCATAAAGGATACTGAAGTGATGCCATCAATTAATTTACGAATTTTGCTGTCAACCAGTAGGTGAAAGTGAGACAAAAAGTCAATACCTATTATTGGTTTATTAACATCAGCTATCACAAAAGGCCAATCAAATGTTCTTCTCAGTCCCAAATCCAATTTTAGGAGCTTTTGCCCCTAAGTCTTAATTTTGGTTACATTTGCAGCGAAAAGTTCCAGCTTTGCAACAGCTTTTTCTTCTTTTGATAATGGCGGAATCAAGGAAATTTCGATGCCAGTATCGTATATAAATTGGGTGGCGATCTCCTTGTCACTAATAAAATATCATCTCTACCCCTTTGCCCTCTGTCGTAAGCGAGAGCCGGGGCGTTAATTTTTCTGCGATCGAACGCTGGTTTTGTTAGGCCAAGTGAAAGGATTATAGAATTTGAAAGCCTTATCGCCAAACCTTGAGTGATAATAAGATATACTTTCATTCTTGTTACCACGCCTATTAATAGAATTGCTTCTCGGGGTCTGCTTTCTTGACTGCTATAATATATTTTATTCAGTTCACTAATTTGTAGAGATAACTCCGAAATGTGTTCTTGTAATTTTATTAAAACATTATCATCTCCAGAGCGAGCTATAACGTCATTCTTATGCGACATGGATTTTATCTCTCACATTTTATCTGCCATTATTGCCAATTTGGCTAAATCGTCGCAGCTGATGGATAAAATGCTCGAGATTGACATAGGTAATCTTTGGAGCCAAAGTTTTCAGGAAAACTTCCCCTGCTTTATCTGAAGCTAAATTCTTCATTTCACATAACAACTGTGAAGGTTTTCTATCACCCAATTCCACCCAAGTCATCAATTTTTGGATCTTTTGAGTTTTGGTTTCGGTGAAGATGGAAATCAACCTGTCTTAAATGGCATCGTACTTGTCGTCCCTTGATGGATTAGTCAGTATGTCCGACACTTGTGATAATATTTCAGCGTCGATGGAGATCACGACATAATCGTATTTTGTTTGATCTGTCGTAATTGCAACATTTCGAAATTGAGCTTCCAACTGGAGGAACTTTATCTTTGGGACCGGTTTCTCAAATGCTGGGACTTTAATGCTACCCTAGCGATCGATGTCAAAGCTTCGCTTTTGTTTTCCATTTTCAATTCCCGAACATCACGTCCGAGGTCACCAATGTAGAAAGAAATTTATAACAATCATTTATCCACAATAAATCTTTCACTCTTTAAATAAATAAAATTGGATGATACAATGACTCGGGAAAAGAATCACAACACTTTTTATTTTATCATCTATATGTTTGTTGCAATGGAACAAAACTACGTTGCCACACCAGTAGAAGAAAGTATCCACGCACGGAGATTATAAAATAAGTGGAAGAGAAAACATAGAGAATGCTTCACATGATTTCAAAGTATATTCTGAACAATAAGAGGTTTGAAATGTTGCCAAGGACAATGCAAAGGAAAACTTCAGTTACGTATTTGAACACGTTTTTGTAGTGTCAAATATTAGTAAATAGATTGTATCCTCCAAATAAGCGGGATACCTAACTTAGGTAAGTGCAATTTTAATTATTTTCCCATTCATATTTTTTCAAGTGTTTTTATTTAAAATCGTGTCTAAATTTAATACCAAACGAAGTAGAAATATTTTAAAATATTATTTTATAGTGTATTACATTGTTTTTAAATTATATTATTTTGGCGATTGATAAAAGTGAGGTTAAGTGGGGGTTTTGTTTCCCTTGGTTAAGAAAAGTCATTTAGCCTGTTCATTTTCTACAGAATTTTAAACTAATAATTTCTTTAAAACATTTACTCCGTTCTCTTCTAACCGATTTTAAGCTAATAATTTCTAAAAGCAATTTGTAACGTACTTTATTATGTTATAATTATTTGATAGTTTCATTTTTCATTAAAAACTTAAATATTTTTTAAAGAGTGCCTCAGAGATCGGTACATAATTTAACCTTTAATATCTCATTAACCTGAATTAAAATTATTTCCTCAAATATTTTAATGTATTTAAAAGATGTCAAAAATTACAAAGCATAAAAATGAAAATTTATTTGCAAAAAAGTGTATTTTCAACAAATAAAAAATACATGCTTCTTATGAATATTTATATTAATTTGCACAGATAAAAAATTTGTGAGAAATTACTTCTGGCAGCTCCACATTTTAAAATAAATTAATGAATCCAAAGTGTATTTCAGTAACAATCATATGAATTCAATGAAATGATGTATGGAACTTTGATACAAAAACTAAATTTAGTATCATCATTAGGATCCTCAAAAAAAATAGTCTGTTAAAAGCTCACTTCATTAATGACATCTATTTTGGGGTATGGAGTAGATCTGCAACACAATGATACAAAATGTTAATCTCATCTCTTTGTCTATGTGTCTACCCATTACCAAATGTGAAAATCCTAAAAATATTAAAATAACATCATATTTATTGAATCCAATATGCAGCAAAAACACAAACTATCGTCGGTACAATTTATTTCAAACATACAAATATAAATATTCTTTCTTCGATGTTATATGACTGAAAAAATGAATTTAAGCTATTCCATACTGTACAGATTTCAGCAAGATTTACAAAAACATCATACTAAAGACAACAAAAACAGTAGCACATCCAGTAGATTATTTAAACAAAGTGCACCATAAAATAGAATGGGAGAAAAGCGAAACTTTACAATGAAATAAATAGGAATAAATAAATGCAAAACAGCAGAGAAAGTTTCAAATCTCTAATGAATAGATCTTGCATGCATTCTTCTTACAATGCTAACATTATCAAAAAATAACACTGCTTACTAATAGTTTCATATATTAAGCCAGCATAGTCCAACTAAAAAATTAAAATAAATTATGAACATTAAGACAGCAAAAGATATTAAACTGCCCATAGTTAGCCTCGTAACTGTTTAAATTAGTTACAAATTTTGAATGTCTGAAGCAAACTAAACAATCTTCAATTGCTATGCGAATTAAAATTCATTGATATTTTTTATTTCAAATGCAAGATAAAATTCCAAAAGTGGATACTTTGACAAAGGGTTTGGCTTGGAGATCTACAGAAAATATTCTGCAACATGAACGTGCATTAGTCTGGGGATCTACAGTACCGGAGACCATGAATTCAAATGCCGCTGCTGGCATAGATGATTGTAGGTATTTGAGTTTGATATCTAATCATTCAGATTTAAGCATGACAGGTGGCCAAAACACCTCCCTGTATATCCAGAGAATCTGTTGGGCAAACCTGTAGCTTTGGATGTCATTTTGCTGAGAGGGTAACATATAGATGCAGGACAATAATCCCCCCCCCCTCATGAGGATCAAAATTGAGGGACAACAAGAACAAATTACATCCATCAAAAAGCCTTGATAATCCATAACTATAACTTGATGACCCATTAAAAGCTTTGATACTTTGCAATGGGCTACCGAGTCAGTGGCCCATTGCAAGGTATGAAGGCTTTTAATCATTTAGTTTTAATGTAACTAGCGAAATATTGAATGCAGCAAAAAGTTACAAACATCTATACTATCTGCGAGTTTTGAACCTCAGCAAATGTAATGCCAAAAAGGAGAGACCTGCCCATTCCTTGGATGAAGGAAGAGAATTTATATATTTAAAAAACGTTTATACATGAATGAAGTTTGAAGAGGTGTATCTAAGTATATTACACAACCCTAAATGTACTGCAGTAGAGCAAAAGATTATACTAAAGCTAGCCCAAATGTCGGTTTCCCAGGTAAGATGAATATGTTTAATGAACAAAATATATAAACTTTTAATGCTTTTTAGGTGTCCAATTACAGATAAGTGGTTAGAAAGTTCTAGAGACATTCGTTTTTCCTCCTCACAAATATACTTTACAAATACTTAATATCTGTTAAGGGCAAATAAAAATTATCTCAATTTTAGCAGGCCACATATAGATGTCTATTAAAAGACTAAATTCCGAAATGTGTCAAGGAATCAAGTTTCAATATTAAACACAGTTAAAATTATTAAATCACAATACTCAAAAATATTGATTTATAATATTAAAATGGAAAAATTAAAAATAATTTATAGGTATTGTATAATCTGTATACTTATACCAAAAGTGTACTCTTGAGTAGCAATTTTTAGAAATTTTTCTTCAAAAGCAGTCAATTGGTAAAGTCAAAGATTATTTAAATATTAGAAAAAATGTAATTTTCTTTCTCCCATTCCTTCCTTATGGTTAAGAAAAATAACTAATTAAAGTATATGTGGCAGCAAATCATAGCCTTGTCCAGTTACAATAGAAATTTTCCAGTTTAACTGGGCTAAAATAAACATACAGAGCACAGGATGGTAAATCAACACTTTTTCAGTTGGAAAGTTTTAATTACAATCAAATTAATGATTTTAACTTTGAAAAAGACACTGAAAACAAATATTTAAACATTGCAGGCAAACATAGATTAAGAAAAGGCAATATAAATTAAAAAAATCATTAATATATATACTCAGCTGAGAGCAACAGGTAACTGTATTACAATATTAAAAGGTATCTCTTAAAATGGAGGTAAAAAATACATTTTGTAGAACGTTATTAAATAATTTAGAAATTTAAGTACATTAACAACTAGATGAAAACTTTAGCACTATAATTTTAAAGAAATAAAAAATAATTTATTGATCTGTTTTTGTATCCAAAGAACTTAATTCAAGCATTCATTCTAGCCTTAATCCCTAGAATGATCATTATCCTCTTTGGCAAAACAACAACATTATTTTGATTTGAGGGGAAAAAAAGAATCTACTATTCATTGAAAAGCATAACACAACTAGGATACATTACAATGCATACTGAATATTCTAACACAAATTGTACATACACTGATATAACCACCATTAATATCTAATTTATTTGCTACAAATCATTTCTTAGAAACATGAATCAATTAAATACCATCTTTGGTTAAAACATGCAAATTCATCTTATCTTAACCTTGACAATTCAAATACAAATTCACACAAATAAATGACAATAGTATGCACTAAAAGAAAAAGGAATGTTGCCAACACATTACCTTAGTTAAAAAATAAACAAGTAATAAAAATGCACTCAGACTAAAAAAGTATTACAGAATGATATTACATTTTTTTTTCTTTTCTTTTTTTTTTTTTGAGAAAGTGGCAATAGGATGGTATGCATAGTCATCACATGAGATGATATACATAAAACTATTTTAGAACTCACAATTCACTTAACTATTTATATAGAACATTCATATAAAAAATGTTCAATTTTGTTTAAATAAAATGCCAAAACAAAGAGCTGAATATCATTGAAAAAGTTAAGGCAAATAAACACTACTTCATAAACAGTGAGTTACAATACATAAATAAAATCTTAAGATACTTTAATGTTTCTGGATGTATATAAAAAAAAATCAGCAGGAAAAGTTAACATTAAACAAAGTTAAAATCTTGCATAAAATGCACTTGTAAAGAGCTCTAAGATATACTTGCATCTGAACTACCATTATATTACAGCAGATGTACAGTTTCTAATGCATGATTTTTATTTGTTTAACGCCAGAAGGTTAGGAATCAAATAAATAAATAAATAATAACATAAAATTCTTCCTGCACCGTATATAAACCCTTTCTGCTCACATATTGAGCATAGCTCTCCACAGTATAGTTTTATTGTAATTGAAATAATGATGTATGCCTAAATACACTCAACACAATTATAAAATGAGTATTATAAATTACGAATATTGTTTTTGAATAATGAGTGCTTGAAAATTAATCATCACCCATGGACAGTTATCTTTCAGTGAAATTCATTACTTGAGCAATGAATATCATTGCTGGAAACTCATGCAGCCAATTTTACACACACACACACACACATATATGCATATACATTTTTGAGCTTATGATCAGTAGATATAAGGGAAGGGTTAAGACCATTTACAGAACTACACGTCTACAGGAAGTATTTTCCTGGGAAGCATACAAAAATTTGTTTTGTTTACTTAAAAATAAGAAAGGAATTAAGTGTTTAAATTAAGAATCAATTACATAATCAATAAAGGATAAATATTACAAAATCATAATTTTGAATTGTGAATTTTTCTTGAATACAGCAAAGATATGGTTCTGTTTCCCCTATATTTGCATAGGCTGAGTGAAGTGGCCCGATACTTGTGATCTACCCACCACTGCCGGGACAAGCCTAGAGGGCCTGGATCAGTGCATGAAATATCTGCATTGGTTGGTTGGTTTATGCCAACTTATGGTGCTATGGCAACTATTTTGCTATATAATGTCTAACCTACAACTGTAGGTTATCTTACAATGCAAGCTTAGAAGTTTACATATAAATAACTATGAACTTTAATAATTAAAGATATTCCTTTCTACAAAGGCTGTTTCCTAGAAAACAGCCTGAAAAACTTTTTGTACATTTAAAGCTTTATGAAATTAAAATTATATCTTCATTTGGCTTATAAAGAATTATGAAATTTAATTCATTTACGAGTTTACTTCAGATACTCAACTGGATGAACTCAAAAAGGGATAAAAATTCTTTTTTTTTTTTTAAATATATGAAATGAAAGTTTGTCTTATAATAATCAACATAGTAGGCAAAAAGTATTGCAGTACCACAGAAATGTTTCAAATTTTCAACATTAAGACAGGACTGAGTATTATACACACAATAATATATACTAATAATTGTATATATATATGTATATATATGAACATACATACATATGCATACACATAATACATATATTCATATCCATAAGGACTTTATTCATGCATAAATCACTATGTATATTAACATGCATTAAAATGCACACACTTAAGAATTTATATACATATTTGTATGGATATATATGTATATACATCAGTAATATTATAAAATAAGTCAATTCAAATATTTTAACAATAATCCAATTTGATGCTCACATTCATATGGCATTAAATATCTAATTACACATTAAATCTAAATTCTGCTTTTTAAAATTCTTGTTTTAAAGATTAAAGAAATTGTTTAAGAACAACAACAAACACATACTAAAAGACCAAGCTAATATATGCATTCAGTCCTATCCTAAAGTGGAAATTTTAAGTATTTAAAATATGGATAGAATGATTTGACACATAATTGTGGATGAAACATTTTCAAATAAGTGGTGCCAGTTTCAGTAACATAAATTCAACAAATCTGAGTGATATTTGTTTAGCAAGTTATTTTGAATATGTTTTTCATCTATTTGGCTGCAAAGAATAAGAATAGAAGCCATAACTTTTAACACTATATACACTTTCATAAAAGACACATTTGTAAGCATGTGTAAATAATTAAAATCTTTAAATAACTTAAAATCTATAAATAACAAAAATTTATGAAGTCATTGCTTCAAGAATCAAAATGGAAGATCCAAATTGATGTTTTAAGTTAATATTCAGATAAGTTCAAAATATTTGATATTATAATATTTTGAAACAAATGTATTAAATTACTACACATTGCATAAATTTGAGGAACATTAATTATATTTTGAAGAAAAGTATATCAGTCTTGTAGCCTCAGTGGATGGACAACCAAAAAATGTTTTTTAAATCCCCACTTAAAAAAAAGCATCGTAGTGCATGCTCAAATAATTACCGTTCCTTTTACTATATAAGACAAGTTTCTAAAATAGAAAGGCATAGAAATTTCATACTTGACAAAGGCACACTTGAAAAAAAAAATAATAAATACAAGAATTATTTGCATAGTTTATGTTATAAAGTAAAGTGTATGATCGAATATGAAACAACTTACTGATATTTACAATGACATGATATAGTGCTAGATACTTAACTGCAGCATGTTATTTTACATCATTTAAAATGCTTGTGGATCTAATTAAGTTTTTGAGTTAATCCTCAAAGACCATAAATTTTAATAGAATAGAATATTCAGTCAAACTGTCCGCAAAAATATATCTCAACAATAGTATTACATAGTCTTATATTACATTACATAATACAGGATGTTGCAATGACATATCTACATTATTTGTCAGAATGAGAGCAGCAAAATACATGAATCGAAAATATTTATCATAAGTATTGTGAATAACATTCATAAAATGACTGATTAATTTGATAAAATGTTTTATTTTGGCAGTATGAACATTTAAAAGCACTGTTGTGAAAAGCAAAATCATTAAAACAATTCAGGAACTAAAGAAATTTACAGCAGCAAATACTTTTTCAAAATTATATATATCATTAAAATATTAGTCAACATTTGATACATATTATATTTAAGCTAATAAATTTCAATTCATTAGATTTTCAATTAAAAATATTAAAAGTTAACCAAAATTTTAACAAGTTTGCAAATCTACACTTATATCTGTAAGTATATATATATATATATATATATATATATATATATATATATATATATATATATATATATATATATATATATATATATATGTGTGTGTGTGTGTGTATGTATATACACACAAACACACAATGCAGTTAAAATGTGAATTATTTTAACTACATTTCTATCCACATAGTATAGGTGCTGTTTAAAAAAAAATCAAGATTGCCAGACTGTTATTAGCTTCATTTGAAAGCTAAGGTTTTTAAGTCATTACAATTAAAATAATTCATTCTTAAAACTATTATCTGCATGTGAATTAGTGCATCTGCATATGTCAGCGTGATTAGATTCATATGTTCAGACATAGTGATAATTTGACAAGAAAAATTAATACAGTTATGATTGGTCACACAATTTAATTTTTTTAGGTCATTACTAATATAAACAAGATATATATTATGTATACTACATAATATTTTTCACTTTTTATAATAAGTATATTACAGCATTGTCATCACAAAATATGCCTCAATGTAAATAATTATATATTTTATCTTTCTGTATATACACATTGTAACTGATATAACAACCACTTAGCATGATGTCAACATGTACATATTATTTAAAGTCTCACACATTTTAAATTAAAACTGACATGATTTTTTAAACAAAACTTATTCTAGAATAATTACAAAATTACACAAGGTTATAAAAACAAAATGGAAGGAACTGTTGAAAATTTAAGCACATGAAATTCCTCATTGTTTAGTTGTTAAACAGATAAGTTAATTGGTTTGAAATTTTAATAGAAATTTACTTAAGTGGTTAAATCTTTGAGAATAAAAGCATATCAATAACCATATGTATGAGGGGACATAGCAAGGGAAGAAAATATTTTATACACACATGGAAAAAGGTTGGTGGTATAATAACATTCATATTAATTTAGAAATTCTTATACAAAGTTTGCATCAATCTGTCTATTATTCAAAGAAATGATATGTCTTTAACATTACATCTCTAAATTCACGTTTAGTAATAATAAATGCCAGTAAATTTTGTGTTCATATAAACAGCCTGCTAAAGAAGTCAGAAAAAAGAAATATAAATTTTTAAACATACAAATGTTAACATTAATAAAATTTTTATAATGCTGCACATATTAATCAATAATATGAAGCTGAAGAGGTAAGTTAATTATGATACTCTTAATTTCCATATTTTGGCAATATTTACAAATAATTGTGCATACTGATATTGGGCAGTACTTGCAGCTTGAGTAAATATAAAAGGTACAACAAAGACAGATTACAGCTAGAAAATACACGCGCGCGCGCACACACACACACACACACACACACACACATACTACTTTATGTTAATATTTTAAAAACAAACACCCTGACACCGGGTTCTAACTACTTTATAAGACCTAAATATTTTGCATAGTTATCAATGTCAATGAATACATTATGCACTTCTCCAGAAGTCTTTAAAAATAAAATGATTTTGAGACTAAATACTCTAATAAAGTCAATTAAAAGAAAACTTTAAATATAAAAAACCATAACCTCCATAATTTTGCTATAAACACATTAGCAGAAATAAAGAGTTCATTTCCATATGAAATGTCTAATTTTAACAAACATAATTAATTATAAATAGCATTTATGAGCAACAATTTGCAGATTATGCCCATCATTGATTTAATAAATATATCAGTCATGAGTTTATTTTGTATAAAGACTGCAATGAATGAAAATCTGGGTTTATAATTGTTGATAATCAATACTATTTAATTTAGGAATCAAATTAAGGAAGCAGAATGAAGCGAATTTGAAAAAAGAAAATACAAAACCCTTCAAAGTAATGACTCTTCAGATCAATAGAGAGTAGAAAAGATATTGCTCAGAGAATTTTTTTTTTTATTTTTTTTTATTTATTTTTTTTTTTTTTAAGATGCATAGTTATGTCATTTAAAAGGCTAAAGCACTTTAGACTGCTTTAATGGCTACATAGAAAAATGGAAATGGTTATACATACATATTACAGCTACTACTTAAAAAATTAGAGCATTACATTAATATGCACATTGTAAGCACATATAAACAGTGATTACTTTTCACTGACAGTTAACTGAACATGCCTGAGAGAAAGAAAAAAATATAACATGGGTAATTAGGAGAAAATAAAGTAGCCATTTAAGCTATTCACAGTCAGAATACAGTACAAAGATAAATCAAAATGAAAAGGCATAAAGTACATTTGTCTGTATGTGTTGCTATGAACATTTTTTTCAGTCACAATCACAAGAGATATACAAGTAAAAACAACATCACAGTAAATAGCAAATCAACGGTTTGCTTAAAGGAAGTTTTTGGTATAATCACTACTAAGTTTCAATATGCAGTTTAACCTGTTTTTGCCCGACTTTATAGCTAAAAATCACTAAATTATAGAAAAGAACTATGCTCATTAGGGTAATCATGTTTTATATGCAATAAATATTGAGAAGTCAACAAGACTGAAACACACAGGCAAAAACTGGTTAATATAAAAACACATTTAACTATCAAGGATGAAGATAAAGACTAAATCAAAACATGATATTAACATCACATAAATAATGATAAAACCAGGATTAAATTAGTTATAGCACAAGTAAAATTTACATAAATATAACAACCCCGAGTAAAGCAAAAACCACAACTATTATGGCTTTAAGAAAGACATTTGATGACAAGGAGCTGCAAATGGTACTCCATGCAGAAGCCGTTGCCCTTAGAACATGGTCTAGTCATGACATTATAGCTGACTGGAAATGAAGAAGTATCCTATACAGAAATTCAAGTCTCCGTGGCAAAGATGTTAATGATATAAGTAATACTTTCAGCCTGGTTTCAACAGGCAAGATTGCAAGCATCCACCATAACCAAGATGGTCCGTCAGGCGAAGATGTATAATTATTCTCTACACGAGGCATAGGTCCAAAGTGTTGTAAAATTTGACTCCTTGTATCAGTTGGTAAGTGCATAAACCAGACCTTGGAAATTTTATAGGTTCTGTCATGTTTTTCTTCAATACCTGTTAAAAAATAATAATTTCACTTTAACAGGTAAAAGGTGAAGAAATTAAAGCTAATGGATGTAACTAAACAAAATCTAGAGTAAACAGAGAAAGTGAGCTAAGTTTAAAATCTTGTTGATGAAAATGTTTAAATATGTTTATGCAATAGTGTATAATTTTTAAAACATATGATACTTACATTGCATATCAACATCACTTAATGGCTGATCTTCTAAAAATTCAACAGCTCCAGTATGATACCCATCTCTTTCTCCTCTTCGAAGAATTCGAAATCTTTTACGACCAACAGTATCAACAATAGACCGCCCATCTGGAAAATACTGTACATCTCTTATTTCTAGCATTGTTCCATATTCAGCAATTCTAAAAAAATAAAAAAAATTAATTAATGAATAAAATTTGTTAACTAACATTTTTGTACATTAATAGCAAACCAAAATTATTACTCTCATTTCCTGCCTATGATTGGAAGTGGCATATAATCCACAAGTGGGATTTTCATATTTTCAGAAAAAAAAATATTGTTAACCTGCAGCAGCAAATAATTAGCATATTAAATTTCTGATTTAATTTCCTGCGATTCATAGAAATGAAAGGCATATGGAAAAAAGCATATCTTCTAGTGTAAAAAAAAAAAAAAAAAAAAAAAAAAAAAAAATTAAATGTAAACTCTCTTATTTAACAACATTTTCTTTCAATTTAAAAGAATAATTTAAAGTGAAAATTTGGATAGACATGAAGAATTTTATATTACAGTAAGAATATATTCTAAAAATTTACATAAAATAGTACAGAAACAATAATGATACAAATAAATTATTTGAATACACATTTAAATAAAAAAGATGTTAAAATTTAGATTCCTTAAAATGCATCTTTATATTTTAATTTAATATGGTTATTTGTGATCTACATTCCATTTTTAATCTGCAGTTATAACACCATCTGCTGAACTGAAAGTGAAAAGCAGATGAAGAATGCAGCAAAGTACCCCCATTTCAGATTATACAGGCGTTATATCTTGATAATAAATAAATATACAAAATGGAAAATATTAATTTAATCAGGAATTTTCACCCAAAACTCTGGGTCCTTTACTGAAAGGCGTTTTCCGCTCATTTGCAAAAAAACTTCTGTAATTATGAGCCAGTGCTATCATCTATTATTAAGAATTTTTACTGAAAAAATTTTTAATAGCAGATAATATGCATTAGAAGAAAAGTCAAAGTTTTTAACATATAATCTATGGATCATAGGCAGGAAATTAGGGAAAATCAAATGAGGAAAAAGGTATCAGAGGAACTTTTTCTTGTATTGAAGTTTCTTGACATTTAAAAAGTTAAGCTGACTTTTTTATAAGCTAGCATAAAAAGAAACTTACTCATCATCTACAACACCACACATTCCAAACTGTCTACTGCCAGATTCCATGCACTGTCTTATCATAAGCCTGTAGCGAGGTTCAAAAACATGAAGAGGGCAAGGCACTGTGGGTAAAGCAACTGTACATACGAAGAGTGGAATTTCATGCTCAGGATCTTTTCCAGCACTGGAAAGAGCACAAAGACAACACAAAATTATGCCACTTACTTTCATAGTATACAAAAATATCATTATAAATGAACTGCTTACGTAAGGTTGCTTATTAATATTGCTGTTAGTGAATAACAATTTATAAAAATAGCTAAAAGTACATTGACTTTCAACCAATTAAAATTTTCTTCAGTATAGTATTGATAGTGAATCAACATTAAGACATGGTTCGTACACTTTTTCAAAGGAAAAAATTAAGCACCATTCAAACTTTTTAAGCACCTCTTATCAGAAACATATCAGATAAAATAATGGTTATTACATTAGGTTCAACAAAAACATGAACAAAGAGAGTGTGTATAAGTGAGAAATCATTGTACTTCACAGACACAGAAGTCAAAATTTTGGGGAAAAATTTTGGGGAAAAAGAGAGAAAAATGAAAATAAAGAGGTAGTTGAATAACTATTAAAAATTAATGTTCTGATTTACTTAATAAAAAAACAACAGCCTAAATATGAAATATGAAAGTATCTAAATAACTTTTTATCAATATAAACAAGTACTTAAAAAATTAAAACAGATTCAAATTAGATGCTTCTTCAATTTGCCTAATTAAAAAAATAAATAAATTCACCAATACAGTTGAACTTTATTATATTAAACTTTGAGGAACCATATTGTTTGTTCGACTTAACTTTAGAAGATACCTTAGAAGAAAGGTTCTTAAAGAACCTTTAAAAACCTTTTCTACTCTTTAATGTTAGATGTCAGAAAATTATAACTTGTATAAGATTTACATAAGATTACATATTATATAAGATTTATAAAAATATTATCTTTAATGATCTTAATTGACTAAAACAAAACAACTGATGGATCGCCTATTCGAATGACCAAAAATGCAGACAAATGCAAAACTAGTTATTGCTTACTATTTTCATACTGAATTAATTTATAATCTTCTATAGACATGATGCCAGTATCAAGATAGTGTAAGGAATTTCTTTGTCTTATACAACGAAAAACATTTTCTTTCCTTGAGTAGGTGAACAAGATGTTATTAATTTCATGCACTTTGTTTTTAAATCTAGACACATATATTTAAATCTTTTCATAACTGCAAAAAAGTTTTATAAAAAATGAAGAAAAAAAAACTTAGTAAATGACTGAAAAAAAGGATCCTTCTACCTCATTCCTAAGATTCACTATAAATGTATAAAATGGGCATTCACCATTTATGGATAAATTAGCATGCAAACAAAAGGAAAATCATGAGATCAAAATTTTCATTTGTTATAAGCTGGTTTGTTAAAATAGGGATTTCAACAGTACACCAATAATTTAAAAGTCATTTCAAATAGCAAAGCTTTAAAATGCACTTCTAAACAAAACTTAAAAATTTTGTAACATTAAAACTTGTTTTTAACTAGTTTGTAAAATTCTATTAAATTTTCTTAGATTGATTTATAATTAATGTTTAAAAAATACAGTATAAGCCTAATTTTTTTAAATGGACAATTTCAAAAATTTTTTAATAAAAGTAGCAGACCCAGATGTTAAATATTAGAAGGAAAAAAAAAGGAAGAAAATGAAGAAGGAAAAACGGAAAGTAAAAAACAGTTTAAAAATATTTATTTGATTTACATAATGCAAAAACAAGTACCTAAGTATGAAATATACCAGAAGCTAAATAATTTTTACTAATATAAACAATCACTCAGGTTTCCTAATAAAAAAATGTTGAAAACAGATTCAAATCAGAAGTTTCTCAAATATCCTAATTTAAAAAAAAAAGTAATAATATAAATGCGCATTTATATTATTTTTGCAAATTTTTAGAAGACATTTCTATAAACAAATTTTTAATTTTGTGACTGCAGAATTTCTTAAATAGCAATAAAATCTATACCTTATAGTTTGGAAAGATACAATAATTATCATTAGATTTAATTTTAATCAATGTATAAAAACTCATGATTTAAATAATATATGCACTGTATAAGGCTATTTTTTTAAGTGGACAATTAAAAAAAAAAATTTTAAATAGTAATATTTCGGGGCGATGATCGAATAGGACGGGATTTTTTTTCGGTATCTGAGCCAGGGGGTTCGAATTGTACTTTAGACTAATAGATTTGTAACCATTTAGTTTGGTCTGAGAGCGCTAGAGTTTTCTTTATGTTACGCAACGGCTAAAGACATCGGAACTTACTACTTAATTACTACGATTCTGAACGGCTACAAACAAAGAGCGGGATTCGAACCCGTGGCCGTGCCCTACCGATTCAGCTATAAGGCTGATTTTTATCGGGATTGCCGTTAAACATTATGATTTTTCAACAACTTCAATGCACACGCAAAACTTATAAAAAAAAAGAAAAAAAAAAAAAAGGTGCGGATTTTTCAACAATAAACTTCCGTGCATATCCAAAATTTCGTAAGTTATTTGCAACAGTGTCATTTTCTCGCAGACACTGCCCATAGCAGAAAATTCAGACTATAAGATAAAGTAGCGTTTGAAATAACTATAGGAGGAATTGGAATCTCAATACTGTTACCGCGATATTAAAAAAATACCGATATATAAAACAGTATTACGATCGGTCTACATGCACGTGAGTTCGGGAGATATCTATAAAGTACGCAAGCTGTTAAAACATAATTCTACCGTATTTGAGCCTCATATTATGATCGCACTATTAACTATAATGGCCATTAAAAAATGCGCATTTTCCGGAATCGAAATCCAGAAAACGGTTGTTTTTACCAAAACATAGAATTACGGCTTAGTTGTACTTTTATAACTAGAACTACACAAGTTCTATATGTTTCATTTATACCGTGTCACACGGCTTTTTGACCTTGAAGCACGTGTTGCGAACATCGAACTTTCCTACTCTTTGTCAGAAAAAAAAATTGTGGACACGGCAAAGTGAAAAAGGATGAGAAAAAGGCAGAAAACTTTCATATTATCGTCAAAATTTATACATATGCGAGATAAAAAAAATGGCTTCTTCCTTTCTTTCTTTTTAATTTCCAAAAAAATCTGTTTTTTTTTTTTTTAGAACAAACCCACAAAAAACATAAAAGGAATAAAAGGCGGGAATAGCCGAAAAAAGGAGGAATGCCGTAAAATAAGGAATAAAGGAGAGATTTCTAGAAAAAAAGAAAAAGAGGAAAAAAGGGAGCGCTGCAATGTCTGATTTCATTCATACTGAACGATTAATCCCGAACGACCTTTTATGATTTTCATAGACGATTTCGAAATATTCAAATAAAAACTGTCGGCAAGAAAAAAAATAAGGACTTTAGGGGAAAATTAAGCACTATTTAAGCACTTTTTAAGGCCTTAAAAACGCGTTTCGAAATTAAGCAGTTTTTAAGCACTTTTAAGCTCTGTACGAACCTTGTAAGAGCACAAGTAGCATATACAAGGGTGTAACTCACCCTGATAAACCAATAAGCTGAAAAAGAATAAAGTTTTAATGTTTAAATATGCACGTTTATTATATTTTGACTCTTGTGTTATATTTTTGAAGAATTATAATATAGTAATTACAATTATAATTTGTACAGAAGATGTAGCAGGGACATATACAAAACTTTATATGTCTGCAGCTGTTTTCTTTGTCCCTCTCTCCATAAAGTAAGTCAGTTTACAACACTGAAAAGCAGTAATATAAAAGGTGCATAAACCCTAAATTTTGAAATAGAACAATTAAATTTATAAATTTCAACATTAAATGGGAATTATAATTTTTATAAGGATTATAGATGATTAATTTTATGCAGTATATTTAATTATCAAAGTGAATTGTTGTATTTTGATTTAATATCAGTTTGACAGAAGTAATCAGTTAAAATACATATATTTGAAAATGGTCAATATATGTCTCAATATACAAACATTTGAAAGAAACATCTTAGTATTTATATTAGCTGATGAAATGAAACATAGCTGTAAAATACTATGCAATCACATAAAATGCTATCATAAGTAAAATACTAGGACTTAATACTAATTCTTCAGTTTCTGTAATTGCATTGTTACTTGATATGAAGACTTTATTGTAAAAATTTAAACTACTCATGTAAAAGAATATACAATATAACTTCAATACATCATTCTCCAAGAGGACAAATATAGAAAATGATGAATTCTATAAAATTCTTCTACCACTGTAAAAACACAATCACTGTCAGTTTGCAAGTATACAACTGACTAAATTTTGACAATAAACTGGTAACCCACACAATATAGCATTTCACTGTGAAGAACTTATACTCAAAGATAACAAGAATAGTAATAAACATATGACAAATATACCTCCTTTTCTTACATATGAAAAAGCAGAGAAATATATGGAGCAACAAATTGGTTCTTTATAGATATAGTTGGTCTCCTTGTTATTTTGATCTAATATACTATCAAAGCAACTGTTGGTCTCACACAGGAAAAAAGAAAATTCAAGTGGTCTAGGAAATATCCCTCAGGAGCCAGAAATCTTTTTGCAGTTTATATGATTGTGACACATTCAAACTGACAATTCTCTAAAATTTCACATGAAAAAGAGCACTTCTGAAAACAAAGAATTCAGGAAATATACATTGAGGTTCCACTGTACTTTATTAGTAATTTAATAAAATGAATAACTTATGAATTATTTCATTTACTTATATGTTGCTGCTGTTATCAAAAATAATATAACCTACATGACAAAAAATTGCTAAAAACCCATTTAAAACATACCAGCTATAATATGAAAAGTTAAGCCTTTTTTAATTCAACTGACAGAAAAAGATTTATTTACTTGGTAAGTTCCTCCATCTCTTCAAGGTAGATAGCTTGTCTTTCAGCATATTCAGTAGGAAGTAAATTTTTTATAGCAAATTCCAAAAATTCTGTGGTATTTTGCACACGCTCAGCCAAAAACTGAAAATATATAAAAATGTCTTAAGTATTCATTAATAATATAATGAGGAATAATTATTCAAAAACAGCAAATAGTTAACTTACAGCTGCTAATGACGCTTTACATAATGGACATGTAGGTTGATGGTCAAAACAACGATTTAAGCACACTCTGCAAAATGTGTGACCACAAGTAGTTGTGACAGGTTCCCACAAAATCCTTCACAAAATAAAGAAAATTAATGTTTTATGCACATTGAAGTATTTACGGAAGCATAAATACTTCTGTAAGTTGCATGGACAAAAAGATCAAATTGAAATAACTTGCAGTAAAAATGTATTCAGTGTGAAGTTTACAGATATTATTTGAAAGTGACAGAAATTGACAGAGATAGTCAAGAATAGTTTCATATATTGATATAAGCAAACATACATTACACACTATTCATCCTGAAAATCCTAACTAATTCCCACTTTTGTCAAAATATATTTCCCTGTACTATAAACTGAATTAATTTTGATAAAACATGTATATATGATTCAGGCTTAACATTTTACTATCAAAATATCATATATATAAACCTAGATGAATGAAGCTCAGCTTGAATTAACATGGCCTACTGTCTAGTCTTGAGATTTCTACCAGTTCTTGCATATCAAGTTTTAATAGGAAGTACCAAGAGGGCAAGCCAAACATCTACTGGAACTGAAACACTAGAGTACCCTTGGGATACTAGCACACTAGTACAAATAATGACAAATATTTTAAGCATTTGGATCTAGTTGGTTGGTTAGATTGTAGAAGACAGGAGAACAGGAGTCAACACAGGTGGAATTACAATGAACATTCAATTGCAAAACAATGTACAAGATATACATAAGTGAAAAAATAGAAAACCAATGAGATAAGCCAAAAGGATCAATTGACAACATCATAAAAATCAATCTTTTTGAAAAACAAGAACAAGTTAGGATTAATTACAATGAATCAATGATATAGAAAGAGAAATTCCATAAGCTACATTCTGGCAGAATTTAAAGTGAGACAACAGTTAAAAAAATGTTTAACTGACAGAGAGGTAGAAAAAGTATTGCATACAGGCATGAAGCAAAATAAGATTATGATGATTGAATGAGTTTATGTATAGTTTTGTTTAAAGCAGTTTTCTATAGATGCTAATGAATTTCATATCGGCTATAAAGGGCCTATTATTTTTTAGTTAGATATTATACCATATGTTTTATTCGAAGATTGTTAGTCAAAGAAGAAAATGACTTTGTCCTTCCTTTTAGGTAGATTTATCAGCCATTTCATTCCATGGTAGACCATCAAACATGCGGATGCAAGAAAATTTGTAACAGACACTTACAGTAATTTTTTGAGTTTAGAACAGGGGCTCTAATATGTAAGATAAGAAAAGGTTTTGAATATGTTTTCTTTCATTAAGTTCAGTACTTATCTGTTAAGTAAGCATTTAAACCATATAAAAGAAAAAATATTCAGTTTGTATATAATTTAATAATACTAGATCTGAACAGATTTCAAAAACCTAGTTATGATAATGATATTGATGATGACATAATTATCTATCCTATCAATTTAAGAATTTGATGTACAAAATACAACATTAAAAAAATAAAAAAAAGGAAAATGTTTCCAACTTACCTCATACATAAAGGGCATTCAAACTCTCTTTTATCAAGACATGAAGCATCTACTGTGGATAATATACTTTCTTTCTCTGAAATCAGCATGAACAATTTTTAAAATGAATATTAAAGCTTATTTATTTATATAAATTAACACTAAAAATCACCTCAAATCTATTTCATTTTACATATTTGCCTCTATTTTCTGATAACAATGTCTCTTATTACAGCTATAACAAATATTTTCATTCTTCAACTTCAACTTTTACTAATTAAATAAAACTATATTTTGTGAAAATGTAATTAATTTAGAATAGCATTCTGTACTACTCTTCTGTTTCCTGTTTACTGAAAACAGTTTGGATCAATGTTATTAACACTAGAATGATTAAAACAGTCATTTGGATTGCAAAGAGAAGCAATTTTTAAAAAGGGGCAGTAATTCCCAGAGTTTTCATGTTTCTTTTTTTTAAAAAAAAACTTTAAGATTTCTAAATGCATAACAACTGTTTTATTTTTCAATATTTTACAAAAAGCAATTAAATTAATGTGGTTTTCTAATGTTAAAAGATGCTGTTCACCAAAACAAGAAGAAAAAAATATGTAACATTAGTGTTAAACAGTATTCTAAAATGTCAATATCATGCCCCCCAACATGTTAATATTGGAAATTTTGGTGTACACAATTTCATACATTCATATGAAAATAATCCAGAACAGCTCAAAATCTTACAATTTTAGATCACACACAAAAATGCAATCATACAATGCAATTCAAATATGTACAATATATATACAGTAAAATGTACAAACTGTGAGTTATGTAATATTTATCCAAATCTCTTGGTTGAATTAATGGACATTTAAAATACTTATATATGATGTATAAGAAAATATAAGAGTATTCAGCTTGAAGTTTGTATCAACAGTTAAATTCACTTTCTTAGTTACCTGCTATCTTTTTGATGCAGTCAAACACATTGTCTAACACTAAATGCATATCTTTCCTTTCTTCATTCAATTCCTATAAAAAGAAATACCACTATATTAGACATATACTTTGAGTAAACATTGAACATAAACTAAATACATTACATATAAAGAGACACTTTTATTTGATAGAAAGCTGGCAAAGTAAAAACAAAAATGCACACAAAAACACTTAGTTGGTAAAAAGTAAGATTGAACTGAATTAACTGTAGTAGGTGAAGGGCCATTTTCACTTAACATTTTATATTTGTATGAAGACAGATGCAGATATGAGAGAGAGATTCCTACACTATAACTTAAATCAACTAAACTTTATGATGTGGCAAAATTATAGCTATCTCTGATTGTGGGGCAAGGGTTTAAATTGCTAACTCTGAAGTTATCCACTTTGTTATATTTTCAATTAATAATACATCTTACTCCCAATTAAGGGAGAAATGAATTCCAGCCTGTGTTAGTTTTATAAATTACATATATATATGTATTTACGACTCTGAGAGCACTGTAATTTTTATATTTTCTTAATGGATTCTGTTTTAGTTCTGTTGCATTTATCGATTAGTGGAAATGCAGAATAGATTTTAACAATCTTTTGATGAAACTTTAATTCTAAGGTTTAACTTGTTTTGCAGGAACCTATTTCATAACTCTGTTAATGTTTGTTTCATCCAGCCAGGAGTCTATGGTGTCTAAATACTTATTACCTTGCAGCTGAGCACTGGGCTCTTTGTTTGAAAGATAGAATTCTGCTTGGGACAAGTCGACTAATAAAAAATTTACAATAAATGGTTTAGTATTGCATTAATACTTATGTGTCAGTTTATTTGTTCAAATTATAGTTTATTAGTTAAATTAGGTATATAGATACATTACATAAATAATATATGTAATACTATATACATACAATATTGTAATATTGGCATATTGTAATTCAACCCAAAACATGTAAATACTCACTATTTTGGTAACTTCTTCATCACTGGAAGATCCATCATCATCGGCGATGTGCAGACTCTCACTACTGCCAGAACTGCGAAGGTTGCTCTCGATGTGCTTCAGTGGTTTGCGCAGCAGAAGTTGACTATTTTCTGGGCATGGATAACCTTGTAATAACTCACGGAGAACCTGTAGAAAAGCAAACACTTGATCAGAAACTATACTATTAAAGGGTAGTTAATCTTCAAAGTCTAATCAATCGATTAGGGCAAGAAGGAACTTCACCTCCAATATATATATCAGGTTGGTTTTCTCAATGAGAGTGCTAAGTTCTACTTTTATACAAGGAATAATAAGACCATCTTCTTATTTATGAAAGTCAATAACAAACTTTTATACTCATCCAAGTTAACAGAAAGATTTGAACCCATTGACTTTGTTCGCAGAAGTGACCTATCTGGGGCCAGATTCAAGTCAAACACATATCTCCTGTACCTCATCTTCCATCTGCAAATTTGTGAAGATAAGCAACTTTCAGGTTTGGTTAGGTTTTTCTGGTCATTCTCACTTAAATTAAGTTGAAAGTATATAAAAATAACTTACATCATTGTTTCTGAAAAGGACATGCTGGGCTTTATCACTTCCCAAGTCAAAAGTTTAACGTTTCTTATCTCTGGTAATTGTGTAAATAAACCACGAGTTTCGTGGTTTCACTATGTGAAATGAAGTACAGTTAATAAAGCTTTCCCCCTGGAATGACGTCATTATCACAAAGTAATTGTTTTCAGAAACAGATTGATATTTTTGTATATCGATAAACGATGCTTCTGTATTCATGTTTGGCAACATATTTTTGTAACAACTGTATGGAAATGATACATGCATAATTACCGCAAGTGTATAAAATAAGTCTGTAATCTTCAGAGAGGCTACTTCTTTTTATCCTGCATTATGTTACTCTAGCACTTTTCTTGTTGCTTCTAACTTCATTCTGCAGCTGGGTGCAATGGAGTTAGTTTATTAATATGTTTGCGTTGTAAATATTTCATTCTTTGTGTTTGTGAAGCTGCTTCATGTCATCAATAAAGTACATGCTCTAAAGTAAAAGCTTTGTTTATTCTTCTTTCTGCTATTTTACAGGCAGTCTTCCACTGTGCTAAAAGACATGTCCCTGTTTGGCATTACATTGTTAATAGGCTTAACAAGACCATGCTCTGCTACCTAATTAAGCTTGGAGCGCTAAGGTTAACTTCTGTAACGTGAAGGCTAAGGAGCCTGGAACAACTGCTTAAATTTGATTCTGAATGGCTATGAACATCCATGCCTCAGTGGGACCCAAATCTACCCGAGTTCCTGATTTTGAATTAAACTGTGGCATGGATGTTCATAGCCGTTTGGAATCTGCTTTAAGCAGTAGGTCCCGGTCTTATTAGCCCTCGTGTTGCAAAAGTAGACTGTAGTGCTTCAAATGAAATCCAATAAAATCCAAAACTATGTCCACAAATTTGCAGACAAAAGGTAAGATACTAGAGATACACATTTGACCTGAATTTATTCCTTGATCAGACATCCAGTTTAGGAAGAGGGAAAGTAGAAATAAATCATGTTGATATAAAAATTAGTGAGAACACTTTTTTTTTTCAAGGCAATTTAAAGCAATTTAATGAAAGCTGAAATCCCATAGGTTTAGTATGGGGCTAATTTCAGTTATAATCATATGTAGTGGTTTTTAAAAAAATGCTACTGGGTTCTTAAGATCACCCCAAAATTGAACTCAATAAATGCTAAAGTCAAATATATTGTTATGCAGATTTATTAGTAAAAACATCATAAAGAATGCATTGTAAAAAAGTCCTATTTATTTAAAACTTGTTCTGAAACAAAAGTTGTTATATGTTGGAAAACTAGCAAAAGAGCCTTTATTCTGATTAGCCATAAAGGAAGTTGAGACATATGAAAGAACCGTGATTGGCTAACAGAAAGTTATACTGAAAAGTCTCAATGATTCTAGAAAAAGAAAACTTTAAGGTCAATGATATTGGGTTTAACGGAGTACCTAGCAAAGTGGAAAGTCTTCACTTTAACATCAAAACAAAAAAAAACTTGTTTAAAATTCATTTTAAACAAAAAAAAAATTAAATAAAATAATTGAATAAATGAGAAACAATGAAGCAAGAGAATTTAGAAATTAGAAAAAGTGAATTTATTACATTAGGTGAACAGAATTTCCCCTTTCTGACAAAGTTTCAGAAGTTAATATTTTTACCTTAAATGTCTTTGACTTAAACTCCTTAATTCTTCCTTTTTCTGCACATACAACTTTTTAAAAAGGATTGAATAGGTATAAATTCTTTGAAAAGATATGTAAACCAAATTTACAAACAAAACTTCAAATAAGGAGAAAAGTTCCTTTCATAAAAAAACATAAAGTTCATTTGTTATTTAGCTTCAGGAAGAAAGAAGGGTATTAAACATTTTTATAGTTGTGTTTTATTTCTCTTGAAATCTCATCATTTCATATACATAGGAAATGCATACACAGGTGACAGCTTCAAGTAACTGCTCCACAGTATCACAAACGATAGAGAACTAACAAAACCATTGAAATTTTAAATAATCTCATCTCATCTGTATTGATCTTTTCTGTTTAATACAGTGGATTGTGCAAGCTCTGTTTTATCAATTTTTTATTGTTTCATTTATATAAAAAAAAAAGTCTTATGATATAAATATAACACAGGATTCAAACTATGTAAGCCATGTATAATTTTATGGCACACAGTAAAATTCACAAAATTTATAATTAGAACAAATATTGCATTGATTAGAGGAAATATAATTTTATTTAACTTTATTATTATTATTATTATTAAAATAATTTATGTACAGTTATATTTTAACTGTTTTACTGTTAATTTATGAATAAATTTACTATAGCAAAAACAACTATAATTTTGTTCCCATGTCCACAGTCTTTGCTTTTCTGTTTTAAATTAAGGCAAATAAAATACTGAGCAATAAGTCAGTACATCCTTTCTTCATAAAATTAAGTAAAGACCATTTACACATAAAGAATGAAATGTTTATGTAACTCCCCACTTTTTTATCAAAGGATAGAACCCCCAAAGATGGCTATGGAACCTCACAAGGAGAAATCACTAACTTATTTAGGTGGGGGTGATGCCAAAGGGATCCATTTGTCGGCGAGTGTCCAGGAAAAACAGATTTAAAAGCAATTTACGTTTGCTACACAAGGACTAATGACACAGGGACCTACTGCTTAATGATACGAACATCCTTGCCTGCAGTGGGATTCGAACTGAAGAGTAGCACCCAATCATTCAACTCTCATTTGGCCTGGGGAAATCTGGGCTTTTTGTTTGCTGAGATTCTTTGCTGTTGTGACAAGATAAGTCTAGTTTTTTGTAAAGTGACTTAGCATCATTCTTTGTTTGCTGCTGAGCATGGTTCTCTGCCAAGAGCTTTTTCAGGGAGTTTGAGCTTGTCTAGCAAGATTCAGTGAACTTGAATATACTGTATAGATGAATTTGGAAGTCTGGATAATGACCTTAATGTGTGTGGCGCGCGCGCACACACACGCACGCGCACATATATATATATATATATATATATATATATATATATATATATATATATATATATATATATATATCTGTAATGAGATTTTTATCGTTTTCGGTTTCGCTTTCTGTTCTTCCGGTAATGAAAAGAGAGTTGTGACGCGTAAATTAAGTCATTCACGTGACTTGTAGTGATCGCTAATTGGTTGACATAAATGTAATGAAGATATTTTTTTCATGTTCATTACATATTTCCCTTGTGTGTTGTATATATGGAACTATTTTTTTCGTGCTTTTTTTGCATCTCGCAGGTGCAGCTCTAACTGTGTTCTCACAATAGCAGCTTTTCTCTTCAAACAGAGCCGCCCTCGATCTGGGATTAAATTTCGGACCGAGCTTCCAATTCTGGCCACCTGCTTCTATAGATCTTCAACCTTTTGGTCATATTTTGGGCCCATCGGCTCGTATTCTGACACTCAGGATGGCAACAATGTTTCGATTTTGCTGACAGCTGCTCTTTTTGAAAAGTGCCGCTTTGTGGTGGTTGCCAAATTCCGCTCCGCATCGCTCTTGGCCAATTTTCATCGCATTGAATGCGCCTCTATACAATTGGCCTTTTCGCTCTTCGCGCTCCTTGTCTCGACTTATCATTGGTCAGAGCCGAAAGAGCTCTACGTCTCGTTGAGAGCGCGGTGTTTCCTTGGCGTCTCGTAACTCCCAACTGGCAGTGTTTTGGGGCGCTTTCGGTGTGAGCGTACGCAAGGTTGTTTTCGTAATATTTAGAGACAGAAGAAAATTATTAGGAATCTCTCAGACGTGATTTTTCTGTGGACAAGATTTTCCGTTGGAGCCTACCTCGATCTTTGGCCACCCTAAGCACTTTCATACTTTTTCGGTTTTACTGCGACGTTCCTGGAATTGTTTTTAAAATAACGAACGCCAATCAATCTTCAAAATAATCTCCGTTACCCACCATAGGATCATGGCAGATGTGACCAGAAGAAGCAATTTGTCTAATACTTATAATAAATTCGCATAATATCAAGTAATCAAAAAAAAGGCTGTGACTCCATCAGCGTTTTTTTTTTCTTTTTTAATCTTTACTTTACCTGAGGTGACTCCCTTGACTACTGGTCCTGACTTCTTACTGCAAGCCTCGACTTCTTCAATATAATAAACAACTTATAGTTGTTTATTATATTGAAGCAGATGTAGAGTAATTGAAAACAGTTTCGCCAAAGTTTTATTGGGGAGGGGGGGTTTCGAGTGTTCCCGCAGTTTCGATATGAATAAACTACGACAGTTTTAAGATTCCATTGTCTTTATTTCGTTATCATTCTCATCGCGGGTTCAACGCAGAGGTAAACGCCCGGAACTTCACTTCAACATGAGGCAAAAAGCCTCATTTCACTCACACATATCATTTCCTTGTAAGTATTTCTAATATAGATACTAAAGCCTAGCGATATGTGTAGAGCTTTTCACTCTACTAAACAATTGCTACTCTGTCCACAAAATTTAGGATATTACAATACAAATAACAAGGGTCATTTTGCCTCTAAGTAAAAAAAAGCCTGAAATTTATATCAATCGTTATCAAAAACCCGGAACTAAAAAAGTTAAATATACATAACAAATACCTGTTTATAATATTAGATTTAATGTATTATTAGTAAATTTCAAGTAGTGATTTTAATTGTGTTAACCAATTAAAGCAGCAACTGATTTAACTTTAATAATTAAAATGAAAACTTACCAAACTTATTTTGGAGTACCTCACTCTTAGATGTTAAAACTAGCCTTCTTAAAATTGGATTTTTAAATACTGAATATCAAATATATTTTATTTACGATTAATCTGCTTTCTAGTTTAAACTATGACTAGACATTGAAGTAAAATATTATCCTCCCCACACACGCGCATAAACATCCCCAAGAGCGTTCTCACAACGCTACGCTTAAGCAAGTTTATCAAAACCCGTACAAGGGTCAAAGCTAATAGTTCAGCAAATTACCCTTCTCCTCTACCCTTCGGAAAAGCTGACATAGAATACTAGCTCTGCAGCTAAAACACGAAACAAGCTTAACGAGAAGCTTTTTGGAATTCAAATTACAAATTTTCAACCAGGAAGATATTTTAAACCCCCCTGAAATAAAGAGAAACACACGTTATAAGTAATATAAATGTTGAATGAAACTGTAAAAAAAATTCTTATTGTCGCCTTCTGTGGTTACCTCCATAGCTGTCTTTTTGGCGTACACGGCACTCGGGTCTAGGGTGTAACTCGTTATGTAAGCTTTGAAGGCTTCCTCGAAGTCTCCAAAGTTGAACAGGAGGTTGCCAGTCTTGTAGTATCCCTGCGGAGTAAAAAGATTTAAACATCGTAGTTGAAAGAAGTACTTTGTAGGGGAAACACTACAAGAAAAGTGGATACCGTACCGAAGAAGTAGTGGAGTGATACATGAATGATGTGGGCGCTACTTCCGACAAAAAAGTCCTGCGCTCGCAGCTGCTAATCAAATACGGGCCGGCCCCTAAAAGAAAAAAAAACAACATTAGGTTTATATGCAGCAAACATTGCTATCGAGGGTTGTGGAGGAAATCACTTTTTACCGTCCTCCCGTTTTGGAACGATGTCAACAGAAACATTATAAACATTAATTAAAATTAAACAGCTCAAATGATTTGGTAGACAAAAAATCCTTCAGATAAAGATAAACCAACTGACATCTAGTACACAAACATTAAAACACTCATTTAATCTGTTCAAAAATGTTATCTGCAAAATAGACAATCTAGATTCTGAAAGGACTACAATTTGAAACACTCGAGGTCTTGGCCGTAATTTGCTAATTTCCCACTTTTCATTCTGTGTCATTTCACTGATATAGAATTTAAAATTAAAGATTCTTCCCTACCCTCCACACACATTTTAAATTGTCGATACATAACATACCCCCCTTTCTTAATTAGTTAGGTCATCACCACCAGTTGGTACAGATGTGTATAATACTCAGGCTTGGCATTCAAGATTCCAAATTAAAAGAATCTCCCGACACAATCTCTCCGGGTGTTCGAAGTTGTCCCCAATAGAAATCGAGGTGAAGAGATCTTTTGGTGATATGGTATGGTATGGTTTCTAGAGGAAGTGAATCGGATCCTTTAGCCCCAGTCATATGTCTTATACACTCTTAGACCCTCAAAAGACGCAATACGATGCACTGAGAAGATGTAATGCATATTGGACACTAATTGATATGCATACAGGTTTCGACGGAAAATTCAAAATTGTAAAGTTTGGCGGCCAATGAATGAACGTGCGTCGCTGTAGCGCACAACTGGCAGGATATTTAAGAGAAGAAATTTAGATTCCACGTCATAAATTATTTCCGAATTTTATTCCGTGTAATCAGGTAGACAGTAACTATGCCTCGCATACAGGTGAGCGCGAACGATATGCGCAGATGTCAGCATTTGAGAGAGGACGTGTAGTTGGGCTCAAAGAAGTCGGTTGGTCTAATTTTCGAATCGCTCCCCATTTGGGCAGGACCGATGCCACTATTAGACAATGCTACTAAGCATTGTCTAATAGTGGCGTAGGAGGAATAGTAGGAATAGGTAAACCATGCCCGAACAGAGTCCAGAAGGAAGCGGCAGGCCTAGAAAAACGATAGAACGTGAGGACCAAACAATCGTCAGAGGCACTCACAGCCCGCGATGCATCATTATCATCGATTGTACGTGCACCTAATACTTCTGTGACCGAAAGATCCATTCATAGGCGGCTTACAGAAAGGGGACTGAGGTCACGATGCCCCATTGACCTCTATACAACGACAAGCCCGTTTACAGTAGTACCGGCTCATTCGAACTGGAATATCACTAACTGAAGTAGAATAATCTTCAGTGATGCTTTGAATTGAGCCCCGATGGCCAGACTGCGGTGGGATACCAACCTGACTGTCCGGCATACAGGAGTGATGGTCTGAGGTGCCATTTCATTTCATAGTAGAACCTCTTTATTTGTCATCCGCGACACCCTTACAGCACAAAGCTAAGCCTTAATGTTATGCAATCATGGGTTTACATTTCAGCAAGATAATGCCAGGTCTCACTCTGCACGTGCCAGCAAGCTCTCTCCTATTGAGCACGTTTGGAGCATTATAACCAGTTGGACAGAACTTGGCCCGATATCCCCCAGTGTGTGTATATAACATTAATAAGTATTATTTACTATTATTAGTAATTAATTCTAGTATAAAAAATATTGAAACTTCATGCATGAAATGACACGTAATTAGTTAACAGATAAATATGCAAAATTTCCTTCATTTCTGCTTTTTTTTTTTCTACCATTTTGAACACATATATAAAATTAGCAATAAAAACATTATTTAATCCCCAATAAACAATTTCAGATAGTCGAACTGTCAATTTTTCTTTTTCTGGATATAATAAACACTTGATTTGAACACTGACATTACTGATTTCCCTAGCCCTAAAAGGAAAACTTAAGTTTTGCTGAATTTCACACGCCATCCAACAACAACTTTAATTAATGCAATAGAATAATTCAGCATTTTAACTTTTAAAGCGTAGATTACTTTAAAACAATCCAGTTGAGCATATGAATTAATTCGAGTAATGTTCATCATTTTTATGTTTCAATTTATTAAGAAAATCCCATTTTATCTAGGAAAAATATATACTAACTGAATAACAAATTCTTCCATTCAAGAGCTATAGTAAATTATTATTATTATTATTATTATTAGACTTCATTAGACTGTAATCATCCGCCCCCTATTATCATTTTTTAGTTACAACAACCGACAACAGATGGCAGCACTTCTCAGCGGGCATCAATATTCAGTTAAGTACAGTGAGTGTCGGGATTGAACCAAAAATAAGAATCCAATCCTATATTCTAAGCATATTCGGTATCCTTTTTTTTAAATAGGCGTACCGGCAGCCTTCCAAGTAATGAGATAAATACTGTTTTTGAAGACAAATCAATGGCAGCCGCCCCTCCTGCCCCCTCAAAAACACAGCTAGTGCAGTTGCACTCGCGGCACGTGTCGGGACTAAGCTCCGCCCTAAAATCAATACACACATCTTGTATCGTAATTTCGATTGAAGAAGTTTCGCCGATTTCTACGCTCGTGGGGTATTTTAAACTCACATTCATGGCGGAACTGGGGCACTCACTTTGCGGACTCAATTGCTAATTCAGAAAATGGAGGCCAATTTTAAAGATTCTGCGAGTTTTATACAATAGAGGAATTATTTCACAGTGTATTTAATTGTTTTGGAAAATGAAAGCTGAGAAAAACATTGAAGTGTTTTCCTCAGCATTCATTTTGTTATTCATCTACAGATAACTATCAAAGGTAAACTATATCAGAGTTAGCAAAAGAACAAGGTCTACAAATACCATTAATATGGCTGCCAACATACGAACTTATCTTACAATTTCGCGCATGCCGAACATCGAGATTGAAAATACATTCACCAGTTTCTATATATAGTTTTAACATATAATAAATCCTTATCAAAGAAAACTTCTTAAGAATTAAGTAAATATAAATTTTTATGCAGTTATATTATTACATGCTTTTTCTCTAGAAAGGTGAAAGAAATAGCAATGAAGACCTTTACATGCATATTATTCTTATCTTGTGATTATATATCCACGTAAGCTAATAAACAACTTTGTATCATAATCAATATTACTCAAATGAAATACACTTTAAACACATAAATGTATAAAACAAGATCTAGGAGAGCATTCCTCAAAAATTGTTCTATTAGAAACATTCTATTTATGCTTTAAGTGATCGGAGCTGAGTTTGCTTTCTGTTCAAGACAATGCTCACATATCACCGGTTTAGCTATTAATATATCCTCTACATGTTTATCAAAGATGAAACTTCGAAATTCAGTTCATGTTTTACTCCCATTTTACAACATAAAACAGTTCTGTGGGACTAATAGAATTATCTCCTGCATAGTGAACGTAAAAAGATCTTTCCCTCATTACAGATTATGTATCTTCGAAGTTAACCCTAAACCGAACATTTTTCACAAATAAACATAATATTACAATGGGTTTGGTTTGGAGCGCTACGGTCTACTGTTTTGCACACGAGATATTACAATGTGGCAGAGATACATTCTCATTTCAGATCGAGTACAAGAGTGAAAGATAAAAAAAAAAAATCTTTTACGAAATACTTTCATCTTCAAAAACGATCCAAAATGTAAATTTTGTCATCCTAATAAGCGAAAAAAATAACTCCAACTTAATGCAAATATACATATATTAAAACTGTAAGTAGTGTTTAAACTGTTCCTGCCGATGAAAAACAACTTCTTTAAAAGTGCAAAACAGAACGCAAATCATAAAGGAAGAAAAAATATTTTCCACACAGCTACAGAAAGAACATCTCTATTATAAATAATCCATTGCAGAAAGAGCAATTTTCCGACAGATATTAACAAAAAGAATTGTATTTCGTTAAGTTTTAATACAATCAATTCATGTTTATTGCTGAAAATGTGGCCCGATGAATGACCTAGTTACGAGGTGATAAACTGGATTCTTCTTTAGCTTAGCAAGGAGTTCGGTTTGGTTAGCATATACCCTTCAGTTGAAACAATAGAAAGGCAAACGAGGTCAAAATAAGTGGAAAAAGAAATACATTTCCTATTTCATACGTATTCAACGCATGAACCATCTGGTTCAAAATTCTAAAGAAAACAAGGACAGTCATTCAATTTCGTAACCCTCTTCCATACACATATTCAAATACAGGGCAACTGAAATAAACTTAACTTGAGGAAGGATCTGCATTTTCGAATCAAATTAAGAAGTATTTGGGAAGTAAGCTGAGTAAATTATTTTGAAATAGACCGAGAATCCCGAATTTTCTTCACAGAGATTCACTCCCTTGTTCTCCATCAACGCGTGATATTAAATAAAAATTTTGCCGTTTCAAGTAAGTGGGAAACCATTTTTAATGTTTCAAATCAAGCTTTTTCTTCCAACAGCTAATCATTATATCACTTCATTACAAACAAAACAATTGTCCTTAACTCTAACAGGATTCCCAGACAGATGATTTTGATAAAGCTTTACATTAGGAAGCAGAAAGTTTCTAATAAATTTGTCAATAAGTGAAGGCTGCTCCAACAGTTAGTAAAACAGAACGTCCAAGTGCCGCTTAGTCCTGAAAGAACTTAGTATTAATACCTGAAGAAAGGTAGTACAAAACCTTACACGCTCCCATCACACATGAAATGGAAAAAACCACATACGTATATCATTTCTGGCGAGATGATACAGACCATTTGGTAATATCTATGGAAAACGAATAATCAAACTAAAAATATGAACTAGGATTAGTTGGTTCAAAAATAACGAGGAATTCAAATGCCTTTTGACAAAAAGTCGTTCAGCAGTTATGTAATCTGTTGTTTCGGGATTCAATGACATAATGCGACGGTTTTTATGATAAACTCTTCAAGACTGACGGATTACCATTGCTTAATAATAAAGTACACAACTTTGTTGCATCTGCAGAAATAGAATAAAGGCGATCATCCTTGTATTTGGAAATATTCCCCTGCAGTGAATTCCAATTTTCTTCATTTCTATATCGTCCTTATGTCTGATGCAAGAGTAGAAACTTGTTGCTGAAGAAGCCGAGAACAAAGTTCAGATGCAATGGGTGATAACAAACGAGCAAAGCATGTTTTACCACAAAACAGTTCATCGTATTTACAAAAAATAAATAAAATATAAAAGTATTTTTTAATAAAATCACTTTTAATTTAAAAATGCACTGAAAAGTAAAAAAAAAATAAAAATAAAACAGCGCATGAAAGAGGAATTGTGTGAAAAGCTCCTCTATGAAAATTGCAAGGTGCTGATAGAGAGAAATTGCCTGAGGAGATTCTATAAGAAATAGCGTGTACAACGGAATATTGTATTGCTTTGACACAGAGGTTCATTTCCAGTGGCTAGTGAGGAAGGTATCAACAGACACACAAGTTAAAAATAATGTTAAACGTATTTTATAGAGTATTTTTGGACACTTTAACGGAGACTCGGTTTGGTTTGGAGCGCTAATGAGATTTGGATTCCTTAGGTTTTAAAGAGTCATTGTATTAAAACTGAGCTATTTCTATTGTCTACTCTTAAAATAGAGTTACTAATCGTTCATCAGCTAATAATGGATATTAATGACAGAAAATATCCACAATCCGTTAACATTATCCTTTTGACGTTTATTAAGATCAATTTCTTCTATCGTTCTTCTGCTCTTTAATATTATATATAGATGATAGCCATCGAAAAATGAACTACTCTTCATTTGGAATGAAAAACACTACATGGGCGTTAGAACTCGGTTTTGGTGCGATACAAACTGTTTAAAGCCGATCCTAAAAGACTCCGATATCGAAAATAATGATCTACTGTTAACTCTCATTCGGAACGGCTATAAACACAGACACCGAAAGGCATCGCCATTTCTATTCGATTTTTCAAACTGCGAAAATAGTGTTCTTGACCTTTAAAGTCAAAAGATCCCAAGTGATGAGGTGTTGCGCATTCTTATACTCTAGAATAGCATGGATGGGATAGTGGTCTTTTATCGTACATACTTTCATCTCCCACCTCTTTGGGAGAAGACCCACTTCGAATGCAAAAATGCTGAGAATCCATGGCTACCTTTTGTTGTCTTGTCTGACCCTCGACCTTGAACTCTGGTTCCCGCCCTAGTTGGTCGGACCGGTTGCGTAGCGTAAAACAAAATACGCATGGGAAATTTTCCCCGTTTAAGATGTACAGTGGTTCTTCTACAGGTGTCCGTGTACCACTGAGGATGTACGGGGTCAGAAAAAATAATTTGGGGAGGGGGCGTGGCCAATATTTAGGGATCTAAGCAGTGTTGCCAACCATACGATAATTATCGTATATGTACGATAACTTAGGACGCTGAACGATGAAAATTAATCTCAAAATTATGTGACATAATTCTGAAAAACTGTACGATAATTTCCTGATTTGTACGATAAAACAACATCAGACTAATGGAGTATTAAAAGAGCGGGTAATTTAACTGTAACTCTATAAAGATCAACAACAAAAAATAGAGAATGTCTAATTTTTTTTATCACTATTTCCCATCAAATAATTATTGTAGATTTTAGAGCAGCTTAAGGAGCATGTTTTGAGGTGCTTCTTCATTAAATGAAAGTAAATAATCCTGACACAGAGGTTGAGAAAGTCCATATGCACTGCGTAATAAAAGAAAGGAAAGTGTCAATTATAAAAAAATGTATATGTGTGAAATTGAATATGACCTAGGTACTAATGTTTGATATTTTTTGAAACGAATATAAAATAAAGAATTTTAAAAATTGTTATGTCCAGTGTTTTTATCTGTTAGTTATTTCAAATTATTTAAATCAGTCTAAAATATAAATTGTTAAATGCAAAATTACTGAATATTCACAATTATACTGGAGATATTTCTTTACTGATTACATAATTATGGATATTTAGAAGTAATTTTGCATTTTACTTGTTCTATTGCAGTTTTCACTAAAATATGGCATTTTTCGTAACTAAACCAATTATTAAATAATAATCGGTTTTATTACTGAATGTTTCATATTTAAAAAAAACCACAGTAAATAATGAATTATAACATTATTAAATATATATATATATATATATATATATATATATATATATATATATATATATATATATATATAGACAATTTTATTCTTAGATCAGTAAAGAAAAATCACATGTCTGGTGTTTCATTTAAAGTAAAATACGGGATGATAGACAAATATTTAATGAATCATATTAAAATATTTACATATTTTTTGCCACCCCCCATCAAAAAAAGTCTGGGGGGAGAGAAATGTATAACGAGAAACATATATCGTTAAAGGGCCATCTATTAACACTATTTTTAACTATTACAAAAATGTACGATAATTTATAAGCCAATGCCATATTTTTAGGACCTAGAATACATAATTTTGCCTTTGAAGGTTGGTAACACTGGATCCAAGAACGATTTCATTTAAAATGTAACCTAACAATGCCAAAGAAGTCAGAAGGATGGCTGACTGCATGTATGCTGAATTTTAGTTGCTGTTGTTATGTTTGATATTTAACCATTGTAAAATGTAGGTTTAATAGAATTCAAATACAGAATCATGGAGCCCTGGTTATAAAAGTAAACTTTGGACCCATTTCCAACTTCTTATGCGATATATATTAGGGATGGCAAAGGGGATTTTGCCCAAATCGAATTTAATCGACATTTTTTCGAGTACGAGCATTTTAATTTAGTATAATTTTTTATTTGTAATAAATAACAGCTTTAGAATAGTATATATATTTTTTTTTTGTAAAAATGATGCAAAATTATTAAATTTTAATAACTCGTATAATGGGTGTATCGGCAACTCAATACTAATTTAATAAATGGTGTTTTAAGCCATTTAGCGGGCTGTTGGCACTAAATGAGCATAAGAATATAACATTTTCTATTTTAAAGTACCATGTCATTGCTATCTTTGCCACCATTTCGGTTACGACACTTCGTCTGAAATTTTATTTGTGTGGCTATCATAACAATAGAGGAGGAAAACTCTTTCAAAATTAAAGTGATAGTATGTAGAATCTCCAATCTTTGCATCTACTTGTCAATTACAAATATTTTTTAAATATTAAGCATCAATATAAATTCTCTTTTCGAAAATGTTAATTACTTCCAATGAGTGTTGTTCATCATTTATTTATTCATAGTGACAAAAATTTATCGAATTTCTTGGCTGGTAAAGGGAACAAGTCAGTTATTACTCTCCCACACATTCTTATTAGCATGACTGCGAAGTTGAATCACCCAACCTACCTAAGGTAGCAACAAAATTGTTTGCATTTTTCTTACAACTTGCACTCTCATTTCAATAAAAAATAGCTCTGTCTTCAAGCTATAAAGAATTCTATTTTGTCAAATATTTTTTCAGAGTGTTTAGAGCCACAGTCATCCTATTTTGAAATACTTCAAACATCGGCTTTACAATCCCTTGAAATCCCCTTAATTTAAAATCCCTTTTTAAATAAATTTGAAGTTAGTAATCTAACACTGTTTTATTAGACAATTTTTTATTCACGCATTTCCTAGATTATTATATTTGTAAAATGAGTCAAAAATTATTAAATAAATAATATAATGCGTACTGATAAATTCGAGAATATCAAACACTTGAATCACAGAGTAAAACGGACGGAATTTCATATTTTTCAAATACTTTTCTTTCAGTAAGGAAGGAATTGGAACTAGGAACTCAAATTCCAATAATTTTAAATAAAATAAGAATAGTCGAGTCCCTATAAAAATAATAAGGAGAGAAAAAAACAACTTGAACTTACCCTGTGGAAAAGGAACGAAAACTGAAGTTGAAGCCTGCTTTTTGTTACGCATTCGTGATCATTTGTTGAGAGAAATCTCACAACTGTTAACGATATTTCAAAGAAAAGGCCTTTATTGCATTCATTATTTCGATTTAGATTACGTCCTTTTATATTCTCGATTTCATGTTATCTTGAGGCAAATATTTAAAAAGTCTTCCAAAGAAAAAATGCAGGATAAAGCATATTGATAATATGATTACAATTAGCTCCTCATTTAGAAGGGAATTAGCACTAAAATTTAGTACTATACTCTTATTTGTTTTTAGAATAAGATGAAATGTTTAAAAATATGCTTTAACACATTTCTAACTCTATCAAATCACTTTTTGATTTAAAGGTAAGAAATTAAGCTTCTTATCTGTTAAAATATTTTATATTTCACTTCTAATATTAAGGATAACTCGGAAAATGTCGAAAAAAGTGTCTGTTTTACAGCCATTTTAGCTTTTGTACCATTCGCAGCTGATTTCGGGACAGCGATCTTCTTAATTGCCAGGAATTTGACGGTTCCGTGAAATCTACATGATACCATCTTCACTACGATTTAATTTGAAAAAATTACTCTAATAAAAAAAAATAATTCAATCTGCTAATATTTAAAAAAAAAAACATATTTCCTTTTCATCATTCACATACTTTGTACATTGCGAGTTTCAATACAAAAATATTTTGGATAAACACCAAAGTTAAAGGAAATATTAGTAATTATCTCCTCAATTTTTAAAGTTTTACTTTTAATAGCAGAAGGTTGTTACCCCATTTTTAATTGTTTCGTACTAAAGAACGCATATCGTGTAATTCAACCTTCATAATAACCCTTTTTAGCATTTTTGTTCCATTTTGTTTTTGCAAGATATTATTGCTAGCATAAAAGTGTCCTAAACTAGAAAAATGTTTTAGGAAACTGAATATTTTTAAATTGTACGACCTCGTCTCAGTGAAGTTAGGCATAAAAAAATAAAATGAGTAGCTCGTCATTGTGTAAGGAAAAAGAATGCCAATAAAGCGAGTGAATTGCGACGGGTGTTTTGGAAAGGGAGTGTGCATTTCCTGCGAGCGCACCCATACTGCTCTCTATCCACGCAGTTGATGCAGAACAGACAGTGTCTGAAATCGCGCGAGGCTACTTACGTAAGTATTTATTACGAAACGGGTACAGGCAGAGGACGTTTAAGGAGAAACAAACCGAGCGCGTGTGCCGAGAGCATTTCCCCCAATCACGCTGGACAACAACTTTCAAAATCCTTTGCTACTAATAAAAACGATTTATATTTAAATTCATATTAAACATTCCACGATAACCATTATTCAAAATAAGCGACTCACAAATCCGAGCAGGTTTAAAGTTGAGTGCTCATAAGGATTCAAAATTAAGAACTTTCATCGAATTGAAATTGCCATTAAATATTCCACGTTATCTAATATTCCACTGAATCGAAGTAACAATCTTTTTTAAAGAAGTTTATAAATTTATAGGATATCGAATTTTGAAAGTCCTAGTGAAATAGATTTGTCGAATAACGGTTCAAATTTTTGAAAGAAGGCCCTTAGCCATTAGTCTAATAGACCTTTAAACTGCTATTAACTATTCCACGTCATCCATTTTAACTAAACAGACTTAAAATAATTTCCAGTTACGGCCCACATATTTTTAAACTCGTCAAAAATAATTGAAGCTCCAAATAGGAATAGTCCAATGTATATTTATTAAATATCACAATTCAGTGGCATCACATGAGACCGGGACCTCTTGCTACTGAGAAGCGCTCGTACACGCGCATTTTATTCAAATTTATGCTAATAAATAATAAACTTGGAAAATAAGCTGCCCGAAAAGAATCAACTAGTTAGATGAATTAATATGTGAAAGGACTTTAATTCAATTCGATAGCGTACAATGATGGGATCATTGTATAAACATAACTAACGATAAATAAATAAAACTACTCATTACTCATAAATCAAGGCTTAATATTCAAGTTTGGCATTCCATCTACTCTAAAAAAAACTTAACATGAAAATGTTTAGAAAGTTTGAAACACTAGTAGGTGCCATGACTCGTGAAAATATCTTCTAATAGCTCGGCAAATAGTCTAGATATTTTTTCGCTTATGAAATAAATTTCTTATTTGTGGCCAACAGAGTTTGGGACACTATAAACCAACTATATATTATAGTAGTGAATATTGAAAATAACAGCTACTTATTTTTATGATCCCATTATTATTAGTGGATTAATCACCAGGATAACAAAATATGCTACTGAAAACTACCAATACAAACACAAATGGAATTCCAAAAACAGAGAAAAAAGAAACTACACCATTTGGAAATTTAACACTCCTATCTTTAGTACTGTTCATGGCATTTCAAGTAGTTCTTGAAGAAACTTGTTAATTACATACAAAAACAAATGTTTTTCTTCTATTCCTGCATTCATCTCTCTTTATAACAAGACACAGACTTTGTTTCAAATAAAATCTGCACGAAAATTGTTAGGCAAAAAATTTCATTGGAAAATATTATTTTGTTCCATTAGTCGCTTTACCGAAATTTTTATCAATAGGATACTTTCCAGACCTTTGAAAAATAAAGTTACCATAAGGTAAGTGGAAAACATTAAAAAAAAAATTGCATTAATACTGAACTTATTCAAGCACAGGAGTTTATACTTTTTTGTAAGAGAATATGAGCAGTCAAGAAATTTCGTAATAAACTTACACGGAGCCTGTCCAGATGTTCATAATATACAAAGCTTATGTTGTTAAAAGTTATTAGCAATAATTTTATTGTATAATTCTAATCATTAGAGGAGGAAGGAAATTAAACCCTTTCTGTATCTTATTCAATGAGATGTCCACTGTCGACACCAACGAAATGAAAGCCAGAAATTTAAAGCGTAAGATCGACGCATGGTTAAACAGTACGTCGGATGGATTTTACTTTTACTAAGAAAGGGAAAATACTATATATTTCACATGTGCCCATTCTCATTTAGTATTCCCTAATTTAATTTTTCACGCGAATAATGCTACAAATACTATTCTTATCTGACAATGGCCCCAAGCAATCGAGTGAGAGTTTGGAAAACTACTGCTCGCGGTAACTGACGATTTTCAGATTTCGAAAGCAAACAGGGCTCTCGCAAAGAACTCAATGCTAAGTGGAATTTGTCAAAGCTTTTAATTCGAATTACAGTATTTTGTCGTTGTTTCCCATTAAGAAACCCCCTGAAACTCGATCAAACACTTTTTGCTTCAAAAACGCATACCCAATTAGATGACATGACAAACAGATCAGCACTAGAACGCTATTCTTACGCCTCGGACATTTTGGAAATTAGAATAATACCCTGTTAAAAGCTCAAAATAACTTCATTCTGCAATCCTTTAAATTTTATTGAAAAAAAAAACTGCCTTTCAGATTTAACAGTAACAAAGTTTGCCAAAATCAACATAGCGTTCTAGAGTTACTAAAAAATGTCCCAAAGAGCGAGATGGAGAAAAATAAAGCACTAAGAACATGTGCCAATTAAAATGAAATCCGTAGTTTTTCAGATACACACGAAGCATTGACAATCCACTTAGGAAAATGAATGCAGTCACTCGTATAAAGCAGGTATCAATTACAAAATATTTAAATGTTAAATGCCAATCTAAACATATGGGTAGTTTAGAATGGCATTTAAATGTTAAGTAGCATTCGAAATCTTCTATTTTAGAAAATGTTCAATGAGTTGTACATTTGTTCAGTCACACAATTTATCGAATATCTACATCCTTATCGTTTCCCGTTTCTGTTCCCTCGGAAAACGATGGATAGAGGTTCTCCTTTAAAGTAGAAATTACACACACACTGGGTCAAAAATTTTGTGCAATCTTACTTACAAGCATCCGAATAAAGCATTTTATTTAATGATTGAAATTCAACTCGATCTTCATTTTATCCATTCATTCAGTGAGAATTGTGTATTCAGAGTGTTTTCTACTCTTTATTTTTACAGACGTACCCCATAATGCATTTTTCCAACTTCCTCGTGTTTCTGACCAATCCTTTCATAGAAACAAAAAAGATTTCCCAGTCAAGAAGATTACTATTATTGTGAATTCTTGCAGTCCGAAACAGATAAGAATATTTTATCGTAACATTGCGTTTGTAACTAGTCATTTTCTTAACTTTGTTAGCCAAAGTCAACTTAAATATGTTCTAGTTCAAAACACTTTGAGACACTGGAATGACTTGTGTATTACAATATTGGCTATAATGATGCTTTATTTGGTTCTGCGAAATTTCTTATTTCGCCAAAGCAAAATCAATAAGAGGTTAGTAATTGTATTATACATTTACGTTCTCTCGAAATATAATCTAAGATATATATACAAACATTCATATGCGCATATGATCAAACTAATCTCGAACAATATTTTTCTAGGTTCCTATACAGTATCGTTACAAACAACAAGTGAAACTACCACAGAGCGTGAAATTAAGGAAACAAGGGGCCTTAAATCGCTATTCTTTAAACACTAGCATATAGCACAATTGGAAAATACCCTAGGAGGCAGATAAAAAAAATTATTTCATTTTTGGCTGATCATTATCTGGTTATAATTTGTTTACCTTCATATTCCCCTTAAGTCTCCTGATACTATGAATGTAGTTTGAATTCATTTAGTCAAACCGTGTGGTTATGCAGGAAAAACAAACGCACAAATTTCTTCCTAAACCCTAGATATTTATTAGTCCATGAAATAGGCTCCTAGACTTTTATTAAACGTATTTGTTGTTAATACTGGTGATAAAATTTTCATTGCAGCAAAAATAATCGATGTTTGAACACATATGTACCTAATATATTATTTAATACAAATATAAAGGAAAATTATTTACGTGATATCTAAATTCAGTGATAAAAATATGAAAATACTGCTGACGATATTTAAATAATTTAAAATAAGAAATTATGAAATGAGATGGTTAAAGGAATGACGTCATAATGCTGGAAAAAATGTTATTTTTACCTATTTATTATGTGATAAACTGATAAATTTAATCCCCTGCTCTTAACCGTGAAAAATAGGGCTCAAAATAATGACATTAAATGCTCAAAAAGGAGTGGATTTCGAACGTTTTAAAGACTACAGTATTTTCCGCTGTGATGTGAAGCATATTTATACCAATTTATTTTAGAATCGGATCAATAGTTTAGGAGAAGATAAACTTTGAATTTTGCTAACCCTAACTCATCAAGAAATCAACATGGATGCCTGTATCCATTCCAGGTCCAACCGCTTCATAAATTTGAGGACAGACGGACAGATAACTTAGGCTATTATTATATAGGGAATTCAACTTTTTATTGGTATGATAATAAATAATGCTATTACATAAAATACATATAACGAGAATTACAAGAAAAGAGTTTTTGTTAAAATACAGATTCAAATTCAATTCAAATATCATCAAAAAATGCTTTAAAAAACAAAGTTAAAAAAAATAATAAGATTTTGGGAGTCACTCATTCGAATTCGGTATGAAAATACGAACTGTTTAAAATGATCTTTTAATCTTGAAAAAATAGCAAGTAAAAAAAAAAAACGACTTTTATGAACTGCTGCCGCGTTTAACTTTTTTGGGGCCCAAACAAAACATTTAGTATTTTTTATTCCGAATTTTGACTATTGAAAGTCCCTCGTCTCCTCATTACTGTAAAATTTTTATAACGCCAGTTTAAATCGAACAATCTAAAAAGTTATAATCTAAAAATAAAATCTTCTAAGAAAGAAGAAAATTCTATTTTATATTGCTAGATTATATGAAAAATACGATTTCAAAGGGACCAGGTATACTATATGTTAATAAATAGTTTTAAAAAATGAAAAGAAAAAGCTGCAATCATTTGTCTTATTAAAATCCATTCACTTGAATGAAGCTCTCAATGCTAATCACTATACACAGGGAGATAAATCGCGGTTGATACAGTTTAAAAGTTGAAATTTAACGCCTGAAGCGAATCTGAAGAAATTTTAATTTTTTCAATTAACATTCCACATTTTTCTCAATGAACTTTTTTCACGTGCTTGTAATACGTAATTCATTCTCTTTTTTACATTTCGTTTTTTAGGGCTGTACAGTATCAACTCCAGGTATTCAATTTTCATAAGGTCAGTCATTACATGTGAGGTGTATACGCCAGGCATCTACACGAAAATTATGGTATATGTAATTATAATATATTAGCATGTATAATTCTGCGAAAAGAAAAATACTATATCCAGTTGGGCGCCAGCCCACTGCATCTATATGTCGAGTTACAATCCCAGATACTGCTATTTAATTAAAAATAATAATAAGACTTCTTTCAATCAAAAGAATCAACTCAATTTTAGATCAATAACTGAATCTATTTTATCTTTCTAATCCTATTTTCAGTCATTCTGTCTCTGAATACTTTTAATCAATATACCTCGTGCTGTTTTATTACAGCTATATTTATGTTATTGCTATACCGATCGCCCAAGTGGGAAAATTTGTCGCAAAAATGAATACATATTCCACTTCACTTATGGCGTGTGTTTAGCAGTAATAGGTGATCACACTCTACTTCCCGATCCATTATTTTCTCTCTGTGGAAACATTTGTATTTTTTGCTTACGTTACGCAACAAATTTCCCTTTCGTTTGCAAGAACTTTCACATTACAAGAAATATTCCCTCATTCATTTTTGCTTACTTTAAACAAAGCTATCGTACGTCCGAATATTGCGTTGTGCTTATGAACTTCATTTTGTTTATTTACATTCGTTTGACTAAAATATACTAGTGCATTCGACTCATTAATCCAGGATTCGATTAAAAAAAAAAAATGAAGCAATTAAATCCTTTTTTTCCCTTTCTTTTCAAGTCATTCGAAGAAAATAATTCGTGCACAAAAACAGCTTTGCGGCGTTTGGCCTGGTGGATTTTGATTTCCGCCAATAATGGGATGTTCCCGTTTTGGCAAAAAGACAAACGTTGGCACGTGTGCGAGTCATCAAATATGTATATTTAATATTTTGCCAATAGATGGCACTACGAGATATTTTCTAATTTTAGACTACAAATTTGCGAGTAAGACTGGAAAATCTAATAATAACACAGATCGTGGTCAATGTTTACAAAAAAAGTAGCCGTTTTCTCCAGAAATAAATTAGTGTTGCTTTTTACATGTATTCTTGCCCCAAAAAGAAAAAAAAACCGGTTTTGACGAAATAAATATAAATAGAATTTTCGCTGCGTTCTGTTACATCATACACTACTTTCAAAGAATATTTTTCTGTTTCGAAAAGTTTGTTTCTTTTCTAAAGTCACCCAACCGAGAAACAAAGAGGAAAGAAACTCGAAAAATAAAAGTAACAAAGTAGGCTTACACTTGCGGTTTTCAGATGTGCACGTTTCCGAATGGAAATTCGCTATTTTTTAAAGCATTCTTTAATCATAAAGACGGTAAAAAAAATGAGTACATGAAAATAATCGAATTTAGGTTAGTATAAATGTTTCGACTATACATTTAGGTTAAATTCGTGTCAAATCTATTTTGTCTAAAGAAGAATAAAACTTACAGATTGAAGCAATTATTTTCAACAGACAATAAATAACAGTCAAAATAGGATTTGGTCTAACAGTTGTTTAGAAATAGAACTAAGGACTAGAAAATTTCAGAAAAATATTAAAATAGCATTTTTATTTCAAATTTACTTCATGTGCTCAATATATTATATAACAAATGCAATAAAAAAGAAACAGCTTCCACCATTTGTTAGTTAATTTACACAGTTCTGAATGCTGAACAAAACATACAGCAAAATTAATTTAAAGTGTATCCTTTATAAAACCCTATATCAAAACAAAATTTCCTTTTCCAATTTTTTGGGGAAAAAAAGAGATTTTACAAAAATCTATCATTGTTGTAAAATTATAGACATTTCTATGAAAAACTGCCTTACATTAATAGGATAGAATAACAAATTACATAATTTTATACATTGAAATAATTACTGTTTTACATATTCAGTGTTTTGTAAATTATTTCACTAAAACATATATTGACACATCTGCTTTCCAAACTTTCCCAATTATACACCAAAATTCGTACAATTATAAAACTCTGAAAACAAGTTTAGTTTTATAGTAGAAATTTTTAAATTTCTTAAACAAAAAACTTCAAAAATTACATCACCCACAAAACATTGTTTATACACTTTTCTCTTACAAATATGTACATATTGAAAAAAAAAAAAAAAAAAAAAAAAAAAAAAACTAAAGGGTAAAATATATTTTTACACAAAATGACACAAATTCAATATGCTCTCAACACTATAATTTAAAAAACAAATGCTGTACAATAAATACTGTTTATTATGAAACAGAAGCAAACAAAGCCTGATTGAAAAATAAAATTTTAAAAAGAACAATAAACTTCAAAACTGCAAATAAATTAATAATCGATTCTAATCTTCAGCACAATTGAAATTGATTATTTGAAATAATGCAATATAAACACCAACTTCACGATATTAAACAAAAGTTTCCCCCATGACAATTACAAAAATTTAAGAAGTTAAATGTAACTAATATTGATTGAAAAGATATCTAAATAATCAATTATGTATTTACCTATTAATGATGAGACAATGATTGTAGAATGTTTAGAACATTCCAGAAATTATATATTATATTAATATTTATTCCTTACTTTAAGAGATTTTACCTAAGATCAGTACCTATATTATATAACTGGATAGCACTTGACTTACAACTGTCATTATGATACACAATTTAACATTAAAATTCATATTAGTTGGCTTATAATATCAGAATAATAATTAGGTGCAATGTTAAATGAAATAACACACACACATGCATTCTGCAACTACATCTCGTGCAGACTCCAATTTTTTTTTTAAGCTAATAGAGTCACGGTTATAATACAAAATTAATATTTTACATTTTCATTAAACAATAGTGTCAATATTTACTGAATATGCTACAAGCTTTTTGTGTTTGATTAAAATAGTCACTCCGTTTATTTCCTCTACCATTATTACAGAATTTAAAATACATATAATAGAAGTACTAATAATGAGATCAAAATTAGACTAGTAATAACATAAATTGCAAGTAATATCCATCAGATAAATTTGTGTATTAGTAAATATTCTAACAATTTTCAGCATGAATAATCAATTTGGTTACCCACTTTCAATATTTTTGAATTGGTAAATATAAAAAAAACAAAGATCTAATATTTAAATATACTATGAATACAAATGCTATGAATTTTATTAATAATTTTGATTTGACATTCCATAATTATAAAGTAAATAATTCTCATTATTTACTTTGCTTAGTGTTATTTCACTTTATGTTTTAGATCTAGTGAAATTTTTCTTAATGTCATTTAGTTTAACCAATTTTACATCCTCTAAAATCTAATTTAACGTAAATGTAATGCTATTTACAGACTATGGCAATATTAATTATTTCTTTTATACTGTGATAGAGCACTTAACACTACTGACAGAAACTTTCATTTACAATCATTCATATTATATACATATAAACAAAGCTAAATTAAACGGTCTTTAGAAAGCAGTTTAAGATTTAACAAATTTAATATGAAAATTTCCTCTCTCCATGTGTAATTAATTGCACGTATAAAATGACGTAGCTTATATAAATATTAGTTGTTTTTAAACATACAGGATTAACACAGGAATATACAAATGGAATACACTTTTTAAACTGTTTATGTGATATTTATTAAGAAAGTGATCTATGCTAGCACGAATTTTAAAAATCTCGAAAAGCAAGAAAAGTTTTAAATATATTGACCTACATTCAAATTGTTGCAGCGTGACCTAAATAAACTCCGAAAAGTAACTTTTTACTTACACTTCAGTGAATGATAAAAATTTTATAAAAGATACTACGTTAAAATTGAGTATTCTGATACGAAAACATTTTATTTACCGATTTGAAGGAATTTTCACATTCCAGAAGTTGACAACGGTAATGACATTAAGATAGATGCCATGTCACATTAAAGCAATTTCGAGAATAAGTACTTTATCGGATAAAAAAAAACACACCAACTAACAAGATATCAATACTAAAATTATATTTTTAATCATTTAAGTAGGTACTTACCATACATTCTGTCAAGAGTATTTTCACTTGTAGCTGCCAGGTTACTTTTATATTTCAGGAGATATCTGTCATAAAGCTTTTCTACTAATGATAAAATTGTAACATTGTTCTTCAACTGAGATAAATAGGCAGAGCTGTACGTTTTATTACACTTGGGACAGGAGAATGAATCATTTATAATTTCAGAGAGAGCACATTTTTTTGAAAATGTATGGCCACATTTTAAAGTAATAGGATCTTTAATAATATCATTGCATTTGCCGCAGATAAAAGAATCGAAGTTGAATTTCTTACTTTCAGTAATGCTTTTCCTTGCTATTTCTGCTACTCCATCAACTAGAACTTCCAAACATTCTGTTTTGAGGAAATCCGAACTGTAAGAGCGTGTATAAATACGTAAAGCTTCGCGTGTGTTACCATCTTCTAAATAGGATTTTAAGAGATTTTTAAATTTTTCCAGTGGCATTGCCTGATCTACATAAATGAATAATTCTTTTGAGTTAGTATTTCTTCTAAAATGAACTTGTAGATCGGATTCTTCCATATTTTTAAGTAGCTACAAGATTCGAATTATGTAACTAAGCAAACATTTATATTTAGGTTCAGGTTCAGAAACACGGCACATCATATCAAATTTCACAATAATAAGATGCAGCGAAAACTGAGAGCCTAGCATACACATGTGAGCAGATCTGTAAATCACAACACAACAAAATCTAGCGATAAACTAACTCTTCTCCGAAATTCCCGTACTACTATAAACGTTCATTTCCCGCACGCAGTTGACAGAAGGCAGGAGAGTTTTGACTCACAGCGCCCTCGCTGTGTCACTACTTCAAAAGTCCTACTTACATAACGCCGTCGTCACTGCTACGTCACTACGCTTCAGATGCCCACCTCACGTGCAGGTTGTAGTGGTTGCTTTCAGGTTTATTGGCCTTTCTCATGAAGCACTTTTTTTTTGCTTCTCCACGAGCACCTATAATGGATTATTTTTTACTTCACATAGAGCACTCGAAATAAATAAATAACACGATTTGTGAGTAAGTATATTTTAGACTCTAAACGAATTCCACTCACTGAAGAATTTAAAGGCATTTGGTGGAATATCCCTGTTTGTTTCTAAAAATACTTTAACTTTGATCTTAGTATCCTGTGGATACACACATGTACACAACATAAATTAATTATTAAATAAAATTAGAGTTATTTTTAAACTAAACTTTAATGTAGTAACAAATATTATTTGAAAAAAAGTTTAAAGCCTAAGAATTGCAGAAATGATTATTTCTCAGTTCTTCTAAATTATTCGAATCCTTCATTAGCCTGTTGGAAGAAGATAAAGAAAACTTAAGAACGTTTCTAAGACCGCTAGCTGCCCGAGTTGTTAAGCCTGAAAACTAATGATTAAATATTGTCTAGTATAAAACCCTTTTAATCTTTAATAAACGGAATAGAACTATGTATGTCAGATTGCTTTTTATTATAAGCAGCTTACTTTTATAACACGTGTATATTAAACTTAAAATAATATAATACGATTGATAAAAAATATGTAATGAAATATTGATTATTAATTTGTTAGTAATACATATTACTTTAAGAAAATGCAAATGAGTTTGAAAACTTGTATAAAAATTACATAAGTTATTACAAATTTCGAAAAAAAAAATATTTCTTATGTATGAAATTTCTGAAAACATAGATTAATGTATATGACACATTCTGCACTTTGTGTCTTCGGAAGAAAAATTGTACATCAAGATCATTTTTCTGTTACCATGAGGAAAATACTCCCGATATTTCTGAAAATTGATGTGGCTTTGTTTCAAAAATTATAAAAAACTCATTTTTCCCCCAAATTCTTAGCATGAGAAGTGCATCCTTTTACTTAAATATATCTATTGTCTTAGTAAATAAATACATGATATGAAAGAAAATATTCATATATTTTTTTTGTTTCATCTGATTCATTTTGGAAAATTTTGAATAAAACGCTTTTTAGATCAAATAAGTAGGGAAAAGATTATCCTTTTAAAATAAATACGTTGAAATTTATGTATAAAGATTAAGAAACTGAATTTTTGGGAAGAAAATCAACACACACATTGATGTATGTGTGTTTATATTATTTTATACTCTAATAAGGGGATAGACACGAAAACATTCTGTCAATAACGACCCACCTTGGCATGGATGCCACAAATCCCAGATATTGAGAATGGAATTCTGAGCTGCCGTCCCATGCGTTCTATCGGATTAAGATTATAAGTTACATTTACTGGAATTCAGCATCAGGTTTCAAACCTTGTATTTAATTATTGGCGTGAAAAGTACTCATTTTCAAACCAAAAATTCTATTCATTTGATATTTTGATAGGATAAAAATTCCCCCTCTAAATATTCTCGTAGAGTGAAAAGTAATCCAAACTAAAACATTCCAAGCAAAGATCAAAAAGTTATTTAGATGCTAATGAAATTCTCAACTATTAAGTTCCCTTAAAAATTCACTTTTGAAATTCATTTTAATATGCTTCTTAGGTTTAGAAATCTTACATTTCAACTCTTATTCTTCAAATTGTTCAAAAATAGTAAGTTTGTTTTGTTAATCACAGATGTTTATGACAAAAGTATCAGAAGTTATCTCTACATATTTTATAAATTGATTTCAAATTTTGTGTATGAACAAGGCGATTTCTAAACTATATATTTAATATCTTAGAGGACAAACGGAAAAAAATTCCCCGGAGGAAACTTTTGTTGGTGATATTCTATTTCAGATTATTATACTTTTTATCCTTAGAAATCTAAAAATTCTTCAGCACTTACCTTAGAATAACAATTATTTCAATAAAGTAAACAATCTTAAAATTACAGAAGTGATGATATGAAATTGAATTTTTTTCTTTAAATCGATGATTGCATTTATCATTAATCGATGAAGATTTAGGAGATCCGAAGTGGGAATAATGAGTAATATTGCTATGCTGTTAAAACATGTATAAAATATATCAAAGAATAAAAAGTGAAATTTAAAAAAACCTTGAAATTCTCTTTTAAATGTTGTTTAGATATTGAATAAAGTTACTCTTGTTTTTAATCTAACATAGACAAAACAAAATGAAATATAGTTCCACTAATGAATTCTTAAACTTTCCTATTTTCCATCAGCACCTTAAGATAAACTTAAAATTTTCTACAGCAATAAGGGAATACTTACTGAAAAAGAATTCAGGATTTTCAGACTCAAATGTTTTATTTCGCATGCTTAAAATATGAAATTGTAACTCTATATACAGCTGAAAATCAGTACAAGAAACGGCATTTAAAAAAAAAAATCACTTTAATTAGAAAACTTTCAGTACAATTTTCAGATGTTTCCTGAGAATCCAATTTTAAATTTTTATGATTTAGCTTTTAATTCCTTCATCATATTATCATAAAACAAAATTTGCAAGAATGGGAATACAAAACGGTGAGTGTGGAAAAACTGATAAGTACTGCTTTCCCGAGAAATGCGATAGGAAAGTAGCAAATGTATTTACATATATCAGACAACAACAAAATATAAATATGTTAAAAATTTTTATAATTTACGAGATTAAGTCATATTGAAATCATTAACAAAAAGATGTTTAAAGCTAAATAAACAAGCAAAACCAACATTAATAGGATATGTTTCAACAGCATAAGAATGACTATTCTTTCCATGAGAAAATCAGTCACTGTACAGTCAAGTAATCGCTATTACTACTGTAGAGCAGTAGGACACGCAAAATGGCCAAGGACATTCCAAAGATTTTTAAAGGGATTAAGGCGCCCTGCGAATAGTCATCGACAACTCTATGCGCATTATCATCCACGAAAACATGACCAATTGCTGCAGTGTACTAACTCACAGCAGGGTCAACACCTCCTAAATAGAGATGGCCTGAGCACACTCACTGTGACGTCACGGGATAAGGCTCACTATCAAAGCCATTCAGTTGAAGCTGTAGCTTTAACGGCAACAAAAAAATTTGATTTATTATTTACTGGTGATTATTTATAGCAAATTTCAGTTTTTTTGATTAACATTAACCGTTCTCTGACACAGAATGTATTGCTTTTTGTTTATTCTATCAAATACGCCTAAAATAACACACATTTGTAAAACATATACACTCTAAAATTTGAATTCTCTAATAAAAAAGAATTAACTCAAGCACAAATTATAATCCTTCCAGATTTTCACAATAACACCTATCATCCCCATAATCAAGATATTAACATACTTTATCTATTATATGGATAGTGCATTAAATATCAAATGGAGTTATAAATTATTTTAAAAAACAACACTTACTTAAATATGTTTATAGTTTTAAAAGAAAAATAAAACATCCTAGAATTTTATTATTTATGCTTCTTCTACTACTTAGAAATACATTCATAAAATTTTAAGAAATTTCTACATTTAATCCAGGAAATATATTTAAAACTAATTCATCTAACTTCAAGTACAAAAATTTCCCCCAAGTTTTGAAGAGCAAAACCCCAAGTAAACACTGTACTAAATAAGGTAAAAAAAACATACATTTATATGAAATTTTATTTTTCGAAAACAAAACAAAATCAGAATTTTTTTTTACATTTGATGTTAAAATTAAACACGAGAATGAAAATTTCATTATTGATTAACAGAGTAATAATTCTATTAATAGAAAATTAGACTTTAACTTTATATCTTTACACTTGATAACTTGATACATACACAATGAAAATATACATAACATACTTAAGAAAATTTGTTCAAGATATATTAAAATCATTTACAATATACAACCTATGAGTATTAACCTAAGTAATTAATACATCAAATATATATTTTAAGTCAGTAAAAACACAGGGAAAGTTATACTGACCTCTTTTGTTGAACTTTGTATTGTTAAAAAACACTGATACAGATAAATTTTTATCAATACAAACGGAAGAAGTTATTTATGGATTTAGTAACTATATGTGCAAAGAATATATTAATCTTCATATCCAAAAATATCCAACGATTATACAGTTCGCTTTGGGATACACAAATTGAAAGTTCTGCCATAGAATTGAAAATATATTTGGATTTTTCCACAAATTCTAAGCTCTCGTCAATGGCTTTTGATAATACTTTTTCCTCTTTCCTAACAAAAGACGGTACAGTATTTTAGAATGTTACAAATAAAACAGTTTTTTATGTTATAAAATAATTATCTAAACAGAAATTCACTATATTTTTTAAAGTATTAAAAGGGTTATATCCAAAGGTCAGCTTCAATGATACATAATATATAATTACTTTATTCTTTTAGTTGCTTTACAAATGAAAATACAAAAATTTCAACCGTCTATACAGATAGGAATATTTTTCAAATATCAAACATTAATCGGTTTATTATCAAAATATCTAATTCTAAATGACGTTTTAATGATATAAAAGTTAATACTACATTATATTTTGAACTGTTTCTTTTAACTCAATTTAGAAAAAAATACAACATTTAACATGTTTTTTAGCATAATTTTAATTAAGTAGTTAATTCTAAAGAAATTGTAATATTGCATTGTAAAATTTGCTAGTATTATTTATTTATGACAAACTACATTTTAATAGTTGAATAATTTTTAATATATATGTTTAAAAAACATAGAATATTCTTATTTATTCATCAAATTTCTTCATATACGTTAGTCAAAACAAAAGTACTGTCTATAATCTAGAGTAACTGTAAAAAAAAAAAATCTACTTTTTAAGTAGGGGTTTAATCTTATATCTTATGCTTAAAAATTGTAAATAACAATAGAGTTTACTTACATGACAATTCTTGTTCACAGTCAGGCTTTTCTAGGAATCGAAATAATCCACTTTTGTCCCCAAATTTCTTTTCTTCGAAACGAGAAAACTGATTTTTTGTTACCTTCGGAGTCATAATTACTTTTACAAATAAGAACAATACATTTATACGGCATTATTACAAAAAAAAAATTAACCGAAATATGCAGGAATTGAATTCGCATACTCAGAGCAAGCACAAATGAATTCTCATATCCCCGCTCAGGAAACGAATTCCGCCAACGTTGCCAATACGCACATTCCATACATATATGTTGATTTTGCATTTGGCGACGGAAATAATTGGAAAAGTGATAACTTGGAAGTTTCTGGTCAGAGTTACAGAATGTTGTCAGCCTTATGCCACTACGTCATCACATTTTCTGGTAAACTGTGCTCAGGCCTTCTCCCTAGGAGGTGTTGGCAGGGTCGAGAACTTCATTCCGATACCAGATAGGTGTCACAGAACCTAGTGTAAAAATGTTCAGGTCTTCGCGATATCTGACCACACATTCACTTTGGAATGTGTGATGGTCTAGAGCCTGCTTCCATCCAGACCTTTAGATGTTTGTCCTCTGGTTTCAGGCCAAATATTTTCTCATCCACGAATGTAACGTTTTCCTAACGGCACAGTTCATCGTGCCCATCTAAATTAGACGGATACTCAGGGTACCTAGTTGTATAGTCCATTTATGCATTGTCTTCGTCGCATAGTAGCTGCGTCTTACCAATGGGCTCAGTAACCACATATGTTTACACGTGTGAAGATCACTCTTCGAATTCGATGAGCTTCAACAGCAATATATCGATCTTAAAGGGTGGATGACTGGTCAGAGGACTTCAGACAACAATCTAGCTGGTTAGTGTTTCCATTACGGAATGATGAACGTCAAAGGAAAGAACAAAATATTATACTGATTGTTTTCTTCAATGCGTTCGACAGCACGCTAGTGTCCAGAATTCCCTCGTGAGATACCGTTAAATACATCTGTGTTACGCTTGATAAAAACCTTACTTCGAAACACCACATCAAAAAACATTCGGCATAAGTTCCAAGCTGTCTTAATTGCTCGAAACAGTTGTTTAATAAGTCCTTCCTCCGTTCACTAATCTCCTATACACCGTGACGTCTCTATCATTGCGTTGAAAAGAGTGTAGAGGTGAGGCGTCGACAAAAGAGGGCAAAAAGTTATGGAGTTGATTACAACATTTGATAAAAAGTTATGTTCTTCAAACAAAACTTGTATGTATAAACCAGTTTTATTAGTTAATGAGAAGCAAATAACTTCAATAGTTTTATTTGTTTCCCAGAAACATTCTCAACACGATTATTTTTGTTTATTTCTTGTAAAAGAATGAAATGTTGGCTAAGGGTAGGCACTAGACAGTAGATGCATTAAAAAAATTTCGAATGAAACTCTGAAGTAAAATAATAAAAACCACATGAAAAACTGCATTTGGTAGCACTGATATCAATTCGCGACCAATCTGTCAACCTATATAGAAATATATCAAATCAATTCAAATAATTCTTATTATTAATTTAAAGATTCTCTCATAGCATTTAAATTGTCTAAAGCTTATGCATTTTTGACATTCTTATATAAAACTTTTAATAAAATAACTAACAGTATAAAGTTGAAATACCTTAATTTTTGGGTTAAGTATTTTATAAATTTAACCACCTTCAAAATATCATGAAACCAAGTAGTAAAAAGTATTTTAAAAGAATAGCAGAGGAAAAACATTGCGTAAGTCAAGCTTTCCTTAATTTTAATATTGAAAATATGAATAGTATAGCATTACAATTTTATGAGTTTAACAATATTGGAAATCTTTAATATCTTCATTTAAGTCTGTAAACAAAACATTTTTTATTTAAGATTTCTTGGAATTTTTCTTTTCCTTTAGAATTTTCAATGTTCCTAAATTTTTCCGTTCCTACTTGAAAAAAATTTAGTTTATTTTCCCTTGCTTCAAAATTCCCAGGTTTTTTTTCCCAACTCTAACCATCGTTAGAGGATGGCAACAGACATGTTTGCAATAGGAATATTTTCTCTTATACGAGGTAGAGTTAATAAGTTCCCGGAATGGTCACCTAATATGCAGCTGTTTGTTGGAGGGGAAATATCTTTTTTGGAGATTGGCAGCACTAATAGGAAAAATCCACAGCCATCTAGAATTCATTTTCGGTACTGCAGATCATTCCTGACAAAGCGATTTCTTCTTCGTCGGATTTTGACATGTCTTTAGAGTAAACATCACATTCTCAATTTTGCTTCACAAATTACCTTCTGAGACGCTCGAGATGTTGAAGAAAGCATAAGGAAGCGGTACCATGAAAAAAATTGCTGTGTTTTCGTGAAAGTCTCACAAACATCGAAGATGACTTTCGTCTCCGCTAGAACAAGTGTGTGGATGTAGTACTTTGAAGGCCAATAAAGTAAAATTATTGTCCGATTTTTTAATAATTTGTAATTGATCTATTCCTGGATCTTTTTGACCCTATATCGTCAAATACTCTTTGACAATATAAAAATAGATTCATCTTTAGAATATGATTTGGATCCCATCTCTTTTGAACAGTTCGGTGAGTAACGATTGAGGAAAGAGTGGCCTGGTCGAGTACAGTGTTCTGTGGTTCTTGAGTTTCGGGTATGTATATAAACACCGACTACACTCTCAATTAATTACGTCTGTCTTTTAAATCTTTGTTTCCTGGGCTGTTCCATCATTAAATATTTGTATCGTTATCAAATTTGTCTAACGACACCCTTAGACTAACCGATCTACACATACAAATATACATATCTATATCTATCTATCTATCTATCTATCTATCTATCTATCTATCTATCTATCTATCTATCTATCTATCTATCTATATATATATATATATATATATATATATATATATGTGTGTGTGTGTGTGTGTGTGTGTGTCATGGTATTTTAATGAACTTAATTACTATATTCTAAAATAAATTTCTGGCAGTTCTATACCTACAATGACAATCTTTGTTTCTCTTTTATTTTTGGTAACCTTTGGCAACTACGAGAAGTTAATTTCTGCTTAACTCAATTAATCTTATACAAGGTGCTACAAGCTTATAGGGGAAATAGGGCATAAGGATGAAGAATTGCATAGGATCCCGTAGGCACAAATCTCAGAGGTAAGTGGTACCAGAAGTCGAAGTTGGGGAAGGAAACAAGGAAGTGATTAATTTGAAAAATTTATTGGACATAATAAAAATGGTGCACACTACAAGTACTGTCTGCAAGCTCACGCTTTGTATATTGCTTCATGCTGTTTGAACGCCGCCTGTGGTGCAGTACATGAGTGTGCTGATGAAGACAGTGAGGATTTTTTCATTCCAGCGGCATACGAAATACCAGTGGCCTTTCAAGTGCATGGAATGGTATACTGACGGTAAGCTTGCACTTAGTGTATGATAAATAGATGAGGGCAACGGATGATCCGCTGGACGAATGTTTCCCTGATAGATATCAATCCCATCCCACTTTACACGTCTGAATTGAAATTTGTACCAGACAAGAGCCACTATTAATTCACTCGGTCGTTAGGGAATGTATGCATGCCTCGTCCTGCAAAGTCTAGCATGTTTTGAACGCCGCCTTTCGCCTCCAGTTACTGATTCCCGATGACCATCTTAAATGTGTGGTTTCTGCCAGAATATCTCAGCCTTTGTGTTGTTCGCTGATGAGACCACATTCAATAGGGATTGCGTATTCAATCAGCATTTTGGCCAAATGGTAGAGCTCTGCTTTTCAGAACCGAAGTTCGTGGTTCGAATTCTGCTGCGGACATCGTCTGCAAAACAGTAGGCTGTAGTTTCCAAACTAAACCAATCAATCAGAATTTAAGTTCAAGAAAACTCCCACGGTGTGCGGTACGACATCGGTTCAAAGTGAATATGTGGTGCCTAGGCGGAATCCAATTATCCAATTTTTCTGGAACAGTTTCTTCCCGGATTATTCAAAGTAGCTCCATCAAATGGGAGCCGTAACATGTTGTTCCAACATCCTCTAGTTGGATTGGCTGTTTGTAATCATTCTCACATTGATGGATTGGCCTTCTTGCTCGCCGGATTTAGCGAGTTTTGATTTCTTTCTATTGACAGCTGTAATACTAGACTCAAGATTCGAGCTTGTGTGACATGGGCCCCTGTTTTTGTTTCGGCGGCCGAAGACGTACACCCCGAGAGAGGGTTGGTAAAGGTTCAACATGAGGGGGGGGGCGATGGATGACACCCCCGCCAGCTGCAGAAAAGGGCATTTTTTTCCCGTGGAGGTGAAAACTTGACCGAGGGGGGATCCCCCCCGGCCCTCACGAAGAGGAGTGAAAAAGGGATGCCCGGTCGGAGCGAAGGGAGAAAGGACATTCTTGTGAAAAGAGTTGAGACTGAGGGAGGTGTTTTCCCGCTTGGCACAGTTTATTTCTGTCCTCGGTCTTATTTGAGCCCTGTTCGAGTATGAATTGAAGTGTACTTATGTTTTTTTAGAAAATCTTCTTAATAATAAATGTTTAGTCAAGAGTTTTGTCGCTGCTGTGATTAATTGTCGGCCACATAGGCTTTAAGTGAACCCAAGATACCTGCTCCAGTAAAAATAGGAGGACAGGTATAGAACGAGGCGTGCAGACTTCAGAAAGTGCAGCCGGGGACGTGCGAGGCGTTTACAACAGCCATCAAATGTGTCGTGTATCACGTGTGAAATCTGAAGTGGATTTCATGTCAAGACTTGTCTACAACCAAAGAAACTCCCGGTGTGCTCTATAGTGTCCGTCAATCAATATTCCGGTGTCGAACATGTTTGGCGTCTGATGGGCGAGTATCTGTTGAAATATTATAGCTGTATCCATGCCATACGCCTTTTGTATTCAAAATATGTACGATAAATGTTCCAATAAATGTTTCAAATGAATCACTCTCCTGTTTCTTTTCCCATCTTCGTCCTTTTACTCCTGACGTCTTCATCCTTAGGATGTATCCTATCTTCTCTAGAAGATTGGTGCAACATTTGCGGGATACCCTGTAGAACTACTTTAGGAAACTTAGTTTCGGTTGTTTGCTCCCCGCGTAGTATACCCATAAATACTTCTGATTGGCACCTTCTTACATAAATTTTTAGCTACAGAATACCAAAAATGAATTGTCTCAATAAAATCAACATTTTTGTTTTTATTTTTAAATTTTGCTTTTTCCCTAAAAACTGTTCTTTATCGAACACGAATATACTTCGAAGTTTGTTAGAAGTCCCGTCAGTACCAAACCACCAGGATATTTTCTTGCGACTTGAAAACCAATGGTTTTCGACAAATTTTAAAATGAAAAAAAAAAATCGCTAACTCAACTGTCAACTGTAGGTAACCCATTGTTCTCTTTCCTCGATCCGATGACAAATTACAAACCTTCGATGGCAACATTTTGCCGCTTCGAGATTTTCTCTGTGCCTAATTTGGATTCTTCGCGGCATTTTTTCCCTTCCCAATGCCTTTGAGAATTGCGGATTAAAATTTTTTCCTTCTCATGTATTTTTGCAATCACTAACTGTGATTTTCCAATGGATTTCCAAAATAAAGTGTTGATTCCAGAATAAAAACACCAGAATTGTTTGTAATTTACGAATTCAGCTATGATTCCTTTGCAACAGAGCGAATTTCAGAGATCTGTTTAAGAAATGTTTTCGCGCATATACGGTATATTAAGACCGTACTTGGCCCGAGGCTTTAAAAGCATTCCCCCCAAACTACATGAATTAGACTGGGATATATTCAAAACAAATTTCAGGTGATTCATAGTTTTCTTTGCTCTGGTTTCAATTTCGAGGGCCATGTGTGTTGAATCAACGATGAAAAGAAAAGTAAATTCAACAACGGTGTACGAGGTGTAAATTAAAAGCATCTTTGTGTGTTTCAAAAGAAAGAAAATTTTCTTCGATGGTCTAACGACTATTACAAATGTTTTCAATATTAGGTCTTATATTTCAAGTAGCTACTTTTATTTCCTTTCCTGAATTGGTGTCACCTTTTCATGTTTTTTAGCCTCGATATTTGTTAATACTGAAAAAAAAAACTCATGAAATTCTATACGTTTATTTAATTATAAAAAAGTTGGAAATTTTAGAAATTTACTCGAGTCGATTATATAGAAGAATACCTCGTTCCACTTAATGTTAATTAATAATTTACTTAAGATATTTCAATTAGTGCTTGGAAAGATTTTGGGAGCATGAAAACTGTGTGGAAATAGGTTTTGATTCTATCTCAGATGACTGTTTGAATGATGCAACTGTAATAGACTCTCCGAGGTATCGTTTGAGACCACAAACCCCCTCGTGGCTCATGCTAATGAAAGCGAAGCCCTGGGTCAGATTTTATGGCTCACGATGGAATGCTCGAAAATTTTGACATACATAAGAAAAGAACGAATTAAAAATTGGACTTGATAAGAATAAACAACTTTCAAATTGTTAATTACTATATGTTTTAAAAACAAAAATATGTGCTGGTGGGGTGGCAATTGTATGAGAATTAAAATATCAGCGACGATGACGGTTAAAGTCAGGGCTTTGAACGAAAATATATTTAATGGTCATTATTGTTTTACAATTTTTGCATCTTGGGGCAGCAACAGGATCGAGTTAAAATGTCTTCTAGATTTTCAAAGGGGGTCCAGTATTCGATTCTCTGTTTGGTATGATTAAATTTGTTTAAGGTAAGTAGATTCTAAGAAAGTTAAGTTTTTCTTAACATCACAATAAGGCAGAGTATTCCTGGCAGATTTAGCGAGTTCGTTACCTAGAATTCCGAACCCAAGAGAATAAAACTGGAAGAATTTTTAAAATGAAACGGTGACTATGCTAATGATGAGATGAAAGAGGCTGCAGGGCGAGTCAATATAGAAGATGTAATGTTTTCCATGAATAACGCTTTAAAGCTCTGCAGAATAAAGTTTGTAACTGTGTGATAACCCACGTAATCAGCACAGAGATCGGATATAGCAAACCTTTTCACTCATTAAATTTTTTTTTTCAAACACTTCCACAGATTTGAAAATTGTATTGCAAAAAAGGTATAAAATAAGTAAGTTTCTGTCCAAACAGTTAAGGATATTTGATATGATTAATAGAGAATTTCATAAAATTTTCTTGAAATCGCATCACGATTACAATTCTTTCTGTTTTAAAATAGATTAAGGTCGATAAAATTATTTTTTCATTTGTCTTTTAGTCAGTTTAATAGATAATTAATCCAAATTATCATCAAACATTTAACTAATTTTAATTGAACAAAATTTAAACTGAAATCGAATCTTTTTAAATCAATTTAATTAATTAAAGATCTTTAATAGGTATTTATACATTTTTAATAACATATCTCTTAAACACACTTACTAAGCAGTTAATCGGGTTTTCATTTTTAGATTTAACGTTTTTCTTTGTAGTTCGGATATAACAAACAGAATCTGTGGTCCCTTCAAGTTCATTATAGCGAGGTTTGTACTAATAAAGGGAGATTAGAGTTAGTAACGATTTTTCCCCTACTTGCTTGTTTGCTGAAATAAATGAAATAACTGTTTTAGGGAATAAACCAACATAAAATATTTTAATACTTTCAGACTCTGCAATGAATAAATTTGAAAAAATCTTACAAAAGTAATTAACAAGAAGACATCGCTCCAAAAACAACACACTTCTAATTAAAAAGCGTGATATGAATATTCAATGACATAGTCAACAATCTAAAGAAACGCAACTGCATAACATTATCGTCTGCATTTGCTTTTTCCCGCATAGATATAACACCTATTATATAACACATTTCGCGATATCGGCGTACCACATTGTTGAGCCGGGTTATTTTTGAGGGTAATAACGACAAAAAAGGTTTATTGCATCGTGTTCTATAAAGAATATGAAAACTGCTTTGGGAACGAAGAAATTGTTCCTTACAAACTATTAATAGAAGCGTAGGACATACAAAAATACATTTAAAGGTCACAAATTTATTTAACGGTATATTATATGCGATCAAATTCTCTGAAATTTAAGAGAAATAGTTTTGGTACCTTTCAATATATATATATAAATATTTTTTAATTTCTAATGCAGCAGCATTTTGGACATTACCTAACGCTATACAGAAATCGGTGTACACGATTTATATATATATATATATATATATATATATATATATATATATATATATATCTGCGGCTTTGTAAGCTTTTTAAAACGGAAATATGGTTACTGAACGCTGCCGAAATCAGACAACTGTTAAAAATTAGTTCTATTTTCAACGTTTCAAGTTCTGTCTTTTCCATGAATTCTAAATATCTGCTACGCATTATTTTCCACAGAATTTCTACTAAAACTTTCTCTGATGTTGTTTAATATCACAATATATTTAAAAGGGGCAAAAAAATACTTGCGTTTTACTGAAAAAAAAAAAACACTTTTGATATTTTTCTTACAGACGCAACATATACTTTAACATCTAAATTTCCTTCCAGAAAAATTGTAGAATGTTTGAGCAGTCATTTGACGTTTGAACGGTCTTGATTGCTCTAACATTATTTTCTGCTAAAATGATAAAGTCATAGAAAGATTATTATTTATGACAAAGATTAAGTTCGTTATTAAACTTCAATAAAAAAACTCTTGCAATTAAATGTTCCGAAAGAAAAGACCGGAGCTTTTCATGGTGTTAGATGAATAGCAAAAGCTTTTTATTGCTTGTAAATATTTATTTAAGTCTTCTTTAGTTTTCGAAATAAATGCTAGAAAAATTATTTACCTTTTATACTTATTGTAAAAAAAGTATGGTACAAATATCGTTTAGCCAGGATATGACTATCAAAGATTTCGTATAGAGCTTAAATTTTATCCATTCAGCCATCCTTTGGAAAAAAGAAGGGGGATAGGAACCAGAATTAATGAGAAATATTCTCTCATTTATTACAAAAACACTATTTCAATACCGAAAGACAGTGGCCTACAGATTCAGCTTTAATCTTCCGATTATCGATGGCTCGCTAGTTTCATATTTTTATAAATTAGAATACTTTTAAACAACAACGTTTTTTTGAAGTCATTCCTTTGAATTTCAATAAAACACTGCATTTTCTCCGTAATATAAAATTTTGAGATTTCCGGTCCAAAAAAAAAAAAAAAAGGAGCGGACGCTAGGGGCCCTACAGTTTAAACAATCATAAACAAGAGTGTTGCATTTTTGCGAATCCAAAGCTTTGAGACTGAACTGTTTAAATTTATTTTTCTTAGTGTAAATTTTGGAAAATGAAGACCTTGATATGAAAAACTTAATTGTGAAACTATTTAAAGAAACGAAAAGAAGAAGAGATATTGCAAACAGTGGGTGCTTCATTCAACAGTGCATTACGTAATCAATAACTATAAAAGGTATGGATTTTTTCACAGACCAACTGGAAGTGGTCGGCCGAGAAAAAATTTCTTCGCCCAGTAGAGAGGCGGATACTGAGATTTGTTAAAGAGAATCCTGCAATTTCTGCAGTAAAGATATCAAGAGAGTTAAAGGAGACATCTGTTGTCAATGTGCATCAACAGACGATAAGAATTTTTATACATTCTACGGAATATAGATCCTATGCACCATAAAAGAAACTATACTTATCAGCCAGAAATGCGAAAAAACGTCTTGAGTAAACTAAATACTATATTGCAAAGTCCCAAGATTTTTGGAAGTCTTCTTATTTAAGTTATTTTTACTGATAAAGATATTTTTACGTCTTAAGTTATTTTTACTGATGGTGAAAGAACTGAAATCAGCAAATATAAAAGTAACTGTTAAACATGGCGGGGGTAACTTTATGGTATGAGAGCAATGGCAGCTAGCGATGTTGGAAATTTAATGCTTATTGACGGTACCATGGTCAAAATGGCATATTTAAATGTTCTAAAACAAAATTTACCAGGCACATCTGTAAAAATAAATTTAAATAGAAACTTCTCTTTTGTCCAAGTCAATGATCCCAAGTATAGCGTCAGATTGTAAAGGAATGGTTAGTATATAATGTACTGCCCCATCCTCCACAAAGTCCGGATTTGAAACCAATGGAAAAAAATGGGAGAGAAGAAAATAACTAAAAAGTGCTCTATATGGGACAGTATAGCCCCTGAAAGTGGGTCCTTTCGATGAACAAAGGATTAGAAGCTGTTACAGCAGCCACACGAACTATTAAATGCTTCTGTTTCAAATTTAAAAGTTATTTTTTTTTGTTACCTTGGATGAATGTCAAAGTTTTTTTTTTGGCTTTCGAAAGTGGTATCCTCATAATGTTCTTTAAATTTATGTTTATGTGCTACTGAAATTAAAACAAGTTGTTTGATTTATTTTTGAAATTTTATTTTTTCGGAATTTTATTTTAGTTCAAATGTAATGCAAAATTATTAAACGATGAAATCCTGTAACCTTACTGTCCAACTTTTTTTTTTGTTTCTCTGCATTTCCATTATTTGTGGCCACAAAACTTTCCAATTTTTAATGTAATTTTTAAAAAACCCTCAATTTTATTGTTTGTGATCCCATGAGTAGAATTTATCTGTATGATTTATAAACATCGCTTGTGTTTAGTTTTTGGTTATTAGTAACACACAAAAAACAGTTTACTACCATTATTAAAATAATTAAAACTTAACTTGTTTGGTTATGAAGTTCTAGGGTTAATACAGACTAATTCCCTAATTAATTGTCTTAAAACAAAATTAATAGAAGGAATATCAAGAAAAAGTTCGAAAATAAATTCAAACTTTCAGAAATTTTACCGATTATTTACCAATCGCAATACACGATAAACAAATAAACAATGGTTTCTTTCCATTTCATATAATGTTTCATTTAAAAAAAGTTATACGTTTACTGTTTTAAGTGCTGTAAAAACACTAAAGAATTTTCTTTTTCTCAAAACAATTTTTAAGCGAGAAAAAAAGATTTCTTTAGTTACATTAAATATGTTTGGATTTTTTTCTATGTCACATGTGAAATATGGTTATGTGAGTGTTTTTCAATTTAAAAAAGATATTCAATCCCAATTATTGAAACTATGAATTTTCACAGTGTCATTACTACAAATAAGACTTGTTACGGAATAATAGCAACTACGAAAATTATTTAAGGATTCACCGACTCATTTCAAATTTTAAAAGCGCAACGAGTCAATCAAAATATTAACAAAAGAAATTCCAGAAGCATTTGGATGAGGAAATAAATTGTTAAGTGACAGAAAAAAGGTTTCACTATTTTTTCCATACTTTATCTGAAGAATTATTAAATAAAATAACAAAGATAAGTGATATTAAGTAGACATCGAAATAATTTCGCTGACTTTGAAAAGTTGTTTCGAGAGAAAGTTCTATAATGGAACAAAGCAAAAGTTTATTAATCATAGGCACGAGCTATTAGATGAAGCGACAACACGTGTTGCTATAGTAACGAATCATTCAAGCGAAAGCCACGCCATAAAATATTCTGCTAAAAAGTGTTATGTAAAACCTTCTTATGTAAAACGCAGCTGCCTTTACTGTAATTGTTATCTGAAGGGGGAAAACAAATTTCGTGGAGATATTCGCCGTAACAAACACTTATCCGGTGTTATATAACTGGGTATGTGTGCCAAATTGACGCGGTCGTTATGTAAAGTGTCGTTTGCGTGGGAATGAAGACACATATGGAACTGACCACAATGCGTCACAGATCCCGCTACCTCATTTTATAATTAGTCATCAGGACGACTCAAATTGTTTCTTTAAGATTTTGAAATTTATAAAAAGATTGTGTAAATTATTACATTAGAGTAAGATACTTTGAGGTAGAACTAAATTTTACACACTAAAATATTTAAAAAAACTCAAAAATTTTTAAAAATTCAATTTTTGGACATTTTTGTTCATTTTTAGAATGTTTCATACGCTTTAAATTTTCATAGATTTTTATAAAATGTTTATTAAACACTCCTCGAATACATTGAAATAAATCTAAGCCTATATCGAGTTCAATTTATATTAAAACTCAATTATTTTATTTCATTAAAATTTCACTTTTGCTTTACTTCCTGGTTTTATGATTGAAAAACATTTCTTTCCATGTTTAATATTTTACTGTATTGACGATTTCAAAATACTGCAGGTGAACTGCTTTCCTCTCAATCTCTCTGCAATTTTTTAACTTTGTCAATTAACGAGTTTATCACAAACAAGTCTGGAGTGTTACGATTTAATATTTTGATACCCGATAGCTAATGCATTAATGAATCAATATCATTTGACCTGAGTTACAGATGATGTATTAAAGGGGAAAAAATTGTTGAAACGAAAATTATCGAACACATTCCGATTTCTTACTTGACACAACAGTGCTCTGGTAACTCATAACTCCTCTAATTCTCTTCAACATTTATGTGTACAACTTAGAGTCCCAATTCGTTAGGAACCTGAATAGATTAATATCTACTAAAAAGCTTATTATTTTTATGAAGTTCTTGGGATAAATAACTTCAAATTGTGTAATAAATGAATATATTCTAAATTCCAAACTGTAATCTGTCCATAAGATGGGAATAATACATGGATGAGCACATTCTGTGCGATTCAAGAACAGCTGCACTTTTAACTCGAAAATGTTTTCCTTATATATTAATATATCATTGGATGAAAAAACAAAGTTTTAGATGATTTGCCTCGTGTGTGTGTATCAAGGCCTTGAAATTTTAGAACTAACCAAACAGTTTACATGAACTATTAGAATAAAATTACTTTATTTCAATATTCCAAAAGCAGAAAACTTGTAATACACTATCTTGATAACAAAATAATTACCTTACAAATCAGATTGGATTTCAATAATGACTAAGAAAATCATTCAAATTCCAAAGTAGTTTGTAATTAAAACAAATAACTTTCTTTCTCTTTCAGACATTTATTATCATAGCTATCTTTCAGTAAATAAAATTGTGGATGTAAGATACGTATATCGCTGAAAATTTTAAAGAGTGAAGCAACTAAATATAAAAGTAAAATAAATAATATTAATCATTTCTTTGCTAAATGTGACAACAGTGTTAAAGAAAATAAAAGAGTTATAATTATTCGATCATAAATGTATTAAAATGCAGAACAACACAATAAAAATGGGGTGAAAGGCATATTT
>CM063502.1:2322134-2329634 GCA_032207245.1 Pardosa pseudoannulata | reverse complement strand
AAAAATTTTTAGAAAGATTCAAATGTGGTGGATCATGTAGCAGTGAACTCAGAGATATGGAATGAGAATTGAAAGGATAAGCACGATGACTGGGAAAACTTGGACACTCTACAAAAATGGGTTTCACAGTAACGGCCACATTTTCAATGACGAAAGGTTCTCCAAGCAGTAGGTGACGGTGGGTGAAGCCAGTATGTCCAGTGCGAAGACAAGTAACGTCATATTTCGATAGAAGATATTGAAGAACAGAGAGATATAACAGGTGGAACAAAATAAAGTTTTTTGTTACTTTGTAGGTAGCAGATATTTTGCCCACTCAATAACATTATTGTTTATGTCTGGGTAGGGTAAATGAAAACAGTGAAGATTAGTAGCAGATCTGGCAGCTCTATCTGCCCGCTCATTTCCTTTAATATCAGTATGGGAGGGGACCCCCCCCCCAAAAAAAAAAAAATATTGAATAACCAATCAAAATTATTTTCTTGTATGTGTTCAAAAGATGCGGGTGTTGGGGAAAGTGAGGAAATGTAGAACACTGAGTGAATCCGTGTAGATTATAAAACGATCTCCTTGGTAATAAAGTAACTTTTCAAATGGCAGGCAACGAAAAAAATAGAGGAGGAAGGATGAGACATCATTACCTATTAAGTAGAAACAAGCAACAAAATCATCGACAAAAATACATTTTAAAAGAGTCCCAATTGCTGAAGAAGATTTGCCTAAAAATAATATCAACAGTGTCGTCCTTGTTAAAACACTTGAAAATGTTGAAGAGTAAAATTGAGATATTCCCATAGAGGATTTGGATATTCAGTGGCTAAAATGTTCTCATGAAGGAGATTAAAATCAAATAAATGTTTCTTGATGTGCAGGGGAAAAGGAGGTATACAAGACAGACGAGAAATAAACTGATGGAACGATTGTGAAAAGGATGATTCTCTAAATTAGTAAAGAAAGCATAAAATCTGAAGTCGCAAATCTAAAGGCAGTTAACATATAGACTTTCTACTGGGAAAAGCCTAAAAGCGAGACGAAGGGACTGCGTCGTTTTGCAAGCGGACCCTTATACAACACACCTATAATCCAATTTTGAGCGGATATTTTTAATAAGTTTACTCCCAAGAAGTGTTTGGATGATATTAAGTGCATCTCCCTCGCAGGTCAAAAATAACCCCAAGATACTTTACTTCAGTAGCAATGGGAATAGTCAAGTTATGAATCCGATCAGGATGGAGACCCCGTTTCCTAAAAAAGTCGACACACTTTGTTTTTTGAACTTAAACCCTTGTTATCCGCTCACTTTATAATGTTGTCGACTGCAATGAAGTTCCCTTTCAATAATGGGCAGGTCAGAACCTTCGCAGAATATGTGTAGGTCATCAACGTAAAGACTTCCTTTAACCGGCGGACAGAATTAATTTAATATGTTATTAATGGATATTATAAATAATGTCATGCTTAAAACGCTGCCCATGGAAACACACTGTTCTTCAATTAAATTGTCTGATAAAATGCTGCCAAGGCGGACTTAAACATTTCTCAAACTTAAAATGTTTTTTATAAAAACTGGGAGATTGCCTTCAAAACCAAAATCACGTAGGTTAAGGAGAACACCGTGCCTCCACTTCCTATAGTACACTATCTCAATATCAAAAATATAGAAACCCAGTTAACGAAGGCATTACGATTTTGAGTTTCTAGGTCAACAATATTGTCTGTACTTGACCAGCCACGGTTGAAACCACTCTGAAATTCTGAAGAGTAGTTATATTTTGCCCAAATATGTATGAGGCGTTTTTTTTTTTACCATTTTCTCTAACAGATTGCGCCGAACGATGGCCGAATGGTAGAGCACTGTTCTTCGATACTGGAGTTCAAATCCCGCTGAGGACATGGATGCTCGTAGCCGCTCGGAATTGCCTTTAAACAGTACGTTTCGGTCTCAATAGCCTTCGTGTAACAAAAAAGTAGACCATAGCACTTGAAAGCAAACCAAACCTCTTCCAACTTGCAGAGGCAGTGAGTGAGTGAGATTGAGCGGTAACTAAGCCAACTTTGTTCTGTTTTAAGAAATCTTCATTGAATCCTTGGGAAACAATAAATGTCTTGCAGTAGTGAAAAAAAAATCAATAACTAAATAAAATAAACTACGGAATGTGAAAAGAGTGTTTTTTTTAAGACTATATCGTTGACATTTATTTCATATAGAATGGATTAAATTCGAATTCAAGCTGTCTTCAACTAATGGAAATATACAAACCCAGATAACAAAATAAATAGAAGAGAAAAACATGCATAGGGAGATGGTGTGTCATTGATATCAACTTTTTAAAAGATAAGCCATTTTGGAATTTCAATATTCTCAGGATAATGAGCCGAAACATGGCTACTATACAATTGTCATTAATATCCCAGCTGAGTTAGCATACTTGAATCTTCGAACGTTTGAGGCATCCGTTACAGGTTGGTAGAAGAAATTAAAAAATTGAAGACTTAAGCATAGATCTTCGGGAAGAATCAACTGCCAACACTCGTAGAATGGGTTGGAAGTGATGTGTTCAGCTTCATTAACGTGTTCGAAAATTTGGTTTGAAGTGTGAATGTTATGCATCTAACAAGAATAATAAATCACGACCAACTTTTCGAAAATGGAGAATTTTGCATAGAGTTTGTATGAGTTTTTTTTTTCAAACAATGTAGTATATTGTTTAAATAGAGTCTAAAGCTTAGTTCTGTGTGTAAAATTATTCATTAATAGTTTTATTTGTTATTTAATTTAAAAAATCTCAAATTAAATAGGAAAAAGCGTAGTGTAGGTGTTTTACTCTGAGAGTTCGATCAGTGTTTTACTCTTACACATTACACATTACCTAATGTCAATTTCTATACAATACCAATTTTCACACGATTGTTCACTGGTTCTGACATTTTCACAAATTCTTGGCTTCTTTTGAATAATTATATTTAAGCTTATAATACCAAAGTTTCGAAAACCTAAAATAAGGATTTATGTACTTAAATTTATTGTAATTTAATTATCGATAATAAATGTATATCGAGAAGCAAATAGGAATTATCCAACTTGCAGTAAATACAGATTGAATATTATCCACTATCGTAATGATGATATTGCGTTAGATTATCTACTGTAGTAAGTGACTTTTACACTCTACCTCCATATAGAAATTGGAAATCTTGCAATGTCAGATGCCACTTTACATCTTTCGCACGATAATGGGCTATTTTTCGAAGGATGGGCAAACAAGATAAAGAAATATAATGTGCATAGAGAGAATAATCATTTCTTAAAATCCTAGAATATGTTCCATAAATCTATTACTTTGGATCTTTCTACATTCAAATATTTCTATATTTAAAAATCATTCATAATGTATATCAGTTGTGCATTTTTATTTTTCCGAAGTTAATTTTACATTTATGCGAATATTTTGTTCAACTTAAATATTTTGTTTCTAAGATTTGGTTTGTGGGACTTTCAATGTCAAGGCCTCAATTCACTATTCAGTTTATTTTTAGATAAAAATAATATGTCAAAAATGAAACAACACAAATTGAAAGTTAAACTCAGCGATGTTAAACAAGTTTATCACGGATGTTTGGGATCTAGTAAATTCGAATCAAGATTTAAAAATACCAGAGACTGAAATTTAATCCCATGTAATATATGACATGATATGAATTCAATTCATATATGTCTAATAAATAGAGGAATAAGCTGTAGTCTGATTAAACGAGGCAAAACAAATGTCTAAATGTAAAATAAAAGAGCGTTACACCTTTATTATAAGAACTTTTAGTCTTAGAAATTTTTTCAAATTCCAAGCGTTTAAGGGGAAAAGGTAGCTTTGAAATTGTACAGTTCATCTAAAAGTACGGAAGGCTTTTAGAATTTTTTGTTAATGTGTACAAACATTTTGATACAAATTTTATAGATGAGCATGTCGTCACTTTAGGGACATAATCTGAAGAAAAAGTTTAATAGCTCCCAGTAGAATCTCAAAGTGTTCCGAGTAAATGATGGGTTAAGCTTGAATTTTTTTCTAACATAATTTTGATTAATTTGATCCATCATCTTAGTCAAAGATAAAATAATTCTAGTGCAAATTTTTCTCGAAAATAACAAATGTGCCGCTGGGAGGAGTATATGTTAGTATATGCACTCATCACTCAAACCCGATGCAAAAGATACCAACTTCTAATTGCATGTTTTTAGAAAATGAGACTTTTACTAATATATGATAATAAAAACAGAAGGAAACTGATTTAATTAGAATTTCCATCCTGTATTATATAACAGAAAACTCTTTATCAAGGGATGAGATACAGGAATAAAGCAATAAAAGCAGATCAAAATTTGCAAATAGAAAATTTTTTTTCCTCTGTGCCCACAGAATTTCCTGCTAGAAAACCAAGATGATATATACTAGTTATATAAGAAAAATTCCATTCAAACCGAATAAATATGATATCGGTTTAGGAGATAATTATTTTAAGAGATCATAAATAGATATCTTATCAAAGTGGGAGTTATATAACAAAGAGAGATAAATTTAAGAGCTTTTTTATGCAAGAGGCTTTATATAATAAAAATAGATTTTGATGCAAAAACATTTTAGTATGTCAATCACGTTGATACAAAATAACTCATTTTTCTTTGTTACCGTTATACAAATATATTAAATTAACTGTAAGGAGTAATTTATATTTTATGTACATCTATTGCCTTTGTGTAATGCATTAACATTAAACTATTATTATATGCATTATCTGTTGATTTAAACTTAAATAATTGAGATTACGGACCTCAGTTTTCAGAAATTTGAGCGTATTTTTTAAGTTTTTTCTTGAGAGAAATAAAAAACAGTGTATAGTATTCGATGCTAACATTGGTTTTGATAATTATTTGATAATAAAGCAGATATTCCCAATCTATTTTAGCCCAGCACTTCCTCTTTACACTGAGTACCATTCTTGAAACCTAGAAATTTGCAGCAGGTTTTTACAGCGAACACAAACTTTTTTTTATCTCCCTACAGGGTCCGAGAATTTTCGCGCTTACTTTCTTAAAATCGGAATATCCATGTAGACTCACGCAGATCTAATGCTTTTTTATTAAGATTCCAACTTACTACACTAGAAAAAGACAAACAGTAGTAAAAATTTTATCCACCTAAAATTATATCAATATCCTATATTCAATCTACAGCAGTGGTTTGCAACCGTTATGCTCCTTGTACTGATATACTTTCCCACCATGGTCAGCACGCGCGCACACACACCTATGGACTAAATTTCTAAGCAGAATATAGACGCAGCTGTGGACTTGGAGTTTTAATGGGGAACCCCTGTGGAGGAATAATAGCGGATGGAGTTGCAGGACTATAGCGGCCAAACCCATGCAGGGATGCAGCCGTGAGATATGGGGGCAGTGGCTAGGCAATAATGTCAACTTTCACAAAAAGGGGCATATTAATGAGCCCACCTGCACACCCGAAGAGGATGCAGATGTAGGAAAATTTCAAACAAATGATTGGAAGAGAGAAAAGAGGGGCGTTGAACCGAGGTGTAAAGTTGTTGGAGAATAGTCGAGGTCGGGAGGGAAGAGTTGGTGGAGGCATCGAGCAAGCAAGAGAGGAGATATTGCCCACACCCGGAAGGAAGCGAGGGTCATCCTGCCTAGAGCCTTATTTCCTTAGAATACCTGGAGGTAAACCGATTTAACCTATTCATTATTGTTACTTGGGCCACAGTTAATATTTTGATTAAGAAATACCATTGAAATAAAAAAAGAAAATTGTAATGAATCATTGTATATTGATGAATATCGAGTAATGAATGTCATATTAATAAAGAAAAATATCTGTAAATAAATAATGTATATAATAAATATTTTAGTTAAAATATAAGACATTTACTTTTAATTTTTCGCATGTGAATTTAATTTTTTTTCATTTTTAATTTGTTGCATGTGAACATTGCAAGGCCGAGCGAAATGTCATCATTTCCGGCATTGGACAGAGCCATAAATCAAGGGAGCAAAAATAATGTTAAAACCCGAATCTCACAATTCATTTTGTTTTATTCAAATTAATGGTATGCTGGAAATAATTGTATAAATTTAAATTGTGTGTCAAAATATTAAAAGGAAAAGACGCAGCTGGTCCGTCGATTTAATAAAAAAAAGTGATCTGACCATACTTCGGTTTATATATGTAACTAAACAATTGCATTATTTCTTTGAAAATATACGGTACTTCAAAATCCTATCTCCGAAGTTTTTCAAGAGAGACGTTCTATCAGCTCCCCAAGAAGTATTGCCGATTGCACGTAGAATAATAAGCGCTTTTCAAATTTCTTTCGCAGGTGGGTAATATGAAATTGGAAAGTAAGTTTTCTGTCTAGGATAACGCCTAAAAATTTCACTTCATCTGTCATCTTAATATTATTGCCTGCGAAATTTAATATAGGGTTTAGGTGAATTTAATGTTTGTGGCAGAAAGGAACAGCACATGTCTGATCAGCAGAGAAAATAAAGCCATTTGCACAAGACCACTTCACAATTCTGTTCATGACATCCTGGAGTTGACATTCAGTGTACCTTATATTGGCACCATCACACGAAATTTGCAGATTGTCAATATATAAGCTGCTTTGTACAGTTGGCGATATTTCTTTAAAAATACTGTCAATAGCAATGGTAAAAAAATGTGCACACTGAATACACTACCTTGTGGGACCCCTTGCTCCTCTTCAATAAACTTGTTCGAATAAGAATTTCGAATGCGGACTTTAAAAAAGCGTTTAGCTAAGAAACTTTATATAAAATATAGGACCCTTTTAAAGGAAAACTATGCAATTGACAAAGTATACCGTACCTCCACGTACGGTCAGAAGCCTTCTCGATGTCGAAGAAAACCGCTAAGAGGGGATTACGTCTCAGGCAGGATTCTTCCTTCTAGATTTAAGATTACAATATTCGTACCTCGACAAAAACCACTTTGATAGATGGAAAGACAGTTATTTAATTAAAGAATGAGTAAGTCGGGAACTGATCATTTTTTCCAAAATCTTACTCAGGCAACTTAATTAAGGCTATTGGACTAAGGGCTATTGCTAAAGTTTAAAGGATTAGTGGAGTCTTCATTGTGTTTAAAGAGTGGTATAATAATAGGCATTCTCCAAAGAGATGGATAAGTGAGCTCTTGCCAGATGCGATTGAACAAACAGAGCAGATTTGAGAGAGAAGAGACGGAGATATGTTTTATAATAAGAGATATTGTTGGGGTCAGCGTATTAAAATCTCTGTTATAAGAAAAATTCTTTTCCGTTTGGAAATTACTTTTTATCAAGCTCTTTTTTGATTATTAAAAGATAGAGGGTAACTCGTAGAAGCAGAAATGTTTCAGAAAGAGGATGCAATTGTATTTGCAATGTCTGTAGTGGATGATATAGTTTGATTATTTTGTTCAAGTATATGGA
>CM063502.1:2239534-2322034 GCA_032207245.1 Pardosa pseudoannulata | reverse complement strand
TTTCATTTCAAGAAGATTTAATGCCTTAGAGTTAAAATAAGTCAATTCAGTTTCAGACAATGATGAATTTGATAAGGACGACGAAAACCACATCGACACTTCAAAATTAATTCCCTGTTAGGAGAGCCGTTCCCCGAAAAGATTAAATAACGATGTACAAAAGTACTGGAATGAGCACAAAATTGAATATGAAGGTAGTTTATTTAACTTTAGCAGTAAAATTATCCATAATGAAAAACCGGAAGTTAATCATGTTGAAATGATTATACCTAGTAATTTTGAGGAATGTAAAAAGGTTTCAGAATTCAATGAATGGCATAAAGCCATGAATGAGGAAACTGAAATCATGAAAGAAAGGAATGTTTGGAATCTGATCCCCCCCAAACAGTAAATATAAAGTATCTCTCGCACTGACTTTTATACATTGAACGAGGTAAATATATATTGAATTCTATTTTCTTTAAAAGTGTTGAAATTTTCTATGTGGTATATCTATCTGTACGGATATGCATCAATATGAAGCGATTGTAATGTAGACGAAATTTTAAGAAATTAGTTGTACTCATCCAAACAATATAACAATAATAAATAGGAATGTCTTCAATCTGTTATCTCGAATGAAACAAGCAAAGAGAAAGAACGAAAGGCAGAATTTCAATTCAAGTCAGAGTGAGATTTTAAATGGTTCGAGTATTGAAAAATAAAATACTAGAATAATTTGAATTATTGTGAACTTCAATATTATTTCCTATTTATATTTTTTACTTAAGTATATAATTACATTGCTTTCTGAGTTGTTATATATATTCTTGTCAATTGAAGCGTGTTCGTAGAGATACCTAAGAAACGTCCGTAAACCTAGTGTTAATGAGTTTCTACGTTCCTTTTTGTTACATTGTATTTTCTTTTAGTGTGTGTTCGGTGCGACAGATGGCGCAGTTGAAGGACTCAACTGTTTTCGATTTTCCAGCTACTCAGAATCGTGACGTTATTCCGTCGGCACGTGTCGGCTGAAAATGTGGGGGTTGAGAATATATAAAATTTCATGATTTCGACATAAACACGCACGTCAATAAAGCGGGAAGGGGGGCTGTTTACGATCGTTATTTAGATGGAGATTTTTGCCTGCATTGTTTGGTAGGATCGGATGATTTGGTATTTTCGTTTTAATAAATGGGTTTTACAAAGTTTAGAGAGGAAATTATTAAAGTGATAGTAAGGAACAATGGTTCCAAATTTTGAATTTCAGTAATAGTCAAAGTAGAGAGTTTAAAAAATAAATATGTAGGTTTCTTGAATTTATTGGAGCGTTGTATTAATAAATCCGTTCGAGAGGAATCGATTTTATTCAATTTTATTCAATAAAGTCTAAAATTCATATAGATTACAAATATTTTTGATGCTTTGGATATTCAGTCGGAATATAAGGAGGAATTTTATGAATTAAGCAAATAATGGTACAAAATTCTGAGTTTCTCTAAGGGTGAAATTACAATACTTTCCAAAAGTATAGATTCCATATTTTCCCTCATATCATTTGACTGTGGCTTTATTTGGAAGCGTAGGGGGAAAAAACCAATTTCAGGCAAAGGTCAATAACATTTTTTTCAGACAAATGTAATATCGCGTCTTAAAAAATGTTTACAATTCACCCAAATTTTTTCTGCTTATATATTCAGGGAACATAAATAAAGGAAAGAAATAGTATTTTTAACATGTTGAACTTTTGTGAATCTAGTGGAAAAATCGCATTAATCCAGATGAAAATATTTTACATAGTTAACTTGATTCGAAAAAAACTTATGCCTATATTATAATCAATATTTTATTAATATATTTCACAAACACTTGTTTTCATTTCTTTCAAAAATTCTTTTAAAAAGATATTGTGTAACATGAAGTAACAATTTGTTATTTTTTATTTATTCTAATAAATGGAAACACGAAGAAACATTTTATGAATTAGGCTTTCAGATTCTGTCTCTTTGAAAGAAACTAAAATATTAGTAAGAAATCATTAATAAATATTACTCACAGTCCTAAATTCGATAATAATTAGAATCTCATTAGAAACAGTTTTATACAACATCGTGTTTCAGGAACATGATAATTGAGATAAGTGAAAGTGGGGAGTGATAGAAAATGCTTTCTTTCCCGAGACATTGACACAATAAGATGACTAGTAGATGAAATTTGGAATTGATTCATGCCTTTTGTTGAAATATAACACATTGCATCGGAGTTTGTCCACTACAGGCATGGATTCGTAGTGAAAAACTGTTCGAAATTGGCTTTCGGTCTCATGGCAACAAATGACCCTCTATATATAGGTGTATATATATTTGAGATGTCCATTTTGGCCATTTCACTTTAAATGCATTCATGATAATTGGTTACTCAAAATTTTTAGAGCCCATATTTAAGCTTTAAGAAACGGCTTACAATGGAAAAAAATCGACTGGCAGGACATAGTTAATTAGGTATAAGTCTTCCATTTAAGAGGGCTGTAGAATGTTTCTGTTGGTCTAAAATGTGAACTACAAATAATGCGCTTGACATTAAGCAAATAAAAATTTTAGTAAAAATATCCATAAGTTCCTCTGTTATACGCATAAATGCATTTAATATGTTCTATAAATGTTTAATAATATTAAAAAGTAGCATTCAATATGGTCCTTCTTCATGTTCAATAATGTGCTCTAATCACAGTATATTTTTAACAGTTTGAATATCCAGAACATGGTGTTGAATGCTGCTCTTTAAATCTGTCATAGAGGCTGAAATTTGAGGGTTGACAATGTCCTTCAGGAAACCTCCCAACCAAAATAACGCAGAGGTCAATATCCGGTGAATGAGGAGGTTATGATCCCCTGCATCTGTGAAAGGCTGCTTTAGCTATTGCTTTTATAATGGGATTAATGGAAACATTAAAATGCTATCCTGAAGGCATCCATTCTATTGAAGTATCCCTTAAAGTATTACGGTATCGTTGTCATGGGACGGATTTCATTTGCAGTCATCTCTTCATCAAATACTGTCTAATGATAATAGTCGCCGTATAACTTACTTTTTCCGAATTCAACGGTCATCCCTAAATAGTGTGAGGATTTGCCGCTGATCCAATTCTACAACTACGAGTGTTAACTTGCCTATTGAGGCTACAATGGGCATCCACTCTCCCTAGAATGTTCTATGGCCAAGTGACGTTAACCCTCCTTCGAGGGAGAAACTGAAGTGCGAAAGTTTTAAAAACTTCTGAGTCGCTTCTCGTAGACATGATTTTGTAGGTATAAAAATGCAAATATGTCGTAAAATTTTTCGCACAGTGGATCACAGTATATCCATTACAGGGTAAAGAACTGGCACACTGCGACTGACTGCTGGCAGCGGAGCCACATTTTTTATGCTAGCCTCTACTGGAAGAATGCTGGATGATTTTTACTTTCTTAAAATTTCTATATCATATTGGTCTTATACGCATCCGCCTCATACGAAGGAATTCTTTTATAGTTTCAACGGAGGTCTGCTGGTTATGGTAAAACAGTAGCGGTTTTAGCTGCAACGTATGCATGATGTGAAAGAAGTTACTAATATTCATGTATGAAGTTTTTAATATATGAAATATATGTTTCCAAAAGTCACGCAGTTATTGCCAATAGCCAAATAAATGTTATTCAAAAGTTACAAATTAATTCCAGCTATTTATGAGACATAACTATAAAAACTATTTTTTTTCTTTTTCGTATGCGTGTGATACCCTAACTGCACAAGTTCCCGAAAATTTAGCGAACAGGGTGAATTTAGGTATATTTTTTCATGACTAAAGTTAGTGAAATGTCGCCTAGTATTTTTTTAGAAATTTAAATAAAGGTTTAAACTTGAAAGTGCTTAAAATGTTTCGGTGCACAAAGTAGTCTGTGTCCATGGTCAGAGTGTCTCTAAATAAAAATGCATCATTCAGAGAAACGGTGTTTATCTCTCGAACTGAACGAAAGTAAAGGGAAAGAGGATTTATATCCCGGATCTGTGGCAGTTGTCTGAAAACCTTTCCAAATAAGAAGAAAACATATTTCAAAATATGTTTCTCGTAGTGTACATTTGAATTATATTTAAACTTGATTTTTGTCTACTAAGATGACCTTGGATGCCACCTTGTTATTGGCAAACCACATATTTGAACCCAAATCCTTTCAGAGGGCCAGAGGTTATGGATTCCCAATTTTTCGTGTCCAACTTTCAGGAAATGGATGACAATTAATTCTATTACGGACTGTTTTAAGAGATTTTGCTGCATTCGTCTTTCCATTATCGCCCCAATCTTTCCATATATACATACTTACACATAAGCACAAATATATAATTTTAGGAAATCTCTCTTACTTGATCTGTTCTTAAGAAGAACACCCATGGGAAAACTTTGCTTATTCTTCCAAGCTTTCCTTCGCTTATTATTCTTGATTAAAAATGATCAGTCAGTATTTGGCTTTTATGCTTTTAGATTATATGTATAAGCTTTTATTTGCCAGCAATTTCATGTGCATTGAATTTGTGTTTTTAATAAACGATGCACAATTTTCTATTACAATTGAATACTTTGATATCTAGTCTGGTTGCATTAAGGTTTTAGATTCCAGAGAAAAAAATATTGGTTGTTAATACTACAAGAAGGAGTTTATGCTATTTTGGACAGCGAGTCAAGTTGAAAAATTTCTACCAAGTAATGAATTTTTACCATTGTGCCTATTGAATTGTATACCAAGTCTTCCGGCAAGTGGATTTTCTATTCAAATTCCTTTTTCGAAATCTGATGCTAACTTTTTACGTAGATGGTACATTTTTGAAGACCTCGAAGAGTGCCTTGTAGGATAAACATCCGCATTCAGACTCCTACAGACCTCTGTCAACATTATTTGTTGGATTTATGAAAATTATAAGTAATCCTTCTCCCCCTCCTATCGCGCACCATCAGTTTAGATAACCAGATCAATTCTATTAACAAAAATCAATTAGAGGTTAACTAAAGCCTCGACAGCTACCACAAATAAAGAGAAAGGAAATATGAAGAATGTTTTCGTTTTTTGGCATCATGCCGAATCCGAGTGATCCAATCAAAAACCAGACAACTGACAGAAATTTCAACTAAATTAAGATGCAAAGAATTTTGAAAAGAACTCAATAAAGAAAAAAAATAAACATAACGAGAGCATTAAAACAATCGCATGCACTTACCCCAAACGCCTAATAACAACAGAGGAAACAGTTGCGATTTGTAATAAGTTGAGTGAGAATAGGCCTAGCACAGGAAAATTTTTCGATTACATAACGAATAAACAAATGGAAGAAACCCTTCAAGGATCGAATTTTGAAAAAAAATCCTTTCTTTGTTCTTCCACAAAAGAAAGCCTTATTCCGAATTTCAGATTCCTGGCTTCAGTAGTTATGCTTCTGCGCTAATATATCAGTCAGCTAGTTCTTTCCTCTTATTATATACATTTCCAACGCATTAAGAAGTTTGAAATCAGCAATTTGACAGTTTTGTTTGTTGAAAAGGAAACTCACTTTTTGTTTCTCCAGTTCCCATTCAGGAACTAAAATTTGAAAAATCCTTTTTTAGTTTTTCTATACGTCGTAAAAGAAATATATAATCTAAATTTCCCGTTCCTATGTCAGATTCCCCTTATGTATATATGAATGTATTCATACATCTGACGAAAATGCTGTGGCCATTTACCACAAAAGAGGTTCCAGTGACTAGAAAAAAAAAAAAAAAGCCAGGAGTGAAAAGATATTTTTATTCTGCAACCTAGAGGTTATTCTAATTACGTAAACTTGCCTAAGCAAAAGAAAAAAATAGCACACCGAGCCATAAACTTATTATTATGATTCTCCACGCATAGAAAATGGAATCGAAAAGCATTAGATGAATTTTTTATTTCTTTTGTGGTAGATGGATTTTTTTCTATTGCTTCCAAAACGTATTATGAAACCGTTAACCTATAGATTCTGCAAATGGCCTTAACCCTGAATATTCAATGCAAGAAAACTAAAAGTTAAAAAAAATAGGAAAGGAGGGTGGTATATGAAATACAGTGGGACCATTTCCAGGTCTTAAAAAGAGTCGATTTCTCTCTCTTGTTTTAGTAACGTGATCATGGTTTTGTACAAAGTGAATCTGTTGACCGCATATCACGTGGTCGAGTGTCTCGAATGGAAACTAGGACCCTCATCCGGGAAAACAATATAAGCCTCATAAGAGCACAAATTTAGTATTAATATTTATTATTAAGGTATTAGAAATTATAAAAATTTTATTATTATATACTAGAAATTACAGAAATTTTATTATTATATACTAGAAATTATAGAAATTTTATTATTATATGTTAGAAATTATAGAAATTTTATTATTATATATATCCTTAAGTTTATTCACAATCTCGTAATGTTTCACTAAATGTGTAAAATAATAGAGTAAAAGTATTAAAATTTAAAAAAAGTAGATAGAAATTTAAACAATTGAAATTTTTTATTTAAAAACTTAATTTTTATTAAGTATTTGGTTTCAAAAATTGTACTTGCCAGTGTTAAATGAAATAAACTCCAGAATTTTGGGGATGCCACCTCTCCTTTCCTCCTCTGTTCACTCCGATTTTATTGAATCCAAATTGACTTTGACTTGTTTTTACCTAAGTTATATAAAAGGTTTGGACTTTATTTGCAAATGGATTGTATTTTTATACAAAATTTAATGTACTATGTTAGTACCTGTCAAGTTTTCCATAGGATACAGTGAAAAATCTGGGTTATTAGGGAATTTTCAAGCAACTTCACTACCTTTGTTCGCTTTGCTTTTTATTTCTCCCAACGCACACTTAGTTCATGCATGAGCAACATTTTTTTCCAAATAACATGGAATCTGGCCTGTTAACTCAATTGGTGAAATAGAAACGAATTGTGCTTGGAAATCAAGGATTCCGTACTTTTATCAAAACGTGACAAGTTTTGAAAGGAAAGTTGGGATTTGAACTATTTGGAGGCGAATTACTGGAAGTCCTCGAATCTGGAGTATTTGGGGAAGTCATTAAGTAGGGTCATTTTTTCAATTTAAGTTATCTTGTATTTCATATTTTCATACATTTAGTGATGAGTAATTAAAATAATTCAGATGCGTTATTTTTTTAAAATTTCTATATATGAATTCTAAAATGCGCAAGGTAGCTTCTCATTTCTAATCTGGTCAGTCGCCTGGCTTATTTAAGCCTGAAACTTCCCATTTACGGTAGGCAGATCTCAGAATCTCAGCTGGGTGAAAGATGGGAATTGAAAATAAAAAAAGGAATTGAATGATATCCCACCAATCTCTTTTTTGTATTCAATTCTGTGTATTAAATAATAAAGAGTCATGATGATGTGGCATAGTCCAATAGTACCCTGATAAATTGGTAGTCACCAATCGGTCCAAACTAGCATGGTCTGGGGACCTGCTCGCCTACTTTACTGGGGCAGACACCAAACCAAAATTGAAGAAAATTGAAACGACCTATATTTGATGGCTCATATCCAGACTACCAAACAGATCTCTCCCTAGCACATCCTCTAAGGAAAGGGGAGATATCATGCAAATTCCTTACACTCCAATTTTTAATTACTGCAATCAATATTTGGATACATAAAAAACATACAAATTAAAATACAATATTTTCTAATAAAAATTCAAATTTAAATGTTCTAATTAAAATTGTATTAAACATAGTATAAAAAATGAAATCCCCATATTAATATGGAAAAATTGAAAGAATACAACTTGTTAAATCCCCCATGAGAATTTGTAACCCAATGTGGGGAGAGGACCCCTAAGTTTTGTGGGAGAGAATTGCTACCTTGGCAATAGGAGTAAGACGTGCTTTACGTCTTCTCCCCCTTACTAATAACCTCCTTATTAATAAACCTTATTTTTGTTAAGTTTTAAATGAACCAGTGTATTTGATTTCTTTACTTACTTTTTGGGATCCTATCGCTGAGCTATCTACATATTTTAGTCCAGGAGGATAAATATTATTTTAATATGAGTGATTTAGTTTGCCTAAACCGGATTCGCGATGCTTTAAAAAAGAACGTAAATCGTTTCAAAACTTCGTCTGAAGTTCTCGACAAGTATTGTGCTTGAAATGTACTTGAAAAGATAAACTTGATAAAGGATTCACTTTCAAGTGGATATATTTCCTTATCAAATGACACCATCTCGGACACAAGCCCAAAGCAGAACTATTAATTGAGAGCACGAGCATATTGTACAACTACCGAGGCTCTGCTAACATAAGTTGCCACTAGGAAATTCTAGTGGCACAAAACTCTATCCTGCGCAGATAAAAATTATACCATAGCTCATCGAGTATTTAATATATTCATTTCAAATTTTAGTGGGATTTTAATGCTATTGATTGTCAAATAATCTGGAAGATTTGGTTCCCCAAAAAAACATACAAAATATAGAGATTTTTTAACGCAACAATGTCTCACGCAACAATGAGGAATTTGTACATGTAGGAGAATGGAGCAACTTATTATTTTTCTGATAATTTCAGACTCGTTAATTCCAAAAATGTAAAGAAATGGGTCCATCATTTTTAAAATTAATTTTAAAATTAAGAGAAAACCGAGTGCCGTAAAAACGTTCCGTGATTGGTTGTGACGTTACAGTTCATGATATTTCAATGTTTACATTTTGTTAGTAAGCATATTCTAATTCCGAATTGTGTTTTGCTGATATTTTAAAATTGTTTATTCTTCAATATTTATTTCGACTCCAACCTTTAGGATAATTTTATCACTCTTGATAATATAAACGTCTACATTTGTTTATAATATCTCTCTTTCATCATAAAACAGCCTAGAGAAAATTGCCAGCATATCAATGTTTTCAATTTTGGAAATAATTCGGATTTCATGGGAGCGGAAATACGAGGAGTCAAAACCAAAAGATATCTAAGATAATTTTTTATATTTATCAATTTCTCTTAACATACTTCAAATGAATAAATGCTTTATTAATACTAACCAAAACTATTCTGTTTGTAGACATTGACAACACGTCAAACATATTTATATTTATGCACACATACACATTTACTGTTGCTCTATCACGTTTTAAAGAAGTAATCATCAAATAAAAACTTAGAAGATATTTATACTTCTTTTAGTTGGAAGTTATGTATGGACGTTATTTTGATCTAATAAAATATTAAAAAGTATTTTAATATTGTAGTTGGAAATATTATATTTAAAAGCATTCTCGGATCAAAACACTTAGATTATGCATTAAAATAGCCGTCATGTATGGTTATAAAGATCACCATTGTAAAATCAAATTTATTAACTTTCCTAAATGTTTACATATTTTTTGTATGTAAAATACCAATCATTTCATATTTACATTCAAAACAGATTTATCTCATGGATTATTTTTCATCAAAACAACCATAGCAATCTTTTATTTAAGTTTCTTTATTAAATAATTAATAGAAATGAGTGAAGAAATTTTGTAAAATAATATTAGTATAAATTGATATGTACATATATATATTATAGTATGGCTTATGCACTTTTGATTTATGTAGCATAGGCTTCACGAATAACTTGGGTCCATAAATTAAAACAAACAAGAGGAGTAATAGGAAAAGATTAAATGATGTATATAGAACCTGTTCGGGATGGAAATATATTTCAGAAAAATCAATACCCACATTTTGTTTCTTGAAATCGGAAATTGATACTTCAATTATGAATATCTATTCACTCTACTATTTATTAAATCAATTCACAAATGAGTATTTTTCACATTCTTCATAGTATTTTTCTATATTTAAAAATTCTATTACTTTGGATTTATGTATTCAATATTAATACATTTTTATTCTAAGCGTCCCTTAAAAATGTATATAGTTTCTGAAATTAAATTTACAGTTTTTAAGTAATGTCAGTAGAGTATTTTAAAGATAATGGCCTCCAATTTAATTGAAAAATACTACAGTGTGAACCGCTATATTTAAGAAAATAGAAAACATTTAAATACTTTGAGAATAAGCACCCCCCTTTTTGGGAGCAATGTATTAAATAATTATTGTAATTTAGAAACTTCTTCATAAACTCATTATAAACTACCTAAACTTTGGGAAATTAGGGATTTTTTTTAAGTTGAAATAGTACTGGTTAACCAACAGCAATTTAAAAAATAATATAAAAAAAAACAAAGGTTTAATGACAGCAAAATAGTTTTCCCAAACCCAAAGAAATATTTTTTTTTCATCTTTTCATAGCATTAGGTCAAATTTTACGTATGCTAGGTTTGCAAATGCTGAAAAATATCTTTTCATTGCAATTAGTTTGTCTATTCTTACACAGTGGCACAATGCAGTATTTAGAATATGACTTTTTAATGTCAGACATAATAAAAAAAATTCTATTATATGCAATTCTTTGAAGAGGAACAAATTAAAAAGTAGCCGTATCCCATGTAAACAACACATACTGCCAGTATGAGGTCACAAAACCGGCAGAGAAAAAGTAGCGTTTTTGAGAGACGTTATAAAAACCCATTAGAAATTACTAATTAAGGGCCCCAAAGTGAAATAAAATGTGCTTACTTTTTGTCTTCTATTGTTTCAAAATCAAATTTAGAAAACGTGAAAATTGCGTATACTAATCTTTCTATTGAATGAGATTTAGAGATCATTCGCAACTTCTTTTGGTACAGAGGGAACCATTTTCTGTTTTTTATTCTTTCATTTCTTGATGGTTCCCTAAATTTACTAGTGACTTATTTTCTATAAGAATATATGTGGATATGCATTCACTGCTCATGGTTAAAGTTTTCAGGTATTTCTATAGAAAATCGATAAAAGTAAGAAGTTTGGATTGTGGCAGTAGTACAGAAATTAGTAGTTGTTATAGTAGGCAGTAGTAGTTGAGAAAAAAATTCCTTTCTTTTGTTAACTTTTAATTGCAGTTTCTAAGTATTCTAAACGTGGCGATTGTCCCTTCCCCAAAATGAATTGAAATCAACAACTAGAGATAGTTTGAGTTCATAAAATATGTTCATATAGTAGTTCCATGAGCGTAGTCTGCAGTGAAAGGGGAATGATCTGCTTCAAAATTATAAGATCACGAAAAGAAAAGGCTTTTCTACGAAATAGTTCGATCTTTCAATAAAAAGAAACAGGTCAAAAATATTACCTTGGAAGTGCAAAGGGGTGAAAACGAATGATTCGATTTTAATGAGTAATCCTTCATTTAATTCATTCCACAAATCATCAGTTGACAAAATGAACAAATCGCGGTTTTCTGGTCGAATTGAAAAATTGCAAGATGAATCAAATCTTTGATGAATGGATTTGTAAGCTTATTTAAGGAATACAGTAGATAACTATAATTGAGGATTTTCTAACGCATTCAATGATTCGGAATTTAGTAGTGAATTGAACGAATCTGGTAGGAATGAATTTGTTATTGGTATCAATCATTTTCTATGTCATTCATGAAACTCTCGATGCTCATAGAATTTATAGCGTATTGAATGAATGCGGTAGGAATAAATTCTTCAAGTTCTGTTCCATTTCTTACTGGGATTTTTCTCTCAAACAAAAAAATTTCGATATCTTCATTTTATAGGCCATGGATTTAAGATTCCAAAAATGATTTATTTTAGTGTTTTTTAACTATAAATAGAGAATTGTAGTGCAAATAAATAATGGGGATACTGGAAGGAAGTCTTTATAGAGTTTTAAGTGTGTAAGCAGTTTTAACCTCCAAACAATATATAGGTTCAAATATGTTTGAAAAATAAATTCCCTTTTCCATTTATTATTTATTTTTTATTTCTATCCGACAATTGCATTAATATTTTTGAATGCGTTATCTGAAAAAAAAATGGTTGGTATTTTTTGAAGCATTTTAAAGGAATTGAGATGTATTTTTTCAGTTAAAAAGCATTTATATGAGCGAAAATGGCTTTTACAACAGCTAACAGCTTTTTAAAAGAACCTAATGCACGATATCTTGGAGCTTCAACAACTTTTCTAGGCCTCCTCTTAATTGAGTTAAGGTCATGAAAATCCCAGTTATCTTATTGAAACGTTAAAGAACATTTATGGCATCAGTTACAAATTGGGCTATTACATTAGACAACTTAAGAATGACTCTGATAGAAGAATAAAATAAAATCGGTAATAACAAGCAATAAGCAACAGTAGAAAGAACGAAACGTCAATTGAAATCAAAGTGGGAGAGTTTTAGTTGCTTGGTTCGAGCACTGAAATATAAAACACTAGGATATATTTTGAATTAGTAATATTATTGTGAACCTCAATATTATCTCCTATTTTCACTTTTTACTTCTAGTGTATAATTACATTGTTTCGAAGTGATGTTATCTTCCGTCAAATTGACGCGTTTTCGTAGAGATAGGTATGTAAGAAATGTCTGTAAACCTAGTGTTAATGTGGAATTCTTGTTTATTCTATAACAACATGTTTAGAACAGAATAGAGAACATACTAAATCGAAAATGTCATGATTTTAGGCTTTTTAAAATTTAAGCATTTTGTATAGTGTAAGTTTTGTTTGGATCCTGTTTTATTCATTCCATCTAAATATCTGTAATGTTGTTTAGATATTGTATATATCTTAAAGTTCTTAATGTAAATTTTTTTACTACACTTTACCAGTGTTACTTGGTATTTAAAAAAAAATTGATTCAAAAGTTCGTGTTTTTCACTTTTAAAATATCAAATTGAACAGAAAAAGTATAGTTTTACTTTGTATGTCTATTTAATCTGCCAACGGAAAATAAATTTTGGAATCGAATTGAACGTGCATTGATGTACGTTTCAGCTTCATTTACTCAGAGTTATCAAATGGAAATATTGGCAAAAATATTCATTTTACCGTTTTTTTTAATATTCTTTTTGCGTGCAATTTATTGCCATATAGGAAAATTTAAAATTTAAAACTGATAAATAAAGATTGATAGCATATAAGTGTTAAGAATGTTTTCATTATTTAAAATAAGACTTTTAATTTCAATGAAGCTTGTTTTGGAGGCGTGTTAGAATAAAATAGGACAGAATTTGTTTGTTCTATGATGTTCACGAGTAGTAGCTCAACTCAAATTATTTCAAACATGTCAAAAATAATTTGAAAAATTTAAAGCATAAAAACGAAAAAATGTATTTTTTCCACAAACAAAAAATACATATTTCTCTTAAAAAGAAATTACTTTTCCCCCAATTATCTTTACATAAATAATTTTAAGCTATCTAAGCTAGAAATCTACTTGTAGCATTTCCATATTTTCAAAAAATTTAACGAATCATTTCAATAATAATCATATGCATCGTATAGAATTTTATAAAATACTTTGATAGAAAAATTCAATTTAATATCGTCATTAGGAAGAGCAAATTGGAATTATTAATTGGAATATTTGTCTTTTAAAGATCACTATGTAACATGACACTCGTTTATTTTAGTAATAATCTTGTGCATCCGTGGAATGATACGCAAATTCAATTTAGTATTAACCTTCAACAAAACCATCTTCTAAACGTTATTGAGGAAATGACTTCCATTTTGTAGTGACCGGTGAAACAATGAAATTTGTTTCCGTTCCAATATCAAGTATATCGTTTATTTCTATGGTACACTGCTTTACTACAAGAGGATAATTGCTTACCGAACATCCATGCCAGCAGTGGGATTCGAACGCCCTACCTATTCGGCCATCGTTCTGTCCGTCTCGAGGTTCTAAATGGGAATGCTAAAGTTTAATTTTAAGAATTATGGGTATAACCCAGTTTTCGGTTATTTGGTTAAATACGGGTCTGCCAAAACAACAAGATCGTTGGCAAGAGAGAGAGAGAGAGTGTGCTCAATGTCACTTCGTGTGAAAAAGTCCAATGGAACGTTGTGCAAGAGGCTTTTCTTTTCGAGAACAGGATTTTTTCTTAGTTGTTTTTAGCCGGTTCGTGAAAAGCACGTGCCTCCTGAACAGCCCTTGTGACTTTCAACCGGATTGCGTAGACTAGACTTTTTCCAAATGGAGTTTTTCACAGCGACGAAAAAGGAAACACATAATCTCAAACGCGCACTTGTATTTATATATATATATGTTTGTATGTGTGTGTCAATATTTAAATATTAGCTTCGATTTTGAGGTATATTTAGTATAGTATTTACACTGTTCACTTCTTTTTAAAAGTTAGTGATATTTTATAAAGCGTGTTTCGTTTAGGAGAAATGATTCTTGCCAGTCAAACTATTAAAGTTTTTTTATGAAAATTTATGTTTTGAAACTAAATTAAATTTATTTTCTTTAAGAGAACAGTTCTAAAGCTATTTTGTAAATTTTTAATGTATTTTAGAAAGAGTCAACTTATTTTCGAGAGTGCATATGAGTAAAGAGTTCGAAAACACTTTAGTCATATGCATTGAAGTAAAAAATAAATGAATCGCATTCATTTTTTAATTTATAAATTTCTAAAACAATTTATTGAAAAAATATTTTGTGCTCCTTGCGATTGAATTTTTATAAATTATGATAAAATCTTTTACTTTCTATTCCTAATGTGTAAAATAAATCTGCCATCCATTTTATGTTTAGACATTGATATAAATCAAAATGTAAAACTATATGACACACAGTTGACATCGAAAGAGATGAAAGAAAATGGAAGTTAAATTACAATTATTTTCTTAAGGAGATAATTTACAATTCATTCTGCTGGAGTTTTCTACGTATATGCAGTGGAATGAAGCGAAATCATTCTCATTGTTTCTTTAAACTGAAGAAAATTATGTTTTTAAATATTTTTAACTCCTTACGACTTAATATCTACAAAACTTTTACTGGATAATCCTAATACACATTAAAATAAATCCATTTTATGTTTTACTTAATTTATTAAAACGCTTTTTAAATTTTTAAAAATCCCCAATGTATCACGTACAGACTTCCTTTAACTAAGTAATAACCAAATATTTCCAAACATATGAAGCAATAATAAAGTACATTTAGGAGAAAAATAAATTTTCAAAGGTTTAAGGCAATTCATTTAGTTGCAACTAAACGTATTTGCCCCAAGTTACAAAAAGCTTGTGCTGCGCCGTTCCCCTTTACTTTAAATACTAATTTTACTCATTTAATTCTTAAATATATATTTTAATTTAATTGACTTTAAATCCATAAGGTTACCCAGGTTCTTAACCTTGTTATAGGCTGAGACTAATTAATTTCATTAAGACATAAAAAAAATTAGATTAAAAAAAAAGAATTTATTTACTATTTACATATGTACACAAAATATTAATTCAATTGTCACTGCTTTAAAAAATAGTAAAAACAGAACTTACTCCACTGCAGCGAAAAAGGCATCTTTACTCAGCCAAAATAGTATCACTCAAATCACAAGCTCAAAAGAAGAAAATTTTACTGTGAAAAATTTAAAAGAGAAATCTTTTTTTTTCTTGTCTATGTCACTATCGCCATTCTATCTATCTATATTCTCTCTCCCGTATATATATCCTTTACCCTTTTCCTTAGCCCCTCCTTAGTTCCGTCCCATTTGGGAAATTATCCACTCTTGAAAATTTAGGTGGTCACTTCTCAAATTCTGATTTTTCATTGGATTAGTACCCCACGCTCGTATTTATTTATTTGCATTTTTATATTTTTATTTCTTCTAAACTCCCTTCTCGAAAACATGCCCATCTTGAAAACATGCTCTTTTTATCTTTCCCCCCTTTTTTTCCTTTTCGATATCTTTGTATACTGTCCCTCCTTTTATGCATTGAAGGGGTATAGGGAGTTATTCGTAGACGCGGCTTCTTTTATGATTTTCCGAAAATACTTTCTCATTCTTAAATCTATTTACTATAAGTGCGGTATCCTTGTACCTATTACACCTGGCTTAAATTCCGTTCAAATCAAGCTTGTGGTTTTGCGTAAGTTTTACGAGCCGGTTTACTTTTGAAGTATTGACCACAATTTTATATAATTCGGACCTCAGACTGTCCTCTCTTTAATTCCATAATACCTAGCTATTAACTTCTATTTCTAAGAATATGCGAGGCATGAGCGTTTCTAATAATACTTTTTCTTTTCTCTACCAGGTGTGGCGGACTTACACATATGTCGCATTTTCCTTCTTTTTGGATAAAGCCTTAAATTTCTAAACGGGGTTTGTGAATAACATTGTAGAATGTCATTGTAAAATTTAGCATTATACCTTACAGGTGTGGCGTGACTACACCATAAGGCGCATATTATATATTTGCGGAGAAAACCCTAAAATATGAAAGGGATTTTCCAGCACTTGGCTAAGAAAATTTGGATTGATTATAATTATCGATGACTTCGGTTGATTTATTTAGTAACCATTTTAATTTCTACACTTGTCTGTAGAGTGTGCAAAGGCATAACAAATACCTAAGGTTTCTATATTGTTGATACTACACCTAAAGTAACTATCATGTCATCTCAATCCTGTTTCAACTCCCTATGATTTTTATTAATAAAATCAGACCAGTGGCATACGCAGAATTTTTTCAAGAGGGGGGGGGGTGTCATAATTTTCTGAAACTACTAAAAAAAATTCGAGTATGTAATAAAGCACTATTATTTCCCTAATTTAGACAGATACACAATTTTGACAACATTGTTTAGTTAAATTTTCATTTGATTTTTGAGTTTAAAAACATAATTTTTTTTATAATAAGAGCTAAAATATTTTATTTTTATTAAAAAGTATGAATGAATCGAGGCAGAAAAAACAACTCATGTAACATCTACCTAAATAATAACCGTATAAATGTGAATATTCTATAGAAAACCAATGAATTTGACCAAAAAATAAGAAAAAATAACTTGCCAACACATAGGGAATTAAACTAGTATACAAACACGCTAAAAATTTATTGATTTATACAGTAATATCCAAAATGTCTTCTACAGCTGGGGTAAATTGTGAATGAATGTTTAAGAGCGCCAATCAAACGTCAATAAGTCTTTTAACGGTGTAAAGTCGAAAAGGATCTTTCGTTTGCACTCGTTGAAACAGGTAGAATAACCAATATTTCTAGGAGTTTGAAAATGTTTGGTGTTACATCTTTATTGCACATTCCATCCGCCTCAGTTTTTGGAACACTACCTCCGTCTTCACTAATCCTTTTTAATCTTTTATACCAGAGTTTTAGTTCCGACTTCAGGCTTTCTTTACAAGTATCAAAATCTTGAGCCACTAGTGCTTCAAAAGCCTTTATGTTTAAAGGTTGACAAATGAAAGGAAGAAGGCACTGAAATATCATGATGCGATACAAATCTTAAGTCTAATTGTGTTACAAAATTTTCTATAAACGGAATAAATACACTAACTCTGAAATATGTTTCGGGTGTTGATGAGGGAGATTTAGCGCCATGTTTCTGTCTTCCCGTTATTCTAGGGATTTGTATGGAGGAAGCAGATCCAATTCTTGTTAGCATAAGAGAAGAACAGCTGAATATTTCAGAGAAAGTTTCAGTGGCATTTCCGTGGATTAATTTTAGTTTATTAATAACATCTTCTGCAAAACTAGCTGCCTCTATCAAATCTATGTTTGTTTTTTGTAGGTATCTACAAAGATGGATTGTTATGGTGTAAATGCACAAAAGAGATATTATGAACTGACAATTAGATACTGTGCACAATAAAGAATTAGCTTGATTCCTTATCCTTTCATTCTGATATTTTGAAGAGTTCTAAAAGTTCCACCATAGCGGTTACTCTTTCCATTCAATGGGTTGCACATTTTCTCCCTCTTAGAGCTTATTTCCATCTCTTCTATTGCTGAAGATAGGACATCTTGTCTTTTTGGAGTATTTAAAAAGTCGTATAATGTTTTAATTGTCTCTAAGCAATTTCTAATGCCAGTTATTTCGCATGTATTGATACGGCCAAATTGAGGCTATGAGCAGAGCAATATACATAGAGTGCTGATGGGACAATACTTCTTACGTGGGCTTGTACACCTTTAATTTTATCACTCATTGATGCAGGACCATCATACCCCTGTCTACATAACTTTTTTATATCAACTATCATAGACTGTAATCGGTCTAATATTGTTGTTGCTATTGCTTTTACGGTTAAGTCATGCACTGGAATGAATAGCAAAAACTGTTTGGTGATGTTAAAATTTTCTTTATTGACATATCGAACGCATAACGATAATTGCTCTATATCTGCAATATCAGTTGTTTCATCTGCAAGTATGGAAAAGCAAGTTACATCATTCATCTTGCTGGCTAACTTTTGAAGGATTAAAATATTACAAACCTCAATAACTTCTTTCTGAAATCGAGGGCTGGTATACTGAGCATTTTTGCTGTTTGACTCTGAAATGTTCTTAAGAGTCGAATCGTTCTTACTCAGGACACGAAGCAATATCAGAAAATTTCTGTCGTTCTCTTCAGCAATCCTTACGTCCTCTTAGAGCGAGACCTTGATTTCCACAAAATAAGATGGTTTCAATGATTGGAGTAATGCTTTTTATATTTTCTACTTTTCTTCTGCTTTCTGAACTGTCAACTTGTTCATTCACAGGTTTCATCTTTCCAAGTAAGATATCGTTTAATGTCCCAGCAGTTTCGATCGATTTTTCGGGATAAAGACATTTTTCGTGTTCAGAAAATCGCTCTACTGCTTTTTTCCAGTTGTCAAAATTTACATTGCACATTTGGTCTAAAGGTTGCTTGCCAGAACCAGCACCACTTGGGCCGAAAAGTATACAAAATTTGCAAAAAGCACCACCCTTAACCTCTGAATATGCAAGCCATTTCTACTGAAATTTCAATTTTCTTTTTCCGTTTTCAGGAAAAACAAATGCAGGATTGGGTTACCAAACATTTTTTACTACATCCAGCTTTTTTTTTTATCCTCGCATGTACTCTCATCTGAAAAAAGTCCAATGTCATATGAGTGGGAACTAACACTTTGAGGGCTCACTTTCCCAATCATCAGATTTTGTTATCCTAGAAACGTTTTCTTAAACAGAAGTATTACATTTCTGTTCAACAGAAAAACTGATATTGGTACTACATGCTGTCCCCTCACTAATTTCAGGTCGTGATTTTTTTCTCAAAATAATTAAAAATTGTTAAATTCTTGCGTTTTGACATCCTAAAGATCCAAGAACATTAAAAAAACGTGACATACCAAACCAAAATAACAGGAGCTCCGAGCTCCGGCAGAGATAACTCTTAGTCTGTACTCCGTTCCCCTTTTATATAATTTTTCGCCGCATCTCCGAAATTCTCGAATTGTCTGAAAGACGTCTAGGATTCCAGAATCCCAGCCAGTCTCGAAAACTATCGCGACTGAAGGGACAGAAAAAACCCAGCTATCAGTAACAGTATCACATGAATTTGGTTTCAAAAGTACAACCCTATTATAGTAAATGTTTTTTCAGAAAAAAAAGTAAGTATAAGGCATTGAATACTAGACTTTTATAAGAACGGTCGAATCCCTTCATTTCTTGCGTGGTTCTATTTTTAACTCTTTGAATAGGTTAGCGAAACAAATTTCAGTGGAAGATAAATGACTGAAAGAATTGACTTAGTGTCTCTCGTCCGTACTCATATTTATCTATTCTTAAACATATGTGTGACATGAACAGGTGCCCCCCCTCCTTCATCATTCCTTAAACTGGAATACTCAGGAAAATTTTTGTTAGAAGAAAAAACTATAACTTCAACTTTGGAGTGTACCAATTCTAAAAATAATAGCTCGCATAATTTCTACTAAAATGTTTACTTTTGCCATTTTGTCTGAGCTCAAGGGCCCTTGAATCAGACACTATTCATAAATATATTAGTTTTCCATTCATGATGGCTCTTATGTGTGGGTGTAAAATTAAAAGCAGGATTGTTTCACGAGATATCCTGCATTGAAAAATTACAAATTACAATATTAATGTAGATAAAAGTGACATTTAATTGGACTTATTTCTTAATTTCAATTGGCTATTTTTTAACCCAAGTAAACCTCAAATAAAACATTTAAAAGCGTTGAAATTTACATGGAATTGCAAAGGATAACTTTACCTCCAGATGTTGGTAATTAACAATTGTTCTTCCCGTTGTGCCTTGGTCCTGGGGAGAAGGTACAACAGCTGCGTAGAACAAAGAGAAGGAAATGCTATTTCGAATTGCATTCAAAAACTATTCGAATTTTAAAACCTATACAAATAACTTTTAATCTTAAATCCAATTGTTTTGAAAGTGTTGAAATATCGTGATGGAGCAGCCATCCTCCCATATCACTCAAATTCTTAAATATTGGGATTTCTGAAAATGAATGTCGAAATTTTTAATTGCACAGTACATAAGTATAGCATTTTTGGGATTTTATTAAAAATAGCGCTTTTTTAGGGTTGTTTTCTTTTAAATTAAGAATTGTAAAATGTTTTAGTTCGTATATATATTGTTTATGAGACATAATACTGTTTAAAAGAGAGCATAAATGAAATCTGTAATTTTTAGCGAAAGAAGAAATCTCTCTGAATTTCATTCCTTTTGAAAGTGAACTCTTTCCCCCTGTATCATATTTCTTCACTCAGTTCAGAACAAGGGATCATTTCCTGTTTTCCTTTCGTAGCTTACTTAAGGAAATGCCTCGAAATTATAATTAATTATAGTATGTAATATAAAATATAATAGTCACGTGTTTAGAATAAAAAAGAGGATTCTAGTGTTCGATTTTCTACGTATACACCCTGTTTTTGTATATGTCTTTGGATTATTATTATTAATAATCATATCTTTGAATACTCATTATATATATATATATATATATATATATATATATATATATACATACACACACACACTCACACACACACACACACACACATATATATATATATATATATATTTGAAACCCACTACAAACCCTAAATGTTATACATAAATATAGAATGAATAAATAGCAGTCATTAGGATATGAATTTCGAAATAAGCTGAGTTTATTGAGAGGATTCTTGCCAAAACGTTTCGATAGGAGCCAACCAATCGGAGTGACCAGGCGGGAGTTACGAAAATGATGTCGATACTCCCGCAAAAAGCTTTCACACTCTAAACCTAGCCATCTGTAATGTTGCATTTGAACTTGTGGTGTCTGACAACCAAAATTAAGTTACGTAAAGTGGTTATATAAGATCATTAGAGCTAAGCAAAAATTAATTTGTTACCAGGAAGAGAAAAAAAGGTTGTAATTGTTTGGTTAAAATATTATTACACATATAGATACCCATTCCACACAACCTACCAGTGTTCCCAATGAATTGTAAAATGTATTGTTTAGTTTTCTGGTTCCAATTGGGTGCCGTGGCAATATCCAAGAAAATTTCATTAAAATTGTCAAGTCATTAAGGTAAACATGAATCTACTTGAGTTGTCTTTCTTTCGAAATTTTCGAGGTATCTTCAATCCTATGGCAAGTCATTTTGGTTGTTTTCGATTCCAAAATGAATTCTCCATTTTCGCTTTGTTAAGGAGGAGTTGAGCCCAAGTTATAAAAACTTTTAAAATACATCAGAAAACAGTCTCGATTACATGTCCTTAAATAAGATTCAAAGTTTAAAAAATAACTAATATTATCATTGGAAGCAATATATTTACTAAAAAATATATAAAACACATACTTGAAGTGAAACTTCAAAGTGACTGTATAACTTTATAAAATAGAAACTAGCTGGAAGTTTTTATACCGAGTAGTAAGTAAATATTTTTTTACTGGGTATATTTAATTTCGAGTGGCATAAATCCGAAAATTTGTAAAATTATTAAATTAAGATATTTTAGTTTCTTAAATTTAATATCTTAGATACTTTTAATATTTTTGATTCAAAAGATATTTACCTTTAATTTGAAATGAAAATTTTGTTTTTAATATATGTATACTTGAAAAGTTGTTTATTCGGTGAATATATTTTTATGTTTTTGCACTATATGAAATGACAAAAATAAATCAGTCGATCAAATCTTAGAAAATGTATTCAGTAAAAATTCTATTTATTTTGGATGAACCGAAAAAGAACATCTGAAAATATTTTGGCTCGAAAGGTACTATGCCCTTTAAAAGATAATGTAATTTCATAGTTTGTGATTGTAGAAGAAAAGTGAGCCACTAAACCTTGAAAGCGGTCGTTGTGTAAAGTAATAGATATTATACCTGTAGCGTGAAAATGCGCAATTCCCAACTATTTCTTGACGATGCGTAGTTCAAAACATAGTTTATGTCCAGATTTCTCTTTTTTTAAGTATTATTATTTTTGATTACGAAGTTTAGATGATGAATATGTTGCGATGCTAATACGAATTTGGATTCCGCATTTTGGAAAATTATTTTTGCTTACGGAGTATAGAAGATAAGAACTTCGCTAATGATAACAAAAGTAGGTATCGTTAACTGATATTTAATTACCTACGAATCATCAGTTAATTTCCTCAGAATCGGGTCCAAAATTAAATTTACAAACACTTTTTTCAAATAAATAGAAATATGTACTTCTATAAATAAAATAAAATAAAATAAAAACAAACAAACAAACAACAACAAAAAAAAAAAAAAAAAAAAAAAAAAACTGAAAAGTGCAATTTGGGAAACGATTTCCATTTACGCTTTTCGTGTCTGTTTAATAGGGAGGAGGCTCGTTAAAAAATTCGAATCCAAAAGTGGCAATTTTCTGAAACTACCAAATGTGTTAAATAAGAGATTGTAGTTCGAATGACTACACGGAATCATTTAAAAGTCTAAAGAATCGGGCACTGCTCACTCCCACGGCCAACCAAAAAGGTGGGGGATCCACGATCAACAAAACATTCAGATATCTAACAAACAATATTATATAACAACAATATTTTGCAAATTACTAATACAATTACAAATTTTAGAAATACATTATTTTGAATTTTTCCAAGTGAAACGAGTAAAATTAATTTTCTCTCCATTATTAAGAAAACACTTATTAATTTACCTAGCAGTTATTTAGAGTTTATATTTACTAATTACCAATTCATTCAAATAGTTTGAAATAATAACCAATTAAAAACTTGTAAGAATAAATTAATATTTGCTGTTTAAATGATTGAATATTTCTTTCAAAATCTTGAAATATCTATTGTTACCTTCTATGATTCACTTTTCTTAATATATGGGGAGAAAATGTTTAAAATTCACTTGTATAAAACGGCTGGGTATTCAATTTACCAATACTTTAAAAGAACCGTTGTAAAATGTATCACGACTATGTTTTTATATTGCAATTCGAATTGAAAGGTATATCTTGCTTTTATACTATTATTCCATATTTGCTGCCAATTTTTCAGTATATTATCTTTTTTACAGATTTTTTTATTACAGTTTCTGGATAATGGATTTCAATATTTTCTTCATTTTGTAATGACGCCTTGGCCAACAAGTCGGCATATTCATTACCAACTATGCCCAACCCAAGCTATTTTAAAAATCTTATTTTGTTGACCATTTATAATTAGTTGTATTTTCCACAAAATTTTTTAATTTTTGGTATTAAGTTTTGTAGGCTCATCACCAATGATGGGCTATGGGTATAGATTTTTTAATTTGATCTTCATTTCTACTTTTGCACTACTCCGTGCAACGGGTACTATCACTAGGAGGAATTCACAAGGCCCAAGTGTCAAAATATCGTTGGAGGATCGCTTTGTGGCTTTAAATGTACGTCGCCATAGATATATGTCCAGGGCATCTTTCTCAAGACTTTGCTGCTGTGTCTGGAACAATAATATTGAGCTTAACCGTTTAGAGACAACTATCTGAAAGGAGTTTTTACACGGAAGTGGTGTTTGTTTCAATCACACAGTTTCAGCAGAGTCTGTCTTGGAGCCGTAAACACTATTTTCAGTGACAGATTCAGCACAAAAATTGATTCTTGACGAGTTTTCATCTGGAGACGCCCTCCTCTTGCAAACATCAAAGAAATCCATCGCTTTGGTGGCATTTGCATCTTTGTATGAGGAGGAATCATGTTGAACGGACGCCATATCTGCTCTGCTAATACAGTTATTGGGATAATATTCTCGAACCCTTCGTGTGGCATTTTCGAGGAGCTGCGAGACCAATGGTTTTTTATAGACAAATAAAACAACGGAGAGAGTTGCAGCTGCAATTGTCGACGATTATTTGGATGAAGATGGTAATCACTGTATGGTCTGGTCTGCGATGTATTCATAGAGCACTTGTGGAATGGTCGAGGAAACTCCATAGCCCTCTCCAAGTACCCTTTAGGCCAGTGATCCTCAACCTTTTTTAAGCTACCGCGTCCATACGCAGCCGAAATGGGCTGAGCGCCCCCCTTTTCAAAAATTCCTCAATTTAAAGTGTAGGGTTGGAGACATACTCAGTTATGAAAAGTAAAAGTAATTTTCTTCAATATAGTTACAAATAAAATTTTTGTTACTGACACACGCTGAAGCAGCGCTCAAACGAATGGTTAGAGCGCTGACCTTCGGTTCCGGAGTTCGTGTGTTCGAATCCCACTGGGATATAGATGCTCGTAGCCATTCAGAATTAGCTTTAAGTGGTAGGTCCCGGTCTCAATAGCCCAACTCTCTATTGTCAATGTTTGTATGGGTTTGGGGTAATACATATCATATATTAAAGCATATATAAATGTTTTTATATAAACATTCAAAACTTTTTACAAGTTTTTGGCTAGTAACTCTTCTAGTTTTCATTAACTTAGGAAATTCGCAGAAAAAAGGTATATTTCAAAGACAAACATTAAGGTAAAAATGGAATTCTCCAACGTAGCATCTCAAACAACTTCCATTTGGTGAGAATAAAACACAGGCTTGTTAAGATGAGGTTGCACAGAGCTTAACAAGTAATTCTTTTAAGCTAATAGATACTTCCACGGCAGAAAAGAATAACCCATTTGTTTCTATTTTATTCTACTACAAATAACTTCCAATTTGAGCTTATTTATGAAAGCCTTTTTATTACAGGATTTCTTCTAATAATACGCATGCAGTATAATCTAATTTTTTTCGAATTTCCTTCTAGAGGAAATACTTTCCTTCTCAAGTTTTTCGTGTCATCGAGTGCAGTTAAGATCTTGCTGTTGTTATCTTACAAATAACATCCATATCTTTCTGTATCGAAATTTAAATGTAAAAATTCCAATAACAATATTATCTGCAAAGATTAGATACAAAAGAAAATATTGCTTCATAAATGGTTGCTATTCGTCAACGCTTTGATATGGCAACTATTATTACGATGGGGTGAAATTAGACTGCTTAAAGACAATTCCGAAAGGCTCTGAACATTTAAGATGACAACAGTGGGATATATCGGCAGGTATTACATATCAAACAATAGTTTATTTAGCGTTCTTTCTAAACGAGGAAAAATGAAAAGTAGAAAGCTTGTGAATGAAAAATGATATAACATTTCATAGAATAGGGCAGTGATTCGCAACTCAAACGAGAGGATTAAATATTTTTAATTGAACATACTTATCATCAAAATAACTCGAAAATCAACCGTTATTAAATAAAGGATACATAATATTGTTCTAACTGAATACAAAAACTATAATATATATTATGTATCAAATCCATAGAATTTTATTCATTTTCTGGATCCGTTTTTGTTTTGTCTAATTATTTTCTATAGCACAGTTTGGGAATCTCTGGAAAGTGAAATTACCAAAATCCCTCTTTCAAATGTGTTCCTTTTGATTGAATGCCATGTTTCGAATACTCAACTGGTATTTTTGAAGTGTAAAAGTAATGTTATGAAAAAACAAACGTTTTTCTTGCTTAGCGTATAAATTGCACCAGGGCCCTGTTTGCCTCTCAAAGGGCCAACGCTTCATTTTAAGCTGGAAAAGAGAGACAACATCAGGACTAATAAGACAACGACGAATAAGCGCTATTTGAACTCAGGAAGTGACTTAAAATCGCACATCATAATTTATGGATTTAAAGAATATTTTATTACTGTACAATAAAAGATTTATTTTTTTTAGCTCAATACTTTCTTAAAACATTAACACAGCAATTTCTGTTCCAGCTTCGTAGTGACTGTGTTTATGGGCGTTAATCTTTTCCGTTTATTTTCATAATAAATACAAGGAATAAAACTGCTTGTATCTCTCTGTTTTTAAAGATAATTTTATCGCTTTGAAATCAGTTTTTATTCATCATCTGAAGATTCGAAATTGCAAATACAGTGAGAGCCAAAATTGAGTGGAAAGTATAATAGGTTAAATTCTGCTTAAAATAGAATCGAATTGTTGAGTGTCCATCTTGCTGCTTTATGAAGTCATACAATTTTAAAAGCCTTTGTGGGATACAATCTGTATTAATTGATTTAATGCCTGTTTTCTTAACAATCATTTCACTTTCTCAAGATTCACTTATATTAATGTGAATACATATATATTACGACTTATACATCTAATAGTTTAATTATTGTCATTGTATGTTTAAATTTGGAGTTTTTAGTATTGATATAAATGCTGTCACTTTACAAATAAATATTTAATGTATAGATTTTAAATTATGTATATTGCCTTATGAATTATATTTGAAAAAGAAATTTAACTGTGAATCAAAATATTTTCTATTATTTTCCGAGTAAGAGTATGTTTAATTTTTGAACTCTAATACAGCAGGAAAAATTTTATTATAAAATTACATTTTCAAATAATGGATATTATATACATATTTTAAACAATCATCACTATTTATCTCACTATTTATCTATAGAGTGCAAAAATACGGGTTCAAATGGAGTCTTCGAAGCTTTGATGAATTGTTTCAAAAGGTTTGGAATCCTTTTTCATACTCCTCAGACCTATTTATCTCGTTTCGAACTTTTTTAATCACCTAAGATGTAGACGTGCGATTTTGTATAAAGCATTAGATACCAAAACTTCAAATTCTTTTCATAAATTTTGATGGATTTTCGTTAATGGATTCAAATAAAAAATGCGTAATTCTTATAAATACCATTTTGAACAAAAATTCTTTTTTCTTAAAAGATTGCAAACAATCTACGTAAGAAATGAACATTTTTCTAAAAACTTAACTAATCCAAAGTTTATTCGTATAATAACAGTGATTTAACAATGAATGAAAGTTTGAAACGAAAATTGAATTGCTATTTGGTTTGTGTTGATGGATCAACAAAGCCGATAATAACATTAATCCCAATTTGTCATAACTTACTGTATGAGTGTTATATGCTCAGGTACAAACTTTTCACTGGAGAACGAAATCGGCTTTATTTTTATGCATACCTACAGATAAAAACATTACGTAACATCCTCACCTGACTCAAATCGAGCGTTACGTAAAGGATACTTTATTCTTTTTAATAACACCTTGAAAGTCATGTGAGGGTGTTTTGCTTTTTATCTCACCTTTGTTTTCTCATTGCGTCATTCTCATGAAATTTATGTTCCCTCACATCTTAAACATATGTTAATTGGAAACGAATTTAAATATATCAGTATTATCCTGAAAAATAATTCAGCAAATTATAAATTTTTTGTCATTTACGAAAGTTTGAACTGAAGACACTTTCAGTATTATAATATTTCGAAAATTTCTGCAGTTTATAAATGAACGATTGAAGTCCAACAATTTTGAATCTAAAAATTGTTGATGCTGTGTCATTGAAGGAATGATCCAAAAATTGGCCTCTATCCTAACAAGTTGGAAGCTTTGGAATGAACACTTAACATTTTGGACTTACACAAATACACACTTAAAAATTTTATCGAGATAAAGCTCTATTTGTTAAATAAAATTAATATTTTAAAATTGAAATTATTTAATAATGTCTATATCTTACTCTCAACGGAACTACATAACATATTTTTAAATATTATAAATTCGGTAATAAAAAATAATAAAGTTACTTAAAAAAATCTAAAAAATTTATTAATTAACTTTAAAAAATTAGTACTTTCCTAGCTAAAATGTTTCAATCAAAAACTTCATTAAACCTTTTTTGAGAACAATGCATCATCGCTTTCATGCCAACCTTGTTAAAAGGTTGTAAATCTTAATTTAACCTTTTCAGCTTTTGTTAACTAGGAGCGTTTGCAACATAGGTTTACATAAGGTTTTTATAATGTTACATCCTTGTCACCGACACTCTTGTGGAAAGGTTGCATCAATGTTGTGAAAACCTTATATTGCTATTTGGGTAGTATTCAGCATATCTAAGAATTTATCCAACAGTTTTACTTGGAACTTATTTTTGTAAATTATGTAGAAAGTTTTGCATTTCTCAAACATGGATTTTTCCGAAATTTTCTAACAATAATTCGCCACCATGTTGAGTTAACTTTGCTGGTAAACTTTTTCTGACTTCTTTTTCGACTGGATTCTTTAAATCGTTTTATAACATACTGAACAACTTTACTGATCACACTTTACTGATTCCGAACTTATTTACCACTACTATGGTAAAAGATAATGAACTTTTGACTGCTGTTCGTTGTTTTCTCACAACTACAAGCTATTTCTAAATATATTATTTTAAAGTAAGCCAGCTAAAATTATTGCATGATATTTTTTAAATACTATTATAATGCAAAAATAATACTAGAGACGGTCATTTTAATTATCAATCTATCAGCAAATGTTCCCTTTCTCTGCCTGTTTTCAATTTTATTTAAACCGAAAATCCCTCTCCTTTTTAAAAATGTTTGGTTTTACACAAAAACAACATGATAAAATACTGGACTTCCATTTAAATTCCTTCTTCTTCGAATTTTTAAACTTTTAGAAGCACTAGTTAAATATTTCGAGGCATGTGCGAAATTTTGGCTAGAAAGCGTTATGTGATCAAGATATTAAGAAACCTACTACACATATTTTCTCTTATATTGATATGTTTTACATTGAACCTAAATTTAAAAGTATATTTATAATAATTAACAGCTTTTATATTGATATCTACTAATCCCATTAAAAATTTTCGATTTGTAGCTTTCTTAAGTAAAAGTTTTAATGTAGTGAAAGAAAAACCAAATGAAGGTGCATTTCTAAAGGGACACAAATGAACAATAGTTTTTCAGTTTTCAATTAAATATCAAATGTCTTTTTATCTTCCTGCTTATTTGGAAATATTGAATAAAATAAATCAGTTAATAATTCAATAGTATAAAGTCTTTTTTTTCTCGGGTAAAACGATTAGTTGTGCAATTTTATGGGACCCAATTTTAAAAATATTCCACTTTCAACTGTATTCTCAATAAGAGATGAATAATGTTGTGTGATAAAAGAATTTTTCACTAAAATACAAAACATTCTCATAAAAAGAGAGATAACATTCATTAAAAATGTTCCTAGTGATTCTCGAATTGCTTTCCTTTTTTATTGTTCATAGAAACCATACTGGGCATTGATTTTCTTTTACTTTAAAATTTGGAAGAGAGAGAAAAAGGAAATGCATTTAGAACTAGAAAACATAAAAATTGCCAAAAAGCCAGACTAGGAGAAAAGATTTACGACAAAAAGCATGATGTTCTATTAAAATAAAATAATAATTCAATCGTAGAAATAAAACTCGGTTATAAAAGGTACGGCTTACTCGATAATTTTGGGTAAAAGAAAGTGCCCTACATTTGGTCGAATTTTCAAGATCCATTGTCTCCTTAAGCTCACTACATAGTATTTCAAGACATTTGAATTTGTGTTACTTTAGAAATACACGTGGGATACGAATATTCAAGGGTCTATGATGATTAGTTTAGGAATTAGAATTACGCAGTGCGAAAAAACAGAGAGCTTCAAAGTTAACTTTAAACCATAAATGCAAAGTTTTATATCACTGAACCTTTTGGGCTTTCTGTTGTAATTAAGAATTTCCAGTAAAGGATTTATAACACTTCTAGATGTTTCAAGTGTGGAACAATCGATTTCATTTAAACTTGTTTTTCTTCAGTTAAAGAAGCCTTTTGTCGGATAATTGTGTTTTGAAAATATTGCAACTCGACTAGTTCCTATCTCTTTCAACCAGGAAATGTTGCAATAAATGTAAATATTACTTAATAAGATGGTAGAGTTTATCTTATTTACACGATTTTGAAACGAATTCACTGCGCACGTAGGAATGTACTCGAATATATTAAAATTCTAAGGTAAAAAATAACGCTTTCTATTGAACAAAGGGTTAAGGGACAAGGCAAATAGTATGATTTGAGCTAAATGTTTACGAGCATTCATTATAGACATAGTATCAAAGTGCTTAGAGGCTTTTCTACTTCAAGTGAAATTGTATAATGAGGTTGTAGATTTGGAATGATTTGCAAAACATTCGATACTATAGGTGAGTAAAGTGCCAAAATTGTTACCATTTTTTCGAATCTTCGCCATAAATATTCGTTGTCATTCTGAATCGGCTTTAACCCATAAACGCCTAATGCCCTTATTGGAGGACAGTTAAAATCTAGTTTGTTTATGTTTTCATGGAAATACTTTTTCTTTAGTAAACGTAGATGGGTTAAGAATCTCTAGAATTTTCTATTTTTATAGTTTTTTTTAATCAAAATTTTATTATTTTTTAAATCCAGTGCACTCATTTGATGAGTGATTCGACTGAAAAATGACGAATATCTGCTACACTACGTTTGTGGACGATGTAAATGGTTCTCTTGTTACAATTTTTTTTACATAATGAAATTTTATGTTGCTTATTATTAGTTATTCCTGTAACAATCAACTTTGTCTGAATTTATTTTTCTTTTAACTCTCAGGTGTCTATAAACTCAAGGTTAAAAGTCGTAGAAGTTTTTGCTAATTATACGAGTAATGTTCTAATGCGCACTCCCCTATTCGTAATACTTTCTACAATGAGATTCGAGTACGCAGTTTTAGAAATCCTTTCAGTTTTATGTTATATAACTTTTGGATATATGATGATTCACATCACTAACAAGATTTTGGGGCAAGGCCAACGACTTCCACAAACAATGAAAGTTTCCTTTTCTTCATTTCACAAAACACAGGAAGAACCTTGACACTTCATTTTCTCTTGTAAAGTAACTGTGAGAGTCACTTTGGTTGAGCTTTTTGGGCAGAAATTAAAAACCTTTGTTCATAACCATTATTTCACTTTTCGAATATTTTTCCGGAAGTAATCGAATCGAGTTGGTTCAGTTTCGAAAAATATATGAAATTCTAAGTATTATGAAAACTTCCTTCTCCACTTCTTTTTGAAAGCGAGAGGCCTACCATCAAAGGGTCGAAGGACGTTCAATTTTCTTATTGAATTTTAAGACGTAACGCACGTGGTGTTTTATCTTTCTATAACCTTCTCTGTTTCCAGGCATTGTTTAAGAGAAATAAATGAAAATGCAATATAGATGCATTACATAATATTTTATACACAATATTTTATAAAAAAATTATAAATTTATTTATTGACATTTCTGGTATTTCTTAAAAGTGAAATTTTACAAAACAGTCAGCCTTACAAATTGAACTGATATGCAGTGATTGTACAAAGTATTCGTACAGTTATTATTGGGACACATTTTAAAAATTCCTTGAAGGAAATATTGAAAGAAAAATGGAACATGTTTTACTGATAAAGTCAAATAAAAAGTAATAAATACCACGCAAGATTGTTTAGAAAACATAAAGAGTCTATCATCTCGTAGTGTTAAAAATAAGTAAATTTTCTTTCTTTAGAAAATAAACAATACATTTTCAGATTTAATAAATGGCATTGAATCTCTTTCTTGTTGCAGAACATTGCACAGTTTTATTTTTGTAAATATTAATTCATTTTGAATAGAAGAAACGTGCCAGAATTCCACAATGTTTTCCCTAATAGGATTAAGGTCAAGTGACTGAAGAAGAAACTTCATCAGTTTTAAGTATATATATAGTATCGAGAGCAAGACAGTGTGTATGGAATCTTCCTACATGAAAGCGTAATCATCATTCCGACTCATTATTTGTTTTCAAAATATTGCAATTTCCAACCGTTTTACTCCTCGACACATGACTCGAACAACTGCGTTTCCGTTCCGAATTGTACTTCTCAAGCATAGGAGAACTTCATTTGGAATCTATCTTTAAAGAATTGTGTGACTGGATCGAGCACTATTTTGCACTGTTCAGGAATCAGGTATGAATAGACTGACTACTTGGTCTACAGATTACAGGAAAAATTTTAGAAGTTTTGATATCCTCTTTCTTTCAGAATTTCCTTACCATTACGACCTATATTTGATACTTATATTTCTCGCAAATAAAAACGCATTATTCTATATGCATTTACACCAAATCGCAAATCCCACCGATATGCTATATTACCTACAAGGGACAACATCAATAGTAGAAAATCCGATCTTAAAACACAATCGAAATCTTGCATTTGAGTGGACGAATACTTTATGCGCACTCTAAATTCTCCTCCATTTGTAAATTCCTATTTAATAAATGAATTGAATTAATTATTCATTTTCCTTTAATTCAGTCTTGTTCAGAAAACAATGATCTTGCTGTGTAGGAATTTTGAAAATAAAAACCATTCGTATTCCCATAAAAAATCCATATTTTATGCCTGCAATAATACTTTCTACACTCACTCTGTACATGTGTGTGTAATTTACAGATTCCATGGAAATGAACCCCTATTATTTGAATTACTAGGCAATAAGAAGACTCAAGTAATTTGCAGCCGTGCAGCCATTAAAGTCTAAAGATGTGGAACTTTAATGGCTGTTGATAAAGTTGAATAAAAATGTATGTCTCAGCTATTTGTCTCTACAAGACAAGAGCTTTGATTTAAGTGCTCAAGAATACACACTTCTTTCACAAAATTCGAGAGTTAGTGATCGCATGAATATTTTTTTCAGGAAACTTCAAATTACTCAACATTTTTTGGGTGTCAATAGTGAACTTTGATAGTATGCACTAACGAGGACCATCTACCTTAAAAGAAAGGTGTAAGGTATTTTGAGTGTCTCCGGGTGTACAATCTACAGCAGCTCATAATATGCAGTGCAGTATAAATACAGTAAAAATATTAACAAACACATACAAATACAAAACTGACAAAACAACACTTAGAAATACATTAAATAAAAAAAACTGCATGAGATAATTACATGAATATAAATATAGTGGGGTACAGTAGAAGTTACATATTCGGACTCATCATTGTTGCATTTCTCCGAATTTTCCGTTAGCCAACCGAAGAGTTTGCATAGTTTGGTTGAGAGGGTTTTGTTACAATTTAGCTGATCAGCCCAGGCAACCTCCAGGCCTGGTCTGGGGCGCTTAAAATGCCCATCCCTAGTGAGAGTGTAGTCAAGCAGGTAGTGGTCAGGAATACACAGGCCTGGATGGACACAAGATAGGTCTGGAATGGGTCATGCTCAGTAAGAAAAGCTGTAATGGCTGCATTGGAGATTAGCCTTGGGGAGCTTACTTTAGGGTAGTGGACGTGAACAGACCTGCCTTTCTCTGCTGTGCCCCAAGAGACCTGTCAGTGCGCTTTCGAAGTTTTCCCCTGTAAACCGCTGTAAGAGTAAGTTCGAGATCAGTGTGATCCTGTTCAACCTGGTAGACTATCTGGTGCAATGCTGAGCCCGATCTGGGAGATAATTTTGGCTAGGGAGTTGAGTGCCTCTTGCGATCGCGTTTCGATAATTCTCCTGTGCTCCCCAGCACTGATTATAATGTAATCGTCGGCAAAGACAAGTCGAGATTCAATGTTAGGACTGAAGTTAGAAGATATGATTTCCGCTATTATTAACCAGAGGCCCAGACCTAGGCACGAGCCTTGGGGGTAGCCTTCACTAATTCTGTGTTTTAGGCCTGGATCCCATGAAACTACTATGCTTCTACATAATAAATAAGAGCGAACTAAGTTAGTTAGATTTGATGGGCACTAAATTTCTATCACCTGGTTAATAAGAAGAGGTCAGGGCACATAATCGAAAGCTTTTCTTATATCAACCGATAATACGTTGGTTAATTTATTATTATTTTTGTTAATTCCTATTATTGTTATGAGATAACTCAAAGCATTATCGCATGAACTTATTTCCCTGAAGTCGTGCTGGAAATCGCTTAGTAAGATGTTGGTTTCGATGAAGTACGTGAATCTTTTGTTTATTATTTTTTCTAGGAGATTACTTTTCTTTGGTTTTGGAGCGCTACGGTCTACTTTTTGCAACACGAGGGCTAATGAGACCGGGACCTACTGCTTAACGCCGATTCCGAACGGCAACGAACATCCATGCCATAGTGGGATTCGAACCCACGAACTCCGGTTCCGAAGGCCAGCACTCTAACCATTCGGCCATCGTTCGGCCTAGGAGATTACTTAGAGTTGGTAGCTGGCAGAAAGATCTGTATAAGTTCGGGTTGGTTGGGTCCTTTCCCATTTTATGAAAGCAAACAATCTTCCCCACTTTGAGTGGGTCTGGGATGTGTTGCACATCCAAGCACTTCTCGGCGCACGCAAATAGCACAAACGTGTCCAGAGAGTCTAGCTGCCTGAGCATGGTTATGACTATCGCGTCTGGACCTGGTGCCTTCTTTTTATGTAGGGTGTACAATGCTTCCTTGACCCCTTTCTTCGAGAGCAATCTGTTTCCCGAGATGTTAGGAGTGGTCTGTGTTAGGATTGGTCTTGGAGACAACGGGAAAAAGTATTCTGTGAGCTTGATGGACTGATCTTCTGATATATAATGGGGTTGTTGTCACAATTTATCAGGAGGTCATGAGGTTTAATGATGGCTACAGGCTAGCCTACAAACTTGGGCACGGTAGGGTCATTAAACCCTACCGTGCCCAAGTTTGTAGGCTATCCTGTAACCATCTGAGTTTTCTCTGCAGAAGTTCTTTCTGAGCGTCATTTCTGGTCTTTACTAATGATTTTCTATAGACTACTAGTTCTTTTGATAGTTCTGTCTTTAGGTTCAAGTCATCTGGGGTATTCTTATATTTAAGTCTTTTGCTCAGTGCATTAACTTTATTCCTTGGAATAGATAGCAGGGGAGTCCACCACCTGAAGTTCTTCACTTTTTTGGCTTTTTAAAATTATATGCTATTTTTGCCGCATCAGTTAGAAGTTTCATCAGGTAGGAGGTAGCTTTGTTTAGCTCCTTTGGGGAGTTAGCCTGGTTTAGTTCTAGTTTAATGTCTGTTAGGTGCAGAATGAGCTTCTTTGTAAACTTTTGATGGTTATCGAAGTTAGTTTTAAATAGCATTAGGCGGTTATAAATTGTGTTTGCCGAAAACTGAAAGTTATATACTTATGTTCACTCCGGGAGTTGGTGTTCTCCGCTGTCCAGTCTAGTATTGGAATTGTGTAAGCCCAAGATGCTCACAGTGATATCTGGCCAACCGCGCCAGCATGCGTGTTCAAAAGTTGCCAGTAGGAGTTGGAGTTTCAGAGAGCTAAATCATGGCAGAAGATAAGGCCAATGGCCTGTCTTCCGTGACATAGTCCCAAAGTGGAGAGCGAATATTAAGGTCGCTGCCAATTAGGTCATTATCAGAGGCTGATTTTAATGAAAGGTCCAACTCTAGGGGACTGATGCCTGTATCATCGTGGGAAGTGCATAGACCGTGCCCAGTATTAGGCTTTTGTCACTTATTTCGAGCATTATAAACACCGTTTTGGTGACTTTTATTGGGGAGACTAGTAGGTTCGGGTCAGTTATAATAATAAAAGCTTTCTTGTCTTGTGAAGCAAAAATTATGTTTTCTATACTTCTTGCAAAAGAGCTATCCTAATGTTATTTTCAATTCAAAAGGAAGTGTCTGTAATTGAAAATCGATGGCATCATAGAAATAAATTTTTTTCTTCCAGCTTTAAGGAATGAAAAAAAGTTGTCACTAAGCAAGAACACAAAGCACGGAAATAATTATCTCTTAGGGTGACATGAGCTGGCAAACAAGTCGATCCCGTAACTGGATATTGTTCATAAAAAGAGATTCGGGGTCGCAAGTTGGAGATTTTCTGCTCTAGATTACTTTGTGTTTTCTTTGGGAGTCCCAGAATCAACCAAATCCACTCACTTATTAAAAGCAGTTTGCCAAGGACTTGACACCATACTCAACAACAATAACACGGCTGTTTGAATTGGGCTGACTATTAATCTATTTGGAGATGAATAATTATTAGAGTTCATCAGAATAACTTATAAAATTAAGTGAATATTTAAAATCTAAATATTAATAAAATATTTCAATAGAAATTTAACCCTAGAAAGTAATACAAACGTTATTTTACAATACAACCTATCTTTCCTCGGCCCATTTGAAGTCAGAAATGCCCCCATCTGGTGTTACAACATGCCCCATATCGCTGCAAGAGACAGTTCTTAATAACTGAATATATAGGCATTTTAATAACTTTTAAAAATATATTTGGAAATCTTCAATACCCAAAAAAGAATATTTTAAATTTTAGCCTACGAAAAAACTCCAAATAGCTCCTTTAAATAATGAATGAAAATATTTGAGATAACTAACCCTGGTCTTTCCGAAATCTTTTTTTAGTTCTCTCAAATGTACTTTATCCATTTTGTAGATTAATTTTAAAATATTCAGTTCCAGAATTTTTTATTGTTGTATACGTAGATATTTCTTTAAAACTATCTAAAACTTTTGATGCAAGTATAAAATTACAGACGATATGGAGAAATACATTTAAATATATTATAAAACTTTAAGAATATTTGACTACTTATTTTTTAATATTTTATTTTTTAAAAATTCAAAATATAGCTGCGTTAAAATAGAAAAAATTGGACTTGAATAAATTTTTCTAACTGAATTACATGGTGAGGTAGCAACCGGTATTATTGCTCATACAGTACAAGTGCTCGAGATAAGAACGGATATCAATAAAGCATTATACAACACAATGGATAGTTAACCCCTCAACTTTTCTGTCAACTTTCTCAAGATTGGAAAAAAAAGCACAGCAATAAATTTATTATAGGGGGTCGTTTTTCCATAAACAATAAAATTATTTTTCTCAACCGGGTTTTAGACCTATGAACAATAATCCTAACTAAATGAATTTTTTCTAGTGTTTCAATCTTTTTCTATTTTTAAATTATTCTTTCAATATCATTTTGACAGATAAAATTGGCAAATTACGACTTACAAACACAATAATCTTACATCGAATTTATTAAACTTACTAAGGAATTTTTCTCGGCTGCTCTTCGTTCATCGGTTCGAATCCCACTGCTGGAATGGATGCTCGTAGGCGTTCGGAATCTGCTTTAAACATTAGGTTCTAATCTTCGCCCTGAGTGTAGCACAGCAGTAGACCGTAGTGCTCCAATACGCCAATCTGGAATATATATATATATATATATATATATATATATATATATATATATATATATATATATATATATTTATATATATATATATATATATGAATCAACCAACCTGCTTTTATTTTTTTATCTTAAAAAGTCAAATTGAATAAATGATGTATTATTTTCGCTTTTTTTGGGTCTTAACACATTGCAATTAACGGCGGTACCTTTGTATTCAACGAAATGAGAGGTTTTTTATGCTTTTATCTGTATCAATTTTGAATTCCGTCAGTTACTATCGCTTAAAAGTTTGTGAATTGCAAGCATTTATTCGGACTTTTTCCTTTCAAATACTTTTATTACATCAATTTTTTTCTTGCAGTCATTAGTAAGAACTTTTCTATTTTTTCCTATAATAATTACCAGTTATAAAGTAATTATTGTGAGTATTGCTTTAAAATTAGCATCACTCTAGCTGTGATCGAATGGCGATAAGACTTGGTGAGAGTGCGTCTTTCGTCAAAATGTTTCTTTATTATCCGCGTTATATAAGCTGACAAAGAAGCGATAGCGTTAAGTTTTATGGAGTCATAAATATTACTGAACTAAAATAAACTCGCTTTGTATTCCAGCATCAAAATGGAATACGCTTAGGAATTCAAAATAATTCATTGAACTGGATGTCAAGATTAGATTATTATATGACCTTCTCATATGCCTAAAAAGTTTACTTATTACGATAATTTGGAATGTCTACATTTCTATAACATAGTGAGTTTATACACACACTATGTGTGTGCATAAGATTTATATTTGTGTGTGTGCGTATATATATATATATATATATATATATATATATATATATATATATATATATATATATATATATATATATATATATATATATATATATATATTTGTAAAGTCGTTGTGCAGAGTTAAGGCGAATGGAAAACAGTCTTCTTGATAATAATAAGTTTTATTAACTCATCGTTCTTACGGAAAGCAACAAGCGCCATTTTCAATGTTCGTGGCGAAGCTGTGCGTGAAGGTGTTGACCGCTCCATGTCCACTCGCCAAATCCCAACTTATCTGTTTGCAAGCTCATCAAAAATCTGAGAAATGCTTCCGCCTGACCGGATTATCCTGAAAGCTTACGCGAGCGTGGGTCTTTTTCATTTACTTTATTATTATAAAAGAGATATTTTATTATTATTATATATTCTCTTTTCAGAATCGTTTTTAACTTACATAATTTGCAACTACAACTTTTTTAGACCTGACAGACACATGTTGGGAAGTTTAGAAGTGGGATGTTCTTCTGTGCCATAACACTTGTACATCCTGCCGGTCTTGTTCCTCCAAGACGAGCAGTCCAAGGAAACAAATCTGGAAAAGTGAAAACAAAATATGGGGAGAAAAGGCTCCGTCACAACCTGCCTCATCCAACGGCAATATTCAACAACAGTTGAGGAATTGTCGAAAAACCCGTTAATGCTTTTCAAATCAGTCATTTTCTTGAAAAGGAGAATAAGGGTATTCAACGATCGTCGTGAGATTCAGTTCAGTTCAATCCTTATATTCCACCAGAAATATTTAATCTTCTATTGATGTTAAAACATTAGTCTTCGACAAGCGTTAATACGTTTTCATGTGGTTGGCGGTGGTCGAGGATGTTGTGTTTGACCTAACTTCTTAGCGATCATTCGCTTCGACAATTGTTATTTCATTCGGGATGTGAAATTTGGAGCACGTATAGGACTGCGTTTTCTGAATAGCCACAGTATCACTTTACTTGTAAATTTTGGGTTGTATTAGGTTCTAAAGCACTGTTTATGTTGAAGAATGGTTTGTTTAGTCATGTCCGTGAATCTTAAACAAGTATGTTATATTAGACTCCAGACATGTGTCGTTGGGTGATGTCAATTTTTTTTACCATTGCACTAACGATTCCGAAGTACTTTTTCTAGCAATTGTAGATCTCCTTTACTTTTCATTTGAATGCCGACCTTTAATTAGAAATGAGTCAATTGCATACTTATAGATATTGTGCTATTTAATATTTTTGGACATTTGGTACAAATCTAAACCATTTTTTTTCTGGTCTTCAATCGAGAGTTTGCCTAGCACAGGAATGCATGCGTTCAACCTGTTCATTTCCTCTCGAAAATCCAACTGTGTCAGTGTTTGAAAGCTGGTTGCTGTGAATACTAAACCAAGGTTGGATGCAATTCTTTATGGATTTCCAAAAGTTATACTTTACAATTTGAGTTTCGTCATAAGATGTTGATCATTTAATTCGGTACAACCACGTGAATTTTGTGAATATATTAATATTGTTGGAAAAGGTTGTACAAATAACATTAATAAAGGAAGATTTCCCTTTGGAATTGAATGTAAAACACCTTCTTGTCGTTGAGTAGCGTATGGGTCTGCTCTCAAGTCGGAACTTAAACATCTCTTCATCTATGTTTTACGCAGACTGTTGTGTAGCAAAGTTTGGTCATAATCATGTCATTATCCCCCGCAGGATTCATAACATTTTAACTAATCTTAGTCTTCTTATTCTCCATCCTCCATACAAAACACCTTGTTTTACTTTTTGAAAGCCTTTTAAAATGTTTTCACAAGTTAAACACCCTTAATGTTATTTAGAATTATTTAATTCTCATAAACAATGCTACGTACGGTAGCTATACTCAAATTTTCAATGCTAGTTCAAAATCGGAAAATTTTGCTACTGACAATTGTATTAAGGGGTAAAAAACCTATAGTTACAGCTAGCACCGAATTTTTACTGCTGAGATTTTAGCTAATTACAGCGCCTTTTTTATATAAAAAACATCAGTTATTAACCGAATATCTAAATCTTTCTTAATTTAAGTTTTTGTAGTTTTCTTGTCTTCATTGCTGCACGTTTTTTCAATATAAATTGTTTTTATTGCTTTTTTTAATCTTTTTAGTAAGAAATTATTTTGCTACTTTTCTGCTATTCATTTTATTTTCCGTTACTGTTATTTTATGATTCGAGTTTTAAGAAAATTGTTTTTCATGCTTCATTAATTTTGCACTTTTTTCCCATTGCGTATGGCACAATATGTCCCTAGTAGATACAGTGCTACTAAACTTAAAACCAACCAGTCTGAAAGACTTTTAATGAACGATCTACCTCAAAAAAAAGAAAGATTTTTTCTTTACTTCTCCTAAAAGAAATAGAGTATAATATAGTAAGGAATTCCATTCTATTACCAATTTAAAATTTAACTTCTATAACAGAGTATTTACTCTACAGAAGTTTTTCTGATCTATTTTAAGTATTTGTCCACCACATGATAAAGGTAAGTTTCAATTTCACTATCCAATCAAAATAAAAGAATATTAAAAATGTAACAAAATAAATAATATACATAGTTGACAGTTCTTTAAAATGTCTTGTTACAAGAATACTTTAGCAGGATAATATTAAAGGTAATTCAAATGTGATGATGTCACGCCTAAAAACACCTACTCTAGAGAATGAAGTGAAGTAAAACTTTTGTAATCCTTCTTTGTCCCTTAACGTATTTTCTTGTCATTAGCGAAACAAATCATAACAAATAAAGTTTGCACCACCTACCACAACAAGGAAAAATCGTCTGCGAAAAATGTATCCGTCATGGATAAATTCGTAATCTGAAGGACACAGTCCTATGCTCGATTCAGAAAAGTTATCAATTTATTTATTCACGTTTTATGTTTTCAACTTGAGAACATTGGGTGTTGTAATGGGCGTATCACTCTTTTTCATTTTGAACTGCCTCTTACGAGATAATTTTAATCAAGAAATCCCGTAAATAAATGTTATTTCGTAATTTGCTTCCTGAACTACAGTTACTAATAAATTTACATACGTCAACAAAAGATTTTACCTAAAACAAAAATCAATTAAATTTAAGAAAAATGTTTAAGGTCTTTTATTAAATTAAAAAAAATACCTACAACTTGTAGAGTTTAGATCTGAGGACTTTTAAGTTTTTAATAGCTTTTTAAAACAGAAATAGGTTTTCTAAAACTTTAGAAATGCAATTCTTTTTTCTGCTTACAATTTTGTCACTTCTATGTTTTCAAAATATTTCAAGCGCATTATTTTACAACCGAATCCTATCATACGTCTGTCAATTGTTTGCATTGTTTCAAACGATTCTATGCGTGGTATAATAGGAATTAATTATAAAATTAGATATTCTACGATTTCGTATTATGCTGCGAAAAAAAAAACTAATATTATTTTATAAAAATATTTTGTGTCTAGTATTTTTAAATTTATACGTAAAGTTTAATACCTAGTTTTGGTTAATGCCAGTAATACCCAGTATGAATAAAAATCAATAGAAAAGAATTCAATTTCTTAGTTAAAAAAATGTTTAAAATCATATGGAACTCTCATAAAGTGGTTTGAAAATGCCTTCAAAATGCAAAACTTTTTAATAACTAGTTTACTCCAAAAGTTTTTTTCTAATACTTATGTATTGGATATAAAGGTATGCTAGTAATCTTTACATTATAATTTGAGACTAATTAAAAATATGAAAAAACATATTGGAGGTTGAATTAAGCAGTTTTTAGTTGTTTAATTTAGCTCTTTTCCGTTTTAAATAATACAAATTTTTTTATTCTATGATTATTTATTGATAATATAGTAAATGTACGATACGTAGTCTTATTTGCAAACCTTTCGCAGCAATGAAATGTTTCGATTCCGATTCGGATCTCTAAAATTCTCCGGAAGACGTTAGACAGCACACACACATTCCTAAAATGGAGTGGAGTATTACTTCTGTTGAGTGACAATGGGTTCATTCGGTTCAGAGAATGGAAAAAGGTTTTCGACCAATGATGAGGTCCAAATTTCCTTTAAATAATGGACTAAAACCAGACAGGACAAAAATAGCCTTAGGTTCTCAAAGTATACAGAGAATGACTTCAAAAATAGTGTTTGGTTTATGCAGAGGTATTTGTAAATTTTCAAAAATGATGAAATTTTAAAGATCTTACTTTCAGAACATACATTATAGCTTTCTTTTTTGCATGATACAGGAAAATTTTTATCGCTGTACTAGACGATAAAGGTAGCAACCAAGTTGTCCAACTGGACTCGCTAACGACATAAGGGAATTTGAAGAGAATCGTCACTCAATAACTGGAATGTAACGATAGAGTGCACACTTGTAACAATTGGATTTATTTAATTTTCATTGAACAGCATTGAACATTCGGATTACTTTCTTCTTTTATCCCTTATGTTTTTCATCAATTTCTCATTATCATCAGCAATTTTATTATTAGTTTCTTAACAATTTTTCAGGTCGTACGCTAACGAAACGTATCTAGAAATCTGAAGATTTTCACATCAACAGCTCGTGAAATATCTAATTAAACCCTTGTCTAGTTCATAATATCTTATCTTTTTCCATTTTGTTTTAATATCAAAGATATCGTTTTAAAGTTGTTTAAACATTTGTGAGCATTCAAAATTTCATTAGTGCTAAGCATTATTTGATTATTGCTGCTAAGGGCATGTGATCTAGGACATCGCTTAATACATTCCAGAGAAATATCAAGTACGAATGTCAGATAGGGTCCAATTAATCGGTTGCCTAGCATGCCGGCCCACACATTTACAGATCAGCAATTCTGATGTCTCTGCCGGTGGATTGGAGCTGTTGTGCAATCCCATGTCACGTCCACAAGATACGGGCAATGAAAGCGTTATGGGTTTCATGTTCTGCAATAACCATTTACAAAAGTCTGCGAAAATCACCTAGACGGAGACCTTGAACGGTTCTGTAACGATATGGGTATCTGCCCCCTTATAGTCTGTGCACAGTACTGCGACATTACTCACAGTACTGCGACTTATTCCAACATATGTATTAAAATGAGCTAACTTTGAAACATTCCACCCCAATCCATGTTGCAACTCTATATACTTTAATAAATTAAGATATTTGGCGAAAATTGTTTGGTTGAATATTCTTGAAAAATCGTGTTAATCTTATAAATAAAAGTCATTGTATGTATGTATGTATGTATGTTCCACATTTCCTCCTAAACTATTGGCCCGATTCTAAAATAAATTGGTGTAAATATGCTTTGTATTACTGCGAAAAGCACTTTCAACTTTAAAACATTCGAAATCCATCCCTTCCCCCCTTTTCGAGCGTTTAATGCCATTATTTCAAGCACTATTTTCCCCGGTTAAGAGCAGGCGATTAAATTCATCAATTTATCACGTAATAAATAGGTGAAAATAACATTTTTCTAGCCTTATGACGTCATTCCTTTAACCATTCATCATTTCAATATTATTTTTCGAATAATTATCATTTATCCAATAATTTAATAATTTTTCATATTTTTTTGACAGGCAATTATTTCATCTTTTTTTTCTATTTTATATGTCTAATTTATTCATCTCTGATATTATTATTTAATTTATTTTTTTATATTAAAAATTTTATATGTGCTTTTTTATTAATCAGAATTTATTTTGATATTTATAAATTTGGCATAAAAAATTGGTTTAATATCAAATCTTTTAATTTAATCTGACAATATAATTTATTCCAATGATTTTTTGTACATATTACGCATAAAATTATTTTTCTACAAAAATACTTTAATTTATATATTATGACAAAAATGAAAATTTACATATGGTTCAAGATATATTAATTTATTGTACAATATATTTAATTTATTGAAAGCAATCACTAAAGTTATTTTTAGTGTTAAATTCCAAAATTTTTTGAAAAAACTTTTAGACGAAATTCTAGGCAATAAAGTCAGCAAATATATATGTATCACTTATTTTATGTATAACAAAAAAATATCTGTTTAATTTATTAATTTCATACAAATGGTCAGTCATAGCGTAAATAAATTTTATTGAGCATTCCTTGATACTGAGAAATAAAAAAAATATACTTTCGCGGCCAATATTAAAAATTTAGACTACTGCCGAATTGCTGATTGGGGTAAAATGAAAAATTTGTTTTCGCCAGTTCGTGTTTTTCGCCAAATCAAAGGAATTTTTATACTAAATTCGTTATATGGAAATGATCATTCGTGGCATCCAACTGTTGTACTGCATATTTTACCACATTACGAATTGCGCATTTAGAAATTCATTTTTAAATTTATATTTTTCTTTTCAACAAAATTAGTCGAAACACAAGAACATCAGTAGATGTTGCAATGGATAGAAGTGTTATATAGCAGTACGGAGTAATACTTCTTACAATAATTAAGGGCGGAGGGGGAGTAGCAAGAAACGAACGTACGTAAAAACCTATGCAACCTATATAAAATCGACTAGACGGACTGGCTTTAATGGCCTTTAAGAAAGTTCTGTATTCTGATTGCATATTTCTGAATTCATATTTCTAGCCAAAACTAACAGATTCGTAAGCATAATCCCTGATAGGGAAATGATTTTTCTCGGCAATTGTTTTTACTAGCCGAATGAAAATACACTAGAGCATCGATTCTTCGGACCTTTCTGGAGTTAAACTTATCATGTTAGAAAAAAAAAAAAAAAAAAAAAAAAACCCGGATGACTGAATTACTTCATAAAACGGTAATGATTTTGGGTAATTTTCCTTTAAACTTTTTTTAGGGTTAGGACTGACAGTTATAATAGTTCATATTTTTCAGATTACAAACGGCGTGTTTAGAAGCAAGAATATAAATTTTTCAAACTTTTATTTTTTACAAAATTAGTAGAAAAATAAGGACACTAACAGATGGTGGGATATACGAGAGAGTTATGTGGTATATAATGGCATGGTTCAAGAGACTCTTGAGCAAGAATGGGGCATAAATTATACCCCTGCAAGGATTATGTAAAATGAAATTATATTGTCATTTCTATAGCTCAATAGCATCAATGGTATATTAGTAATCTCAATTCTGATTTCTATATGTTTGAGTTTGTGTTTCTCAAACGTAGAATATTATTAAAATGAGAATTAGCTGTCAAAATACATTTATCAGTCTTATTTTTTTTTTTTTAACATAACAGAACTGGACCACGAACAGTTCATGCTCTTCGTGATCCACGTGGATTATATTCACAAAACAAAATACAGGTTCTTTCATCGATCTGCTAAATTGAATCATACAGTTAATCCGCGTTCTACTGTTTTAGAGATATTAATGTTTAATTATTCGCCAATGATTTGAAATGCGCAGTGTAGAATTTACAGATTAATAATCGAAAAAAATGGATTTGTTGAAAAGTAATATATAAAGTCCCCGTAGCGAAGCACGGGCACATTTGCTAGTCTTCTTATAAATAAAAGTCATTGTATGTGTGTATGTGTGTGTGTATGTGTGTGTATGTATGTATGTATGTTCCACATCTCCTCCTAAACTATCGGTCCGATTCTAAAATAAATTGGTGTAAATATGCTTTGTATTACTGCGAAAAGCACTGTCAACTTTAAAACGTTCGAAATTCATCCCTTCCCCCCTTTTCGAGCATTTTATGTCATTATTTCAAGCTCTATTTTCCCCGGTTAAGAGCAGGCGATTAAATTTATCAATTTATCACGTAATAAATATGTTGAAATAACATTTTTCTAGCATTATGACGTCATTCCTTTAACCGTCTTATTTAATCATTTCTTATTTTAAATTATTTTAATATCGTCTGTGCAATTTTCATCCTTTTTAACTCTGAATTTGGATATTATGTGATTGATTTTCTTTTATATTTGACTTAAATAATAAATTAGGTACATTTAAGTTAATTTTAACTTTAATCCTCGATTATTTTTTGTTACATTCCATATTTTCTCATAGGTATTTTAACAACGAATTATTTTTAAGTGTAAGAGCTTAATTTATATATATTTGTACATTAAATTTGTTCGTTTTTTATTCATAACCACATTGTTTGCCAAAGATTCACCAAATTTACAACAGATTCATAATTATCGCCAAATAAACACAGTTAACATTAAAAGTTCTGTTACCCATTTTATTTCGTTATATGACAGGACTATAGTTGGTAATTAATGTAAGCCATCAGTCAGTAAAGTTATTTTTGGAGTTAATTTCATATTTTATTATGTCCAAAAATGTTCATTTAAGTCAGGATCAAATAAACGTGTACCTGATTGCCTATTGTGTATATCAATAAAAGAGCCTGCTTGATATAATTTTTATTTTGATACATATGGTCAGTCTTAATGTAAAGGAAGTTTAGGGGATATTTTGTGGTACCAAAAAATTAACGGTACCTTTGCCTATTTTCTGCCTATCCTATCAAATGATATGACAATATAAAGCGAAAATATTTTACTCATATATGGGTGATATCGAAAATGAAGTCTACGTCAGGAGTGCCATTTGGCGTGAAAAGAAAGAATTGTTCTCGCCAGTTCATGTTTATTTCCAGATACTTTTTTAAAAATATTCATCATATGTGAATAATCATTCGTTGCAGCCAACTTAATTAATTAATAGAAAACTTAATTACTTAAAAATTAATAGAAAGACAAAGTCGGCAATGGATGGCGTGGTGGAAAGAGTGTTATATGGTATAGGTTTGATTTGGATCATTACGGTGTACTGCTTTCAACACGAGGGTTAATGAGACTGGGACCTACTGCTTAAAGCCGATTCAAAAATGCTACGAGCATTCATGCCTCAGCGGGATTGGAGCCAACGAACTCTGGTACTGAAGAACATCGCTCTAACCATTGAGCCATTATTAGGCTGTATAATATGTATAGGCTTACCGGGTAATAATTGTTCCCCTCAGGAAGGTGGGGGAGAAAACGAAAATAGAACAGATACAAGAAATATGTAAAAGAGACTAGACAGAATATATTTAAATGGTATTTATTCAGTTATCTGTAGAATATATTTGAGAAAAATGTGCAAAAAGTTTTTTAAATTTTGTAATTATCAACAAAACGTTCGGTGTAGATTATTTTTAAAAAAGAAAAAAAATAGGTTTTTATGTTAGAAATAGATTTAAAAAAGGGTTTGTTTGAGGTTAGTCATTCCAAAATTGTCTATTTAGCGAAATTAATTCGATTAATTTAGCAAAAGCTAACAGATGCATGCGAAAAATTAATCATAGAAAAATTATCTTTCTCGAGAAATTTTTCTAGCCAAATGAAAATACTCTAGAGTGCAGATTATCAGAAGCAAACTGACCCCGTTATCGAAAAGTCCGAATGACTGGACTAATAAAAAAAAGAGGCTATGACAATCATTTTAAGTAACATTCCTTCATATATTTCATTTGGTTTAGGACTGGCAGTTATAATAATACCTAATACATGTTACAAACGGCGTGTTTAGAAGTAAGAATTTAAATATTTTATTTGTTTTCTACAAAATTACTAGAAAGACAAGAACACCAACAGATGACATCAACAGTTATATGGTGTATAAACCTAGGGTACGAGGGAGTGATGCGCTAGAATGAGGGTGGGGAATTCAAGGATTATGTAAAATATAATATATAACTATTTCAACATCTCAATAGCCTCGATAACATAGAGATCCGTATTCTGATTTATATATGTATGTAATTGCCAACTTCGAATATTATTAAAATTAGAGTTAGCTGTAAAAATGCATTTATGAGTATGTTTTTTGAACAAAACCACACCTGGTAAATGAAACAGATCATAGAGTCCGTGGTCCAGGTAAGTTACGTTCCTAAACAAAATACATGGTCCCTGATTGATCTTCAGAAATGGGCCATATGTTTAATTCGCGTATAAGAGGTACTTATATTGCCAATCAATGTCATATTTGGTACTTTTTATATTAATTGGCGTGAAAAATATATATTTCTTGATTCTACAAGCATAATTTAGGAAAAGAATAAGTTGTTGTATGCTTTTAATTAGGTTTAACAATCAGGTGAAAATCAATTGGAAAAAATAACATTCACCCTTAACGCATGTAGAGATAAATAAAATTGTATGGAACTTATATGGAAGTTTAGTGAGAATGACAAGTGCTTCGTTACTGAAATAAAATTTTCGTACTTTTAATCGGAAATCGGGAAATAAATTCTTGACATGGAAACGACATTTATTGCATCCAAATGTTGTTGTACTGCATATTTTACTATATTACAAACGGCGTATTTGGAAGTTAATATTTAAACTTACAAAATATTTTTATTTTGTACAAAATTAGTGGAAAGACAAGGGCATCAATAGATGCGGCAATGGACAGAAGAGTTATATGATATAGAAGCAGGGGGTAATTACTCTGCCGCGCAGGAAGGGTGAAGACGGAGGAGATAGAAAAGAATCTATGCAAAAATCTATGTAAAATTAACTAGATAGACTACTTTTAATAGCCTTAAGAAAGTTCCATATTCTTATTGCACGTTTTTAAATTCATATTCCTAGCTAAAGTTAAAAGATTTGTGTGCAAAATTCCTGATTGGGAAATAGTTTTTTTTCTTACAGTATTTTTTTTCTATCTAAATCAAAATACACTGGAGTGCTATTTATCCGGACCTATCTGGAGTAAAACTTATCATGTTAGCGAAAAATCCTGATGATTGAATTATTTTAAAAAATGATTATGGAAATAATGTTAGGTAATTTCCCTTCATACTTTTCAAAGGAATAGAACTGGCTGTTATAATAGTTATATTTATCATATTACAAACGGCATGTTTAGAAGTAAGAATATAAAATTTTCAAACTTTTCTACATTCTATACATTCTAAAACAAGGACACCAACAGAGGGTGAGTTATATAGGAGAGTTATATGGAATATAATCCCGGGGTACGAGAGAATGGTGTAGAAAATAAACCCCTGCAAGAATTATGTAAAATGAAATTATATATTCATTTCTATATCTCTATAACCTCAATGGTATATTAGACAGTTCCCTATTCTGATTTCTTTATGTCTGTATTTGTGTTGTTCTAACGTAGAATATTATTGAAAGTAGAGTTAGTTGTAAAAATAGATTTATCTGATTTTAGTTAACCTAACTCAACTGGACCACGAACAGTTCATACAGTTCAAGGTCTAGGTGGGTTATGCTCGCCAAACAAAATACAGGATCTTTGATTGATCCCTTGAATTGGACCATTTGGTTAATCCCCGTTCTACTTTAATAGAGATATTAATGTTGTCAATCAATCGTCAAATAAAACTACATAAGTGTTAATTTTATATTAAACGGCTTGCAAAATATATATGCTACATATGTCTTAATTTCAAAAGCAAGATTTATGAGAAGAATAAGTTGTTGTACACTTTTAGTTATGTTTAAAGATAAGGTAAAAATTAATTTGGACAAAATAACATTCACTCTTAAAGCTTTAATGTTTATATAATAAAGTTGAGACAGATCGATTACTAATATAGAGGTTTAGTGAGCATGACAAGTGTTTCGTAACTGAAATAAAATTTTCGTACTTTTAATCGAGAAACTCTTTTATATCTTATTTAAAATGTAATGCAAATGAATGTACCACCAGAATTGAATATGACAATGTTATACATATAATAGAAATGACTATGTTTAATTATTCGACAATGATTTGAAATGCGCAGTGTAGAATTTACAAATTAATAATCTAAAAAAATGGATTTGTTGAAAAGTAATATATAAAGTCCCCGTAGCGAAGCACGGGCACATTTGCTAGTATCAATAATAAAAAGGGAGTAAATTTAACTTGTTTGATAGTTTAAAATAAGTAGAAAACCGTCACAAATACTCATGATACTGCCTTTTCAATAGATGTTACCCAAAGTTATCCTGACGAGATTTCAGTGGTTTTTGTTGTATAGTTTCGCAATATGAAAATTCGTCAACAGAAATTCAGCTATTCGAAAGGTTCTTTTTTTTGCTTATTAAAAACACACCGGTGCTTTTTATATCCTCCCTCTCAACGATATTATTAAAATTCTTTTTACTAGAGTTTTTTATTTGTGAAAATATGTATCATTATCATGGTGTTTCATATTATAATTAGATCATGATGATTTCAGAAAATGTTTTAATTGTTAATAAAATGGCCCAAAGGATTTATTGCTGTTTAGAATTTTTTTTTAATATTAGAACAGTTTTAAATAGAAAAAGATAAGTTCGGTAAATATCCAGACTGGAGCGTGCAGTTGTTTGTTGATTTTTAAGAATCTTTTAGATTGTAAGACAGTTTGAAAGTGAATGTTGTCTTCATCTGAACAAAAATTAGGTAGCTCTATTAGAATTTCGTTCTAAGTGATCCCTGAGCTACTTCAGGTAAATACGCTTATGTTTTGCGGTAATCCTGATAGATTTTTAACCATTGAGGAATAATATCGTGTGTGTGGAAATGGAGAATTTTTGAAAGCTACTGATTAGTTGGTAATTGACACCAATGAGCCTTTTGAGCAATTATTTAAAAAAAATAATTTTCAACTGGTATTGTCACCATTTCTACAATCCTTTTTATAAAAACTGAATCACTAAGAAGGAATGAAGAAACTTAGCCGAAAACTTCATTAAATTATTAGTTTATGCTAATGACTAATATTTCAGTCACGCCGCATGCGTGGACTGAGCAGCGCTCTTTGTACTGTAGTTGAACTAGATGGTTGTAGAAGAATGTTGAAAAAAGTTTATAATTATCTGGTAGTGGTAGCTAAAAAGAATTTGCTTAAGAGGAAGTATCAGGTAACTCTCCGTAATTTCTTTGTGAATTAAATCTTTTATTAATTTTCGATAGCATTTATTTTCCGCAAGTTAATCTTCGCTGCAGTCGTTATCCTTCTAATCTTTTGTGCGCAGATATTACTTCAAGTAATCTTTGTTTAATTTTCATTCAGATGTCTTATGTTGTTATTAATTCTGTTTTAGGCTCTAGATTCCGGGTTGTGGTCGTTTCCGACTTTGACTCTTTATTTAAGTCGTGTGTTTTGATTCCCGGTTCCAGTTAAGTAAAAAGGTAGCATTAACAAACTGGGTGACAAAAATAATGTCGACCAATTTGTTAATGCTACTTTTTTTGAGGGTTTGAATTTTCTGTCTATTTAATGTTTACATTCTCCCCAGTAATTTCAACGTCTTTTTTCAGTTGTAGTTTGTTTCGGTTCTATTTTGGCTAGCAGTTGGGCCGATATTCTCATCTGAAGCGACTATAATTCTAAACATGTTGCCTCAGGTGGTGGCTCCTTGAAAAACCTTTTTTTCTTTCGTTTCGAGTCATAACATTACTTTGTAGGACCTTTGTCTTCAAGAGGCAGCACCGCCTTCAGATTTAGTAACCAATCTTTAATTAAATGAGTGATCTCTGATGATTTACGCTTCCGAGCACTGTAACTTGTACTTTTCCGTTTCCGTTACAAATTCCTACTTTCAGAACTTTCATCTTCGTAAATTTTCTTTTAAATTTTGCAGAAGTTTTTCTGTTAAGTCTCAACTTTTCACTCGATTTTACTCTTTTGTTGATTTTGCTTCTAGTAAGTCCCCTGCAGACTCTGTTGTTAATCGTATTGTTTATAGCGGTTTTCATGGTTCCTCCTGTCCTACCATGAGTGTTAATAGAGGAAAAAAAATCGATGTTACGGTAGCTTTATAATATTGGTTTAAGAGGAAACCTGCCCATTTTTATTCAACATTTTTTGGTGCATTCGTTAATTTAAAGTTCTTGGAGGAAATGTTTCACCTGATGCTTTTATTCCGGAGGAGTGTGTTGTAGAAGGGGGTGTTCTAAGCGTCACTCTCTTTATTATAGCCATCTATAACATTTTAAACTTTTTACCTTAAACCGTTAATGCGAATCTATAAGTCGACGACCTTCAAATTTCTTGTGAGGGACCAATGACCCTGAATTTCAATTTAATGGCCCAAAGATCAGCGTTGCAAAGGAGGTAAATTTCCTCAAGATAAATTTTGACAATAAGCTAATTTTTAAAACCCATATTAATCAGATTCGTAAAAAATGCGAGAGATTCTTAGACTCGAATTTCCTGAGCATTTCACCGGACGTCGCTCTTAATAACTTACCATTCAGGTATACTTCCAAGATGGATTACGGATAAGCTGCTTACGTGTCAGTACGCAAGTTTGATCTTAGTTATCTTGATACTGTGCAACTGACCGCTCTTCGGCTGTGCTGTGGAGCCTTTAGCAAGTTTCCTGGTCAATGCTTATATGTGGAATGTTCTGAAGTACCTTTCGATTTGACTGAAAATTTTCTTTTTGCATTACTTTTTAAGGCTTTCATCTCAGAAAAGTCATTCATTACATAATTACTATTTTAGCTTGTATCTTACTCGAATTTATAATCTCTGTCCTTCTTGCATCCCTCCATTTCGTTGTAGAATGAAGAAGGTTTTATCTCATCCAAATTTTATGTATACAAACATTTTTAATTTTGACTTTAATGACACGCTATGGACTAGTTCGAATTTTAGTTTTTTAAATCCTAGTGTTCAATATGACAAGTCCTTAACTTCGGACTTATTTTTAAATAATTTTGTTTTAGTCACAAGGTTATAGTAATTATTTTCCTGTTTATACTGACTGTTCCAAATTGGACAGTTTTTTGGCTGCGTTTATGTCACTGACAAGGTCTGTATTTTCCTTTTGGATACCGCTTTATCTATCTTTTCTGGAGATTTTGGCTATTTTAAAAAAATGGAATGTTTGGATGGTCACGACAAAAAAAATATATATACAGGTTCCTTGAGTGCTTTAAGCTATGTCTTTTCTTAATCCACTTACTTATCTTTAGGGTTCTTAATATTCTTCACCTTCTCTGTTTACTCCATGTATTTTTGCTTGGTCCCTTCCCATGTTGGAATTGAAGGTAATGAACTTGCGAATGAAGCTGTCAAATTTGTTAGTAAGTATCTAAATTTGGAATTAGCATATTTTGATGCAAAACACCATGTGGTACAACTTGTTTATGAACAATGGCAAGAAGAGGGCCAGATTGAAAATAACAAACTTCGTTCTCTAAAAGCCAAGATTACACTTTGGCCTTCTTTCCCATCAAGAAAGCACGACGTTAGTTTTAAGCGTCTTCGCATTGGACATACCAATTTTACTCTCTGTCAAGTACTTTTAGGTGAGAATGCGTCCATTTGTCAACATTGTAATATTACAATGACCGAGAAGAATATCCTTGCTGAGTGTCCCAGTTACGCCAATGAGTGTTTGTATCCTTTTTTCATTTAACAAACTGCTTTTAACGTCACACTTTAAATTCTGTTCTGCATCGGAACATTCTTGCTTTCTTGCAATCAAATTTGTTTTTATCCCAGCAATTGAATACCGAAATTTTACATTTTTTTACGTTTTTAAAATTTTATTATCTTTTTTTTCTATTGTTGCTTGTCATTGTCTTAATTGGTGTTATTGTTTTTTGTTTGTGGTGGTTAGTATTTATTCGTATCTTGCTATTTATCTCGACTTTTTTAACCTGTAAACTGCTTTACCTTATGTTTGGCACATTGAAGATTCAAATGCCATAAAGCGTCGTGAAACAAACTAAACCGTTGACTTTTCTGATATCGGAAAGTCTGCCGAAGGTGAATGATTCTAAAAAATTTTCCAATAATTTCGTCTCTTTACAAATCATGGTAAATTACTTATCTATTGGAAAGCTCTTCTTGAGAAAATTGTTGACTGTACAGCTGATTCTAATTTTACTTTTATCGATCACTTAGGTGTTATCTCTCGACGCGTTTTTCCCTCGTTTCGCTGGTTAAATCGTTGTTTCAAACATAAAGTATTCAACTAAGTACTGAACAATTTTTAGAAAATTGAACTAGTTAAAAAAGAATTTGAAGACTCATGGTAAATCTAGGAATGCTCGTACACACTTAACTACAAACATTGGTAATTAAGTGAATGGTTTGTTTACTAACTATTTGTGCGTTCACGAGGAAGGGTGTTTACTCACTATTAGGTGCGCACCCTTTCTTAACGTCAACAACTACTACCCTACAAAGGTAAAATATACACTACGCCTAGTTAGTCAGTATGCATTTGTCAACACTAGTTAAGAATGCCTGTATTATTTATAAATTTTATACTATTTTCGAAAGTAACCGCCATTTGCTATTTTATAATAGCTTTCGTTATTGTTTTTTTCTTTTTAACTCTCTTCCTAGAGAAAGGTGCGTTTATCTAAAAGGTAATGGTCAAGAGTGCTTTGTAACCCACACAAGCAATTTGGGGCTTCAAATTTTCATATCCTGTGGAAATAACTTGGGGAAATTCCTGTGGCCCGTTATGAAATAAACAAAAACAGTATTCTTGAAAAAGAGGTAAAAATTATTTTTGAGTTATAATTCGGAAGTCCTTTTACTTCATTCGACCAATGCTTCTGTCAGTCTGTTGAAATGATATTTTAAGCATAACTTTTCCCAGGAAAGGAACTCTTAGAGAACTCTTGGCCAGATAATTCATTTCCCTAGTTACCTGCATCGAATTAAGATAGCAAAATTTATAAAAGCTGTCCTTAATTTTTTTTAAAATCATCGCTGCAGTAGGGGAATGAGACATTAAATTTTTCAAACTTAATAAAGCTGTCATTCTGTCCGAGCCTATGCTTATATAAAAACAATTCTGATAAGCAGACCAATTTATAGTAGAAGAAATTTTCTTGGCCTGATAAATTGAATTCAGTTTATTTTAATTACTACTTCTTTATGTTATTATATAATGCTACAAAGCTAAAACAAGTAATATTACCATCTTTAGTTCCGTCTGTAAAATTTCTTGAGTTATTTCTATCTTTCTTTTGAGAGGAGGTCGGTGGTAACCGATAGGATAAATGTTCCTTTTTTATATATCTGTTTTTTCTACTTCCATGTCATTATTGTTAGTAATTTTATCCAATTTCTATAAAAGAAATGCTAATTAGTGCATAACCCGAACTATAAGAGATTGCCTTCTAGGACCGTAAAATCTTAACCAGACATTCTGGTAGATTTGGTTTGGTTTGCACACGAGGGCTAATGAGACCGGGACCTACAGCTTAAAGCCGATTCCGAACGGCTATAAACATCCATGCCCGCAGTGGGATTCGAACCCACGAATTCCGGTTCCGAAGAGCAGCGCTCTACCATTCGGCCATCGTTCGGCCAATCTGGTAGAAGCAATGGACGCATGCTATGCAATGGTAAATTCGGGAATGGACACCGAAATGTGACGTAAACGCACATGGCTAGGCACCTAGTCCCCATGGCTTACGGGCTATGTCTACTTTCAGCGTGAGAGTTGGCAGCCTTTGGTCTTCTTCGTCAATTTGTCGAAGTCTGCTGCACCGTGGACTGCTGGCAACAACTCTTTATACAGGATCCGCATCGTGCATAACCATCTCCACTTACGGTTGTAATAAACTCTTGGACATGGACTATCGTGCATATTGGAACAGGTGGTTGACGAACACAACTTTAATTTATGGCATCATGGTCTCTTTCAGGTGTGCCAGTGAATGCATTCTTTCGAAGTGCAATATTGAACGTCATACTGGACGAACATGCGGAGTTATGCGATTGAGTTTCATGGATGATATAAGCTGGTTTGGTAATCTTAACAACATCAGTTAAGTGCTGGAGCCCGAAGTCGTTCTTTTCCACCTAGACATTCTTCCTGGACAATACGCACCAACATGTTGCATGGATTATTGAAGACTTGTTTTTATCAGAACATGTAAAGCTCCTTCTGTGGTACTCTTATTCTCCGGATATTTTTGTATTGAATATGAGGGAGATTTCTACAGCTTCAACAAATTAACTTTATGCTTGCATACAAACAATATGGAATGCTCTTCCCCAAGCAGTCATCCCAAGTCTATTGAACTCCATGCCACATTGTATTTCAATACATATTGCAGCTCTTGGTGGATATTCCAAATACTTATTTTCGGACACTTTATATTGTTTTTTTGCTTTCAGAATGTAATCCTTCATTTGTACTAATACAAGTGATTTGTGAATTAAATTTTGATTCCTATGGGAGGAATCTTCAGGGTTATGCATTTTTTACAAACAGGAGTTTATAAAGACGTAGCAATTCTTCATTAAAATATATTACATACATTATTTGAAAAGTAAGATTTTAGTTTCTGTATTAGAATGCAAAAGAATAATTCCCATGCACGAAAGATATCAGAGTATATTTTACATTCACAATAACTGATCTCAAATATTTCTCATAATAGTCACATCCGTTTGGCTTTTTCCCATCCATTGCCCTTGTTTTATAAGGCATCATTTTAACTTTCTTGTTATTAGAAAAAAGTTGTTTAAAGAATTAGTCTCCTCCTAATCTGTTCCCACTTATAAAAGGTATTGGATTTTACCCTCCCACCTGGATTTACTTCTTCCTCACCGTTTTTTTCTGCAATCCATTTAGTCTTGTGCTTTGTCTATAGTTTTTGTTTTCATACTTGTGTGAGGTGGTGTTTACTTTGCCTTATTTTACTTTTACCATTTTCGGATATCATGTTATCCCATGAGGATGGTATGCTAAACATAGTCTAAATTTGTAACATTAAAATTTTATTTATTAAAATTTTAATATTAATAATACATTTGATGCTTAAATTGTAATATGCATGTACTTTCCTGAAATGCGAGATTTTGCGAAGCTGTAAGATATCGTGCGCACACGCTGAGTAGTATGAAACGTAAAAAAAGTATTTAGGAGTTTAAAAATGTGTTTGGTGACAGATATATGTCCCATTCATACAAAAATGTAGGAACTTGATAATGCAAATAATTTCATTTGTTCAAAGTTTTCTTCCATTTAAGATACAGCAAAAGTAATGCTACCAAAATGTTCCCAATCGTTTGCAGGTTGATATATAAAAAAATGTAGAAGTTTGAAGGTTTAATATTTTCTGAGATTCTTTCCAGAAATTCTTTTGTAAAGAAACTGCCGAATATATAAGGTTTTCAGATACGATCTAAATATTTTTTTACGTCTATATCTATTTCCTTTAGAAATATTAATGCGCGGAAAAAAAGAATGTAATTAGAAAAAGCAATTATTCCCAACCAAGATTTATTTCCAACGTGTCATGACAGAAAATAATAACCTTGAAGCTTACTTACAGACAGCTTATTTTCAATATTTATTGCTTAATAACTAAATACTGAAAGATTTATATGCTTTTGTGAGCGCCCACATTATTAATTAAATACAGCGGAATGTTTTTCTTTTTGATTTCGCTAAAAAGCAAATGATCTAATACCTTTTCGTAACTTGTTTTTAAGTCTATGAAATTCATAACAGTTTCAAATATTCTAATGGAAAGTATAGGCTATTCTAAAAGTATTTTTCCCCTGTTTCAGAAAACAAGAGACCTTCGAAATATTTACTGAATTTCACTCAAAATATGCAATGTCCCGAGAAAGATGAACTAGGCGAGTTGTATTAATATTATCGCTCTAAGCATATTAGGCATTGCAAATGTCGTATTTAAACTGTAATTGTTCGGATACCCGTCCCCTAAATAAAATGAATTAAAGGGGAAAAACTTCCAAGTCGTAATTTAACAGGCACATATGCTGGAAATGCTAGGCATACAATAAACTTGGCTTCACGTTGCCTTTATTAAAACCAATAATACAAAATTCTAAAAAAACCCCGTACATTTGACAACACGAACTCTCTATAACCGAATCAATTTATCTGCAATTTTGTTTCATTCAAACATTTTTTTTTTGTTTAAAAATAATTGCTTACAGTTATCTTTACTTTTTTTCTCAAAATATATCGGCTTTTTTAATTCATATGTTTGTTCTAAAAGTGAGGATGCTTTTCTAATTCGTAAAATGTTTTGTCGATTGACAGAGGGTGCAATAACTTGAAACAAAGGAAGAGATTACTAAAACATTGCACATGTTAAAAAACTATTCTATACATATTATATTAAACCCAGTTTTGGTTGAATTATGTCATTTGAAAGTGCTCTTGTCTCCTCTGGAACATTGTGGGTTAACTGTAGTGACATTGCGTCTAAAACTTTCGTACATTGGGCATAAGATAATGCTGAAAAAATTGGAATACTCTTTAAATAAAAAAAAAATACACTTTGAGGTATAAAAAATGCACTTGGTGATTTTTCAGTATCAAATACTTCATGGGGTACCGAGATTTCTATGTGATTAATATTTCTCACTCTAAGAAAGATGTGTAGTTGTTAATATAGTGATTTGTGTAGTTACTTTAAGTACTGAAGAGACAATGGAGGTGAGCTTTATTGTTTGAAGGTTAAGCTAATGTGATTGACCGGGAATGAAAAAATTTATTAAACTGGAATAAAATGAGGTGATCTGTCCAATCATTAATTAGTTGGGAATCTTTCATTACCTGTTTCCTAACTCTATTTTCAAAAGCCACTTGTTGTCTGCCAACACCAATTAGGATCCTTCTTAAGTCAGACATTCACCTAATCTCAGTACGTTGTGGTTTTCAAACACTCAGAATCACGTCATTTATCGTATTTCGAAGTGGTGCAGTGAAAATGGGTTTACCATCTTCTATGTAAAAATTTTTGGCTTTATTTTTTAAAGCAACGAGCATGCATAACGGCCTTGAAATTTATTTGGACGACTCGTCCATTAATATTGTGTTGGTTTTTTTGAATTACTCTAGACAAAATGTTAACCTTTTTTTTCCACATGAAATGAACCCGAGACTAAAATGTGAAAGAGGACTTAATTTGCTAAAGTTTTTTCTACTACTTTGTGGGATGCATATTTGCAGGTCTACCATCCGTTCAAAAATAGACTGAGCTTGTTTCACTTATGGATTGACAAAGAAAACTGTTTTAAAAACCTTTGACACTATCCATAATACCGCTCTTCGCATTTCTACTGGCTCTTTTTACAGTCTGTATAATGAATTTTTTGTCGATTTTATTAATGCTTTATGAAATCGAATACACTTTACGAAAATTAATTGCTACCCACCGTGATGCCTGCTTCGAAAACTACATTCTTATCTGTTATGATGGCTCTAAATTATTCTTTCATGTCGGTTCTGCCTTTGTGTGTCGTCAGAATGTTACCATTCAAAGCCTCACTCCAGTTTGTTCTGTTTGCACTGCTCAACTGTATGCTGTCTTAGTAAACTTTATTGCACATCTCCCGGAAACTTAATAAGCAGTTATCTACACTGGATTTATCAGTGGACTAACGGACTTATAATCTTGTAACTCTATTTATCAAATAATTTATAGTATTTTAAATCTGAAGTATAGCTTGTAACGACGTAGAATAAATATTTTGTTCTGTTGGGTCCCTAGCTATGTTGGTATCAAAGACAACGATGTAGCTGATGAAGCAGCTAAAATCATAATACCGGTTAACTGCTTTCTCTCCCACCCTGACATTAAAAAAGAAATTAATTGCTGTTTTACCTCGCTCTGGCAACAATATTGAACCAAGACGGTTGAAATAAAGGTTTAGATGTTCTTAATAATCTGATTTCCTCTGGTTTTCACATATTATTTTTGTGGGGTTCTTTCATATGTTGGAGTTGAGGATAGAAAACTTGTGGATAAAGCTGACATATCTGCTAATAAGTATCTAAATTTGGACTTGCTCCAGAAACCATGTGGTATATCTTATTATAGAAAAAGCAGGAAGAAAGGGATGAGATTGATAAAAATCACTTGAATTACGCTTTGGACTTGCTCTTTCATCAAGAAAGCACGACGTTAATCTTACCGCTCTGGACTTGTTCGTTTTATCCTTTTATTTTAGGTGAGCATGCTCAACACCTCCTAAAAGAGCAAGCCGTAGTACGGGTTACCGACATGACATATGACGTAGGTTACGTAGGCCGCAGAAAAGCTACCTAAGTTTTCCACATTTTAACATTTATCATGTAGCGCGAATTGGCGTGAATTTGGCTTTTTTGTAACTACATTATTTACTGCGGCAGACGATTGTATTTGCCGATGTTTTAATCGAAACGCGCGAAATTTCTGTTTGTACATTCTACGAGTACGAGTTTGACGAAGTCTTTTGCTATGTTATAATTATCTGTTAGAATCTTGGAATCTTCAATAAAATGGTATATAAATGCATTGTGCCTAAATGCAGAGGAAATTGCAGAAAAGATGGACGGAAAGTGTCAACTTTCGGTTTTCCAAAGAATGAAGATTTAAGAAAAAAGTGGATATCGGCGATTCCGCGAGACTGCAATATTACAAAGAATTCCAGAGTAAGTATTTCTTATATATTTCCTTTGCTTAGTTACAAAATAAATTCAAAGTATTATTCAATTTCTTGGGTTTTATTAATATAGCTTTATTTAAATTATGTTTTTAATATAATTTGAAAATATAAGAATATTTCGATTTCCCTGATACATTGTTGCTTCATATTAATCTTTCTTTATTCATAAAAAGTTGTTTATAACATTGATATCTCCCCAAGAAACAATTATTATAGATAATTCAACTATTTCAAAAAGAAAAATAATTCAGTATTTGTCTTATTCTGCTACAGAATTTTAAGAACAATTTTATATTTTACTTAAAATTAATTTTATTTTCTTTATTTACTGATCTTAGTAGTACTTCTTTACTGTAACTAGTCTCCCCTGTATAGTATGTAGTATAGTCTATATATATATAAAAATGAATTTGTGTGTGTCTGTCTGTCTGTCTGTATGTATGTATGTACTCAATAGACTCAAAAACCATGCATCCAATCGCCGTGAAAATTTGGGAAATGTTTAGGTATATCCCTGGGAAGGTTTTTGTAAATTTTTAACGTTCGAAATCCATTCCTTCCCCCATTTTCGAGCATTTCATGTCACTATTCTAAGCATTATTTTCCCCGGTTAAAAGCAAACGATTAAATTTTTAATTTATCGCGTGATAACTAAGTGAAAGAAGCATTATTTCTAGCAATGTGACGTCATCCCAAGTAATTGTTTTAAACGCAGTTTTCCTCGGTTAAAAGTAGAAGATTAAAATTTTTAATTTATTACATAATACATAGGTGAAAATGATATTTTTCTATCATTATGACGTCATTCCTTTAAATATTTCATTTATTCATTTCTTATTTTATAATCGTCTGCGTAGTATCAATTCGATTTGACTTGGAAATTGAGATATAAAGTGATTCACTTTCATTTCTATGTGACTCAAATTATAGCATTTTTAAGTTGCAATGAAATGTTTATCAATAATATTTTAACAACAAAAAGTCAAATTTCAGTGACTCTCATGGGCAAATAAATTCCGATCATTTTATATAGTTATCTTTATATTCACATATTTGACAATATGAATCTGTGCTTCTGTTTCATACTAAACTATGTGGTTTGTCATAAATTTCCTTAATTTTGGAAACATTTATTACTACGAACAAAATTATCATTTTTGCTTTCAAAACCTCTGCTCCCTATTCTATCACGTAATTTGGCAAGTTACATTAACGTTGCTAATCAACGTACAGTAGTAATACAGTTTAGAGTTAAACTTATATTTTACTATACAGTTTTGAGCAAATTTAATATAAGACACACATTTGATGCAGATTTAATCGTTAGCGTGTAAACATATATTTTGTTATTTTTATTTATAGATATTAAGAACAGTTTTCATTTTTATGCTTTTTTAACAAATCTACCCGATAAGTCATAGAGTATCTTCTTTAAACAGAAATCCTTGATACCGCCAAATGAACATATTCCACAATAATACATGTTGAATTCCCAGATTAAAATTTGACTGTGAGATCCAGGGATGTTATTTCGCCCATTCGTGTTCCGGTATACCAATTAGTTCGAAAGATATTAACGAAAAACCAAACAAAATGGCAGTTTAATTTTGCGACACGCGCTTTCCGTTATTGAGTTGGCGTCTAAATATGGCAGTGTTAATCATTGTTGGCATTATTATCTCCAGATATTTGGTATTCGGGAAACATAAAAACGTATCTACGCGATTTTAAATTCCAGTGTAAGTATAGAAATATATGATGGCATTTATGTATATAAGACTATTCTTATCTGATAAACGATAAACTCATTTTTGTTTAGGAAATCACTTTTTTTCTATTTTATTAGCTTGGCGAGATTTTTATTTTCAATAATTAAAAACTTTCCATGTTCTATCAAATTTGTTTTCATTTCGTAGTTGCCATTTATTAAATAAAAACTATCATATGGTTATAGGTTTTGTTATCTAAAACTCAACTACACTAGAGATAAAAGAAATTGGCAAGTGATATACAGGGAACAAATAAATTTGAAACTGTGAAATGTTGAGATATTGTAGCCACTTTTGAATAAAGTTTAAAATGTGATTTCAAATAATATAATTGTTTTCGGTGTTTTAGTCTTATATACTTATTTTGTTTTATCAATATTAATTTGGTATATTTCTTTCATTTTAAATTCGATTGCGCCATTTTTATTTATCCAATTTTAAGACGTCACTCTGTACTTCACCTATTCTTAAATAAGCTTGGCGACTTTCGGTATAAATTTCGTGTAATAAAAATTGAAATCCTTTATGTAGCTTCATTCTTATGATAACGCTTTAAGTTCTTGGCTTTTGACCTTATGTGCTTAGTTCATTTTATCACCATTTTTTCTGTTATATGTTGTCGTGATTTTTATATTCAGTACTTACAAATTCACCATGTTCTATCATATTTGTTTTTATTTCACAATTGCCATTTTTTAAAGAAAAAGTTTTCATTTTAGGTTTTGTTGTTTAAAATTTAATTTTTATGTATGTAAAACAGTACTAAAAGACGGTTGGGAATGATTTATCCCATTCAGAACAGTACATATATATGTTACTCTCCACAGTATTTTGAAATTTGATTCCTACATTAAAAAAAAGTCCTGGAATTGGGAATTATTATGCAGCGGCTCACGGGCAACACAGTGCACTTACTGGACATTTGGCTATTAATAAACTGTTATAATCGTCAACAATCTAAAACATACGAAATTTATTCAGTATTTCTATCAACACATCTTATTATCTTTAATAGTGGTTCTAAATCTTTCATCGAAATATTTGAAAACCCAGACCGAAGGCTGGGTGCGAAGCAGCTAGTAGTATTATATATTGATAAATTTATTAATTACCAGTAATCTTATTAATTTTAGGTATGTGAACTTGATTTTGCTGAACATGACATAAGACGTTCAACAGAATTTTTTTGTGAAAAAGTGGGAAGAGGACAATAATACATATGGAGCAGCCAAGATTAAACGATGGAGCTATTCTTAATGTCTTTGAAGGGTGCCCGGAGTATTTATCAATACATAAAGTTTCAAGAGAGGATCCGGGAACCAAAAAAAGAAGACTTGAATATTCACATTTACATTTAGTTATAGAACAAAGCAAAAAGTCCTTTGATGATTAGCTTCAGAAATTCAAAATTGATAGTATTTCTGACTTGGATCATAATATTTGTTTAATTGATATACCTGATGGATTTAATTCTGTAAGTAACTCTAAAAATGGAAATTTTTCTTTCGTTAAAATCACTGTAATGGATAATATTCCTCACTATTTAATGTTAATTGACGAAAATCTATGTGTAAATAATTTTAAAGATAATTTAAAGATATCAAAAGTTGGCAAATTTTGCTTTCCGATGAATGTTAAAAATGTACAAGAAATTTCAAATATTTTAAGTGCTTTCAATCAGTATTGTGATTGTAAATTAAATGAAAGAGAAAATTTAATTATTTCCTTAACTGACCTTCTAACTAAGTTATTAAGTTTAGCGTATTCTTTTGATAATATAATAATTGTTATTTCTCATTACTTAGTTATAAGAAAATTGTTAACAAACTATGAATAAAAATTTTGAAATTTCAAAATCTATGAGAAATTGCAATGAGTGTTGTCTGTCATAATTTATCAGTAGAAGAAAGTATTTATTTTTTAAAATTTATAAGAATGGCCATTCTTTCGAATTGTTATTAAAATTGTAAAAAAGCCACTAACATATTGCTAAACAATTATTGCAAATTTAATAATAATAAAAATTTTTATGATCACATTCAAAAGCAAAACAAAGGAAACTTTAACTCGAAAGTTCCTGAAGGTTAATGTTATTTAATACCAAGTCACAATTGTTATGTATATATACATATATAATGCAACTTTTTTGTAATGTTTCAATTTAATGTAAAATTCTCTGTCTGCAAAGGATTATGATTAAATAAATGAATTGGATACATTATTTTGTTTTGTTTTTCATTTGAAATAATAATACAATACTTTAATTGCTAGTGTAATATTTAATGCATAGTAATAATTAAAAAATAAGTATCCTTATGATGAACAACATAATCGAAATAAAAAAAATTACAGAAATTTTTACTGTGCAAGTGTGGACTTTTGCTGCAAGTCATACTAAAATATACATATATATTTAAATCCTTTTTCTGTTTGGAAAGTTTCCATAACATCATCAATGATAGTTTTATAAATCAAAGGAGGAATATAAAGTAATTTATTTCTTTCTAGTAATGAGAAATCTATTGAAGTAGATTGTTTTATTAACATCTTTATTTTAACTTGAGTCAATGTGTTTAATAACTTCCAAATTTATGGGATTTTAAAACTGAAAATTGTGTATAAAATGTACTCCATAAATTTATAAAGTATCATGATACTTAAAAATGCTTTGTTAGAGAGAAAGAGTAGAAAAATAATTCATGGAAAATATAACGCATTCTTTTGAAGACGTGACGTCCCATTTCTCGTACTAAGGCTTGATCCTTTAGGAGGTGTTGGCATGCTCCAATTCTTCCTCATTGTAAAAGTACAGTTGCTGTGAAGCATATCCTTGCCGAGGGGTCTCTACTTACTTTAGGTAAACATGGATGTCGCAATCCCGATGTACCTCAGCGAACTTTAATCTCCTACTTTATCCTTTTATTTTTCTCTCTAGTTTTGGTTACCTCTTCGGGGGTAAGGGCTTTTCTCGTAATGCTATGTTCCATTTGAACATAGCCTCTCTCGAATTATTAACTGTCTCTACGGAAATGAGGGTCCTGGTAAATGATGGGATTTCCTTTTCCGAAAATCATCTGAATAGCATTTCCTTTTGCTAGAAATCCGCAAGAAATTACTTCAGGACTAGTCCGCATGTATCAATTGGCTGGTCGTTAAGTGATCGGTGTACTTACTAGGGCCTTTGCGTTAAGGGGGTCAGGAAATATAGATCCCGGCTAGCACTGGTGTTGGTATCTGCATCTCCTTGTTGGGCTCCGTGGTGGGTGATGCCGCCAGGGTCCGAACTTTCCTTGGCTTCCTTCCATTACTCTCATGAAGAGCAACAAAATGCCAACCTAGTTAATAATAACGTACATTTTTTACTGTGGAGAACTTAACAGAAGTTTCAGGAAAATATCACCTTTTGTCATACATAAAAATATAAAATCTTCTATTGGTGACGTAGAATCTCTTAAAAATACTTAATTCTCTAGGTATTTTAGTAACTGTTTCTAACAAATCTGATGCTTAAGCTCTTTTATCCCATTTTACTTTTAGCTCTTTTTCAGTTATTATATTACCACAATGTTTGAATTATTCGAAAGGGGTTATATCGGAACCCAATCTATTCATCTCGTCTCAGGATGAAATTCTAAAAAATCTTAAAGACCAAGCCCAGATAGCAAATTTATTTTGCAGCAAACTTTGAGCAGTCTTGCTTTGCAAGCCTGCAAACTTGCAAGTTCATCATGACAAGTCTGCAAGTTTGAAACAAGACTGCAGAAAGTCTACGAAAACTTCGAAGTCACCATACCTCCAACTTGCCGCAAACTTGTCGTATCAAACTTGAAGCAAACTTGTAATGCAAGTTACAATACACTTGTGCAATTTTGCCGCAAACTTGTCATATTGCCGCATAAAGAATCTTAGCCAACCATCTCAGTGGCCGAATGGTCAAAGCACGCGATCGAGATCCGGAGATTGTGGGTTCGATGCTTGACATGGCAGTTTATCCAAAGTACGGATTTTTAATTTAAAAATGTTGCTTATTGTTTCCTTATGTTCTTGATTATTCTAGATCTTTCTTTAATATGTAAATTAGTTATTTCGCGAATATTCTGTTCGGGTATAAAAGCTGATACCCATTAGTTGTAGGCAACTTCTCGATCTTGTAAAGTTGCGAGTTGCTATTTAGGTTCAATAAATTGTTCTGTTAAGTTAAACGGTGTGTTCATTCAAATCTTCGTGACAAATTTGGTGGAGGCGCCGGGTAACGATTTCGCCATTGTGGATAATTCTGACAGTGTTCGCAGAAGTCTCCGTTTAAGAGGATTACCTCCGGAATTTGGCCTTTACAACCCAGAAAAAAGAAAGAAGCAGATAATGCCCGAAGATACAAAGCCTGTCTTGGTAACTCCTACCTACTCGCCTGTAAGGATCCCCTCAACCTTCCGTGGGGAGCCTAGAGACGACCCTCGGAAATGGCTTGCGGAATACGATCGGGTGGCCAAGTTCAACAATTGGGATGAAATGATGTGTCTCGCAAATGTCTATTTTTTCCTTGACGGTACGGCCAAGCAATGGTACCTAAATAATGAAGATATCTTGGACTCCTGGGACGCATTCAAAAAGGGTTTAAATGAACTTTTGGGCGATCGCCACAGGTACACTAAAAAGGCCGAAGGGCAACTGAAATGTAGGGCTCAAAGGGCTGGAGAGAGTACGCAGTCCTACATTCAGAGTGTATTAGGGATTTGTCAAGAAGTCAATCCTTCAATGTCCGACGACGAGAAAGTGTCTCACTTAATGAAAGGTGTTGCCGAAGATATGTACCAAGTGCTCCTAAGGAAAGATGTGAAGACTACGGCTGATTTCATCAAGTGGTGTAACTACATTGAAGACATGAGGCAAAAAAGAATTGGCCGAAAATTTGAGCGACTACCAAACGTCGTACCAGTTGCAGCCATGGAGGACGAGACCGATTTAGTATCTCTTATCCGTAGAATTGTAAGCGAAGAGATTAATCGAGTAGTAAATGAAGTCGACGAGTTACCGGACCCCTATTCCCAGCCGCTACAGACCGTCATCCAAGACGAAGTCGAAAAAGCTTTGGCGCCAGTGGTCGCAAAGTCTGCAGACGCCCAACGACGTCCCACGTATGCAGCCGCTGTAACGAGGAAAGCCAGAAGTCCTGTCCAGAGACCAGTACCCCAGCCCAGGAAAACGGACCTATGGAGAACGACCGACAACAGGCCAGTGTGTTTCCACTGTGGACGCCCTGGACACGTCGTACGCTATTGCCGTGAGAGGAAGGCCGTTTTTGACGATTATCGAGCCCGCCGACAGAACTTCGATGACATTGAAGATGAGTTTCGCCGACCAAGCTTCGAACGCCGTTCGTTTCCTAGTCCTACTAGAGGCCGATCACCAACCCGTCGTTCCCGATCACCGTCGCCATATCGTCGATCAGGTCAATCTCCAAGCCGTAGAAACGAGGAAAACTAAGCACAGCGACCTTTCGAGGAGGTGAGGCCGCATGTAATGAAAATCCTCCATCGGCCGCAAGGATGACGGGTAACCACCTCGATGTTCTGGTAGATAATCAGCCGATCCGTGCTCTAGTAGATTCTGGAGCCTCCTTTTCTGTCGTCTCTGATAAGTTTCGTCGATCCTTAAAGAAAGTTATGTTCGCTGACGCCAAGAACACTATGTTGAAAGTCGCTAATGGTAATTTTGTTAGGCCACTGGGAAAATGTGTTCTGCGTGTCGTTATAAATAGACGAGAGCTGCCTGTTGAATTCATCGTCATACAACATTGTAGTCACGACGTAATCTTTGGATGGGACTTTTTGGAAGCTTCTGAAGCTGTGATAGACTGTGGCAGAAGTGAACTATTGTTAGAAGGTACTGGCCAAGAAACCAAGGCACAAGACGCTTGGAAGGTGTATGCCACGAAGGACTACAGGCTTAAGCCACGTTCAATGACTAGAATAGCAGTATCAGGACTAGATGTCGGAAGAAACATAATCGTAATTGCTAATAGACAATTGCTGTTCGAAAGAAACCTTGCCATACCGTCTATGGTATCCTTATACCATAATGGATGAAGTGAAATTTGGATTGCCAACATGCAAGTTAAAGATCAAGTCATTCCCAAAGGAATGTACGTAGGCGAAGCTGAGCTATTGGATGAAGGACATATATGCGAGATTGCGGAAACAGCAAAAAGTACTAGTACTCTACAGGAGCCAACGAATTCCAATATAGATTATACCAAGATGATATCCCCTGAGTTGAGCAGCGAAAGAAAACGCAAATTAGTCGAGCTCCTACAAGCCTTTCCGGGAATCTTTACAAAAGCTAACCAGTCGACAGCCGCAAAGACAAATGTGAAACACAGGATCAATACGGGTGACCATGCTCCAATCTACCAAAGGGCTTACCGAGTTTCACCGACTGAAAGAAGCTAATTAGAGAAGAGGTTCAGAAAATGCTTGACCAAGGTATTGTCCAGCCATCTGAGAGTCTATGGTCATCTCCTGTGGTACTGATAAGAAAAAAAGATGGTAGCTGGCGTTTTTGCGTGGACTATCGCAAACTGAATAGAATAACGAAGAAGGATGTTTATCCTCTGCCCCGTATTGACGATACTCTAGACTGTTTAAAAGGCGCCAAGTTCTTTTCTTCCATGGATCTCCGATCTGGTTACTGGCAGATAGAAGTGGATGAAGCGGATCGTGAAAAGACTGCCTTTATTACTCCAGAAGGTTTATACGAATTTAAAGTCATGCCGTTTGGACTTTGCAATGCCCCTGCAACTTTTGAAAGAATGATGGATAATTTGCTACGCCATCTTAAATGGACTATGTGCCTATGTTACTTGGACGACATAGTAGTTTTCTCAGAAAGTTACGAAGACCACCTTATCCGATTAAGGACAGTTCTGAAATGCATTCACGAAGCTGGACTCATACTTAACTCCAAGAAGTGTTTTTTTGCTGCTCAAAAAGTAAAAATCCTAGGCCATCTCGTATCCAGTAGCGGTGTTCGTCCAGATCCTGACAAAGTGAAAGCCGTGACCAATTTTCCTACTCCACAGAACTTACATGACGTACGAAGCTTTCTTGGGCTTTGTTCCTACTTCAGAAGGTTCATTAAGGGCTTCTGCTATCTTGCCGAGCCCCTTCAGGTGCTGTTGAAAGGCGATGCCAAATTTCATTGGGGTTCTAAAGAGGTAGAGGCTTTTGACAACCTGAAGAAAGCATTTACATCTCATCCAGTATTGGGGATATTCGACGAAAGATGTCCTACAGAAATTCATACAGACGCCTACGGATATGGTATTGGAGCAGTTCTGGTTCAAATTCAGAATGAAGTCCAGAAGGTCATAGCCTACGCCTCTAGGACCCTGACAAAGGCCGAAAAAAATTATTCTACTACAGAACCGGAATCCCTTGCTGTCGTATGGGCTATCAATAAATTCCGGCCATACCTGTTTGGAAGACATTTTACGATTGTAACAGATCACCATTCATTGTGCTGGCTTATGAATCTCAAGGATCCCTCAGGCCGACTGGCAAGGTGGGCTCTTCGACTCCAAGAACATAATTTTTCAGTAAAATACAAATCGGGTAGGAAGCATAACGATGCCGACGCTCTCTCGAGGAATCCAGTAGACGAAGAGACTGAGACGCAAGATCAATTTTTAGCAGTAACCACTAGTATAGACCTCGCTGTCGAGCAGAAGAAAGATCCAGACATAGCAAAAATTATCCTTCCGAAGATCGGATCCTCCACCGAAAGGCAATTTGAGTTAATTGATGGAGTCCTATGCAGAAAGAATTTTGATCCAGCTGGAAAGACATGGTTGCCCGTCATTCCCAAACATCTACGTGCAGACATACTTAAGCATTTTCACGACGCGCCTACCGCAGGACATCTTGGCTTTGCGAAAACGTACGACAGGATCCGGAAAAGATTTTATTGGCCGGGGATGTACCGAAATGTTGTTAGATATGTTATGCACTGCCGAGATTGCCAAAGGAAAAAATCAGTTACACAACTACCACCTGGACGCCTGGTTTCTATCCCTCCTGCTGTCGCACCTTTTCATCGAATTGGGATTGATCTGCTTGGGAGATTTCCTAAATCTGCCCATGGTAATAAATGGATCGCAGTCTGCACTGATTATTGTACACGCTATGCAATAACTAAAGCTTTACCAACTGCTGAAGCCGAAGAAGTAGCCAAGTTCCTGCTCGAAGAGATTCTTCTAAAACATGGAGCTCCTCGAGTCATTATTACAGATCGGGGTGCCGTTTTTCAATCCAGACTTGTTTCCGCTCTCGTCGAATTGTGCAATATCGATCATCGCATGACGACTGCGTATCATCCCCAGACAAATGGTTTGACGGAGCACCTTAACAAAACTCTAGCTGATATGCTGTCCATGTATGTTGACACCGAACAGAAAAACTGGGACGAAATTCTACCATTTGTGACGTTCGCCTATAACACTGCCAAGCAGGAGACAACAGGATTCACACCGTTCTACCTAGTCCATGGACGTGAAGCCGAAACGACACTGGATACGATGTTTCCATTCTGCCCTGATGATGCAACTAACTATTACATAGCCAAGACCATTTCCAGAGCAGAAGAGTCGAGACAGTTGGCTCGAACGCATACTCTGAGAGCGCAAGATAAAGACCGTCGACGTTATGACTCTAGGCACCGAGTGGTGTCCTATAGTCCTGGAGACCTCGTATGGGTTTATACCCCGGTCCGAAAGGTCGGTCTTTCAGAGAAGCTCTTAAGGAGGTATTTCGGTCCCTATCAAGTGTTACGCCGTCTATCCGACGTTACCTATGAAGTGCAAGATTTCGATCCTTCCTCCCGAAAAAGAAAGACAAAAGATGTTGTCCATGTTTTACGTATGAAGCCGTACCATGATCCGACGAAGCAGACCGAAAGTGAAGATGGACGAAATCCAGGTGTCGTTTTTCCGGAAGAGAGGTAAAAAAAAATTACAAGAGACCTGTGACACGCTCCAGATCTAAATAGCAGCGAGACGCTGTCTTTTTGAGATAGGAGCAATGCCGCATAAAGAATCTTAGCCAACCATCTCAGTGGCCGAATGGTCAAAGCACGCGATCGAGATCCGGAGATTGTGGGTTCGATGCTTGACATGGCACTTTATCCAAAGTACGGATTTTTGATTTAAAAATGTTGCTTATTGTTTCCTTATGTTCTTGATTATTCTAGAACTTTCTTTAATATGTAAATTAGTTATTTCGCGAATATTCTGTTCGGGTATAAAAGCTGATACCCATTAGTTGTAGGCAACTTCTCGATCCTGTAAAGTTGCGAGTAGCTATTTAGGTTCAGTAAATTGTTCTGTTAAGTTAAACGGTGTGTTCATTCAAATCTTCGTGACAATATTAAGCTTGCAGCAAGTTTATTGCAAACCACGGTTGGAAAAAATCACGCTGTTTTTGAAAAAAAAAACCTTTTTGTTTGGTTTAAATAGTATATGTAAAGGGAAATTTCTTTTACTTTTGGAAAGACTAAGATTGTAGATAATTTTGAATAAATATTAAAAATTCATTAGTAATTAATTTCTTGCTAATTAACCCTTTGCACTCGAGGGCTCCACTACGGAGAAAATGCAGAATAATTAGTTTTTACGATTTGTTTCGGTTCTTATGTTAAAAACTGAAAATTATTTGCATTGTCTCTTTAGTAGCGCAGCCCTCGAGTTTGAAGACAAATTTTAAATAGCTCCTCTCCGGAGCCCTCCAGTGCAATGGGTTAATTAGCAAGAAATTAATTACTAATGGATTTTTAATATTTATTTAAAATTGTCTAAAATCGTAGTCTTTCCAAAAGTAAAAAAGAAAAAAAAATCCTTTACATATGCTATTTAAACCAAACAAAAAGGTTTTTTTTCAAAAACAGCGGGGGTTTTTCCAACCCTGGTTTGCAATGAACTTGCTGCATGTTTGATATGACAAGTGTGCGCAAACTTGCACGACAAGTGCACTGTAACTTACCCTGCACTGTTACTTTGCTCAGTGTCGTTTGTTTCTGCAAAGTGTCGAATAACTCCCATTCGAAAAACCACGATTCCAAGATTGGAACTATTAGCTTACTGTATTGGAGCACGCTTTTCATGTGTTTTGTTGGATTTAGGAGAAATTCCAATTTTCTATTGGACTGATTCTTCAACTGCATTGGTTTGGATTGAAAAAGAGGAAAATAGGGATGTGTTTGTTAAAAATAGAATAAAAGAAATTAAGAAAATAGAATTATAATAAGAATTAAATCTTTGGCTTCAAACGGAACATCGAACTATGTTCCAGGTAACTTAAATGCGGCTGATAAGCCATCTCGAGGATGTTCTGTAAGTACATTGATCATATCCAGATGGTGGGAGGGGCCACATTGGCTAAAAAGGAAAGAGGAGTATTCACCCAAATCCGAAGTTGTTTTAAAGAAAGAGGAGATGCAAAATGAATGAAGAAAAACTGTTGCCACCCATTTAAATGTTGCCAAGGAAAAATGGTATGTGAAATATTTTTGCAGCTATTTTAAAGTTATTTGACTGACATCTTGGATTCTTAGATTCATAAGGAATTGTAGACAACCACAAGAAAAAATGATAGAAAGCTTGACCGTTTAAGAAATTGATAAGGATGAAAAGAATATTTGTTAAAATTAGTTCAAAACGAATCATTGAATGAAGACAACCTGAAATGTCTGGAATTTATAGATTGAAAACCAAAATTACGAGAAGAGAGGATACTGAAGATTTTAGATGTCCCCTCATCTAACCTTCAAATGATGAACTTGTGCATCGATTAATATTCGAACATCATTTTCAACTTAGTCATGCTGTTGAACAGCTTGTATTGACCAGTCTACGTCAATGATTTTGGATACTAAGAGATAGGAAAATTGTGCAAAGAGTCATTCAAATGTATCGTACACACAGCCAGAGCATCAGAGGCTTTAACTTCTACTCTTCTCGAAGATAGAATTCGAGAAGCGCCTGCATATGAAGGTTGATGCTGGTATAGGTCACATTTTATTGATTTTAAGGAAATTTCTGGGACCTGTATGGCTGTGACCATAGATGGGATTGATTCCCCTATTGAGGGGATGAGTAAAGTCAAAATGATTTTTAAGCACAAAAATAGAAAAGAGGAGAAACACTCTTAAAAACTCTTAAAAACATTTTGCATTCGCTAAGACTTCGACGCAATTTAAGAGCCGGTCATGTGATAGATAGCAATGGGTCTAGTTTTGGGGGCAAAAATGGCCAAATAAGAGTTTTTAGAAAGGACAGTCGTGTAATTTTTCGAACTAAGAATGTACTATGTTTACCCAAAGAAAGTCAATACCCCTGAAGTTTTTTGTACTTTTGATAACTCTTTCTGTAGGTCGCATTGTAAGTTTAATCATATAAATGGGAAGCATATTATCAAAACTAGTAATGAACGTTGTGTAAGTGGTTTACCAAGTTTTAAAAATAAGGAGGAAGTTAAATGCGAGTTTTGCCGACTGGGTAAATCTAAATGTGTGTCATTTAAACCTATAGCAGAGGCTAGATCTGATAGCCCCCTAGAGCTTGTGTACATGTATTTATGTGCAATGCCAGTGAGGTCCAAGGATGGACATAATTATTTCTTGAGTATTATTGACGATTACTCAAGAAAAGTGTCAGTTTTTCCTCTTAAGGAAAAAACGGAGGTCTTCCATGTTTTTAAAAAATGGCAGAAAATGGCCGAAAAGTTCACTGGTAACAAAATGTTAAATATTAAAATAAATCAAGGGATAGAGTTTTGTCGCAAACAATTTGAAGATTACTTAGAAGATCAGGGTATCTGTGGTGAGAGAACAAATATTTATTTCCCTGAACAAAATGGAATCAGTGGAAGATTCAGTTTCACAGCTGTAGACGCAGTGAAAACCTTACTAGAAGATAGTTCTGTAAAGAAATCTTTTTGGGATGACGCCGTTCGATTTTACCTATACCTGGAATAGACGTTTCCATCCCAAACATGCAAAAACACCGTTGGATGTCAAACTCCTTCAGTAAAACATCTAAAGTGTTTTGGTACCCCCGTAAGAAGTTCGACTTCCGTGCCAAGAAGGGTATGCTAAGGGTTACCGTATCTGGATCCCAGAAGAACGACACCATTCATGTAGGGTTTGTAGAGCCCAGTGGTTGCGTATTGGACCCTGTTGTACCCAAACCTTCAAATCACGTCCGGTTGTGGGTGTTCCCACCATTGTAGTGGTATTACAGTAACGGATAGAAAATAAACATTCGAAAGTAAGCTTAAAATCTTTTAATACGAGACTGATGCATTAAATAATAATAATAGTAAGGAGAGAAGCCCATGAGGGCCGATCCAATACTCGTAGCTTGCAAGTGAAGATTCCCCAGCCGAATGCAGAAGTGCTTCCCGGGGGCGACTTATAAAGAGGCCGGTCACTGGCACGTACGCAGATCCTCCGAAACACAAATTAAAATAAAAATAACAATTAGTGGCAACAAAATAATTCCAATTGGTGGGCACTACTGCTCGTTCTGACACTGAAACGGATATTGATGGATCTGATGTTGAATACATGATTAGGGAAGATGTTACTAGTGGTGAAAGTGAAACTGGGATAGCTGTAAGTTCATCTAAGGAATTCCCTAAAAAACCACAACATGCATGATACAGGCCGTTTCCCGTGCTATGGAGGACAGGCATGACATATATTATTATCCTGAAAATAGTAATGCACGCTTAAGGTCGCTAAATGGCGTTAAAATATAGTGTCCTGCAAATAATATAAAGTATGACAAATCGCTCTTTAATTTTAGTACGAAAAACACTTACTCTGGACCAGCACAAATGATTAATAAAAACGTAGAATAGCGTGATAATGAATCCTGTAATTTTTCAGCATGACTAGGTGACGATGAAAGTTTTAAGAACTCCCCAGCAGATGAATTGTATAAGGATATGAATGAGGAAAACTAAGTAATACATGATTGTCATGTATGGGATCTCGTAGTTATGCCAAAGTTATTGAGAACTGGTGGGTGTATAATGTAAAAAGAAATGCTGTTCGATATAAGGCGCGCTTAGTAGCACTTCAGAGAAGAGGAGAAACTCACGACAGGACTTTCCGTAAACTTTTTCCACATTCGTGTATTTGCTGTTTTAATTGGTCTCCTTGGGTGGCGACAGAGGCAGTAAGATATCAAAAACGTAAGCCCCATTATCTAAAACTATTTACATGAGGCAACCTCAAGGTTTTGTTGATTCTGAGAAGCCCCATTCGGTATGTCGCTTAAAGAAAGCTTTGTACGGTCGATAATGGTTCCACGAAATTAGCAATAAACTTAAGGAAAAAGGTTTCTAAAAATTGTTAGGGGCAAACCTTTTTTTTTACGTATGAAGATAATGTAGTGATATTGTTATATGTTGACGACTTAGTAGTTTTTGCCAAAACCAGTAAGCAAATTGACTTAGTGTTAGGTATTTTGAGTGTGAAACTTGATATCAAAGATTTAAGGAGCACTAAAAAGTTGCTTGGAGTAGAATTTGAGGAAAATAATGAAAAATTATACATACACTAGAGAGGATATATTAAAAAAAATACGTAATATGTTTAGCAGTTTTAAACTCCCAATAACATTACTTCCCATCACGAAAATATAATAATGTCTAAAATCCATTGTCCAAGTCTTGAGGTAGTATTATTTTAATGCTCGTGGAGCAAGTTTATAATGTTATTATTGTCTTTAACTTAATGCATGGTAATAAGCAGCTTGTTTTCTTAAAGTAATGTTTGCCTTCTTCAGTCATCGAACTTGCTTTGTTCTGTTTTATATGTCATTTGAGATTGACAGAATAGCCAGAAATTTATTTTAGAATACAATCATAATTGTTAGTTAGTTATGGTTAAAATATCATTACCCTCATATCTCTGTGTGTGCAAAGATGGGTTTATATATCACGTAAAATTCGCAACAGTCATAGAATTTCAGAAGCCTGAGTTCATAAAGATATATTCTTAAGCATTGTATTTGAAAGCATTAAAATTGTGTTACGAACGTGTAGCTTTTCCTGTCTTTTTTATTTCAGTTAAAGCAGAAGAACTTTCACTCGGTCTATATTTCGCTTAAAATTTTAATAAATAAAAGAAAGTTAATAAAGAGGGAATTTTTTTGCTGAGCTGTTTTGGAAGAAATAAAAATGCCCCTTTGTTTAGTCTCGCATTCAAAACGCACTACTTCATTACTTAAATTTTATTTTTTTATTGAAGTAGGACATAATTGAATCTAGTTTTAAGAAATACAAATTCATCATTCATGGAGTGGTAAGAAAAATACAAACTTCTTTCTTTCAGAAACAGAAGGCTTTCTATTCTTAGAGGTCAAAATATCACTTTTCAGAATTTCTTTTTAAATTTAATCGTATCACTTAACGAACGGGATGGATTTTCTGATGTCAAAAAAAAAAAAAAAAAAAAAAAAAAAAAAAAAAAAAAAAAATCATAGGAAGAACCTTTACTTGCTTTTCATTTTCTTTAGAATTTTAATAAAGAATCGAGCTTTTTTAAGAAGAAATTTAAAAAAAGAAGTATTTATTCTAACGCATCACTTGACCATAAGCTGATTTTATCCCGAAATAAGGAAATAATGAAATGAGATTGAAAAAGTAAAAGTTAATTATATTCCCTGAAGTTCTGAGAAGGTAACCGACTTTCTTTTTAGTTAAAATGGTTCAATATTGTTTTTCATAAATTTTTAATTTAATCTTAACGGAAGATTGTGTTTACTACTTCCGGGTATTATGTGAAATATTCCACATTTCTAAAATCAACACTACTGCTGATAAAATGGAAGTTATTCACTGGTATTATTTAGTATTTTTTGTAAGCGTAAAGTATTGTAAAACGAACAATTTTGTGAGGTGGAACGTCATACAATAGACTATATTTAAATAAATATATATTTATATATATGTTTATGTATATGTATATATATATATGTGTATATATATATATATATATATGTGTGTGTATATATATATATATATATATATATATATATATATATATATATATATATATATATATATATATATGTGGTAGCCTGAGTGACGCAACACCAGGTTCGCTGCGCGCATCTGGCAACGAGGGGAGTCTTCCAGTAGACGCGAGAGAGGAGAGACGTACTTTTGACGGAGAGACGCTCGGGTGTTTTGGAGAGGGCGGACGACGGCCCTAACGAGGAACAGAGCGTGCAGACGGCAGCTCTCCCGGCAATTAGCTGGAATTGTGAAACTTCTAGTATATTTCTATCATGTCCGTCATTAAATGTTTACGTTACATTAATTCTGAGTCAGTGTTTCATTTTGAGTCAACTGACTGACGTTCAGCCGGTATCCCGTTTGGACGTACACGGGGGTACCACATCCTGGGGGCTCGGAGCCGGACAGACCTTTTCTCGGAGCCGGACAGAACTTTTCTTTTTTGAATTGGATAATGTCATCAGAGCCGGAATACCTCTACCGATTTTCATCGACTTTCAAATTTTGAGGTACGTGACTTTGTTTCTGTTTTGATTTATGATGGCACACCTTACTCTAAATGACATTCCACAAGTTGCAAGTTTGCTGAAAACTGGTGCCACGAAACATATTAAATTGCTGTATGAACTTATTTTCAATGACGAATATGCTAGAAAGCAGTTGCGAAGCTTTCGAACTTTTCCTTCAGATTTTGACTTTGAGTCGAGGAAAGCACGTGTTCTCGAAACTTTTAAATTACATGATTTCATTGCTTTATGTAGTGTGCTAAATTTAGATACTGATGGTTCCCAAGAAGAGTTGTGTAATAGACTATTTCATGCCTTTTCAAATTTAAATGAGTTACAAAATTCTACAGAGCAGAGCGATTCCGAAAGCGAAACTGACCATGAACATTCTTCTAGGCCTAGTAGCCCGCCAAATCAAAACCAAAATTATATTCTTGTACAAAACGAAATACACCAAATTCCTTCTAAATTAGTTCATGACGTACATACTTCAAATGATTATATTATGCTACGCGATACTTTGTCTTGTATGCGACATTTTACTGGATCCGATTCTTATAGTGTACATGCATTTATTACAGATGTAAATGACAATTTTTCACTTTTTCCTGCATTAACTGAAAACCAGAAAGTTGTGTTCGCTAAAAATTTAATTAAAGGTTCTGCTAAATTATTTATGCAAACTCAAAGAAACGTAATTACATGGTCCAAATTAAGCAAAATTTTAATTGATTGAATATGGTGAAACTATAAATTCCGCAGATTTACATAAATTATTGCAAGAAAGAACGCCCAGACGAAACGAAACTCTTTTCGATTATTTCACAGCTATTCGAGAATTAGCAAGTCGAGGAAATATAGATGATGCTTCCATTTTAGATTATACCATAACGAACATACCTGATTCAGTTTCAAACAAAATTATTCTTTACGGTTGTAAAACTATTTCGGAATTTAAAGAGAAATTAAGAGTTTACGAGAAAATTTTCAATGACAGACATAAATCTACGTTTTCACATGGTCAGCATTCTCATTCTTATGATACACGACGTAAATGGCAGACGAAACCCGAAGTGGTTAGTGAAGCAGCAAGTTTGAGGCCGGCAATTCCTAGAAACAGTACTCGATCCCCGAATAACATTCACAATAGGGCTGACGTTAATGTAAAGAATTTCTGTTATAATTGTTTGGCCGAAGGTCATGTATCCAAATTTTGTAAATTTAAAGATAAAGGTTTAAGATGTCGAAAATGCCAAAATTTCGGTCATAAAGCTGCTTTGTGTCCCGAGAAAGAAGTTAATAAAGTTGCAATTTCGCAAAACGACAAACGCATTCAGAAGAACGTGAAAATCTTTAATTTTTCTTTCCCAGCTTTAATTGACACTGGTAGCGAAATTACAATGATTGATTATGATACTTATTTAAAAATAGGATCACTACAGTTAAATGAAACTTCAATAATTTTGTCTGGATTAAGTACGAAATCAGTTACACCTGTTGGTTATTTTACTTCAAATGTATGCCTCGATAAATACTTTATTTGTACTGATATTTATGTTTTAAAAATCTTAAATTGTAGTGTAATAATTGGAATGGATGTTCTATGTCAAATTTTTCTTTCAATGCTAATAATTTACACATTAATGGCAAGAGAAGTAATTGCAATGTCGATATTTGTCAAATTGAATGCAATCCCTCAGAAAACGATAAATTAACACAGATGACAACCCGTGTTGTAGACGAAAGGGAAATTACAACCGGATGTACAAATTGGAATTTTAGTTTTTCTAACATTTAATTTAAAATTTTCTGCAGGATTAAAATGTCTTAGTCTAGTTGAATGTACTATTTCAGTTTCTTGTTTAGTAAGAAGATTGGGTTTGTTAATCTCAAAATTTACACTTGAAAGTCGCTTTAGAATTACAAAGGGTCCCGTAAACACTGGATTCAGCTTTGGAGTGTTTGGATATGAGAAACTTTCTAGTATTACTTTATCACCTACTTTAAATTTAGATTCTTTGAAATGGGTGTCATATCTTTCTTTATTTATTTCATGATTTCTTATAGTCCTCTGTCTAGCAATTTTCCTAGCTTCTTCGATTGGAGGATACATTTCCTGATTGTCTATTAAGGTTTGATATGGTAATTTTCCATGCATTAAATAAGAAGGGGGAAATTTTGTTACAGTGTGAGGGGTGTCATTATAGTCCTCAGTTACTTCACGTAATAATTTGGTCCACGAAATGTTACCATGATATGAATTTAATTTACATTTAAGTCTAGTTATCAAGGTCTGATTTACTCGTTCATTTTTACCATTCGTTTGCGGCCTATGGGATGTAGTTAGAAGCTGTTTAATATTATTATTACTCAAAAAGTGTTTGAATTTGGATGATGTAAAAGCAGCATTCCTATCGCTCAAAATTTTCTTAGGCATTTGATGTCGAAAAATTTGTCTTAAACAGTTAATATAAGTATCGGTGTTAACGTTCTTTGAGGCGAAAGTCCAAATAAACCTAGTGGCATGGTCAACAACAATCGAGAATTATTACGCGACGGCACTGTTTTAATTTATATGGATGATCTTATAATTCCGTCGGTCGACGAAGCAGAAATTAAAACGCGTACTGCAAACAGCCTCAGATTACGGATTACAGCTAAATTTTACAAAGTGTCAGTTTCTTAAAACCGAAATAGAATTTTTAGGACACAGAATAACCAATGGCAAAATTTCTCCATCAGCCGACAAAACAAAAGCTGTTCTGAATTTCCCTGAACCAAAAAATACAAAGAACATTCAATCATTTTTAGGACTCGCTGGTTATTTTCGAAAATTTATTTTAGGCTTTTCTATCATAGCAAAACCATTAACCGACCTCCTTCAAAAAGATCGCAAGTTTAAATTTGGAGAATTAGAACGAAATTCGTTTAATAAACTTAAGTAAATACTTCGAACATAGCCTGTTTTAACACTCTATAATCCCGACGCAGAGACTGAAATTCACACAGACGCAAGCATTGACGGTTACGGTGCTGTACTTCTACAGAAATCCGCAACAGACGGCCAATTTCATCCCGTGTATTATCATAGCCGAAAAACAACAGAATCCGAACGTAAGTTATCTAGTTATGAGCTCGAAATTCTAGCGGTAATAGAAGCCCTTAAGAAGTTCAGAATTTATGTTTTGGGCATTCCCTTTAAAATTATTACAGATTGCAACGCCTTCACAATGACGATGCAAAAAAAAGATACATGTGCTAAAATTGCACGATGGGCTCTAACACTCGAAGACTTTGATTACAAAATAGAACATAGATCAGGAACGAAAATGAAACACGTAGACGCGCTTAGTAGAAATATAGCATTAGTTACAACACGATCAGACGATTCAACCACACAAAAAATTATTGCTGCACAAAACGATGATGAACACCTTCAAGCAATTAAAGACATGATTGACAAAAATCAAAATAGTGATTATTTAGTTAAACAAGGTGTATTGTACAAATTTAAAGACGGTCGAGAACTTTTAGTTATCCCAGAAGCAATGCAATTCGATATCATCAAAGAGATACACAAAAAAGGACATTTTGCTGTTTCAAAAACCGAAGAAGTCTTAAATTTAAATTATTTCATTCCTAAAGCGCGACAGAAAATTGAGAAAGTAATTAATAATTGCATCGACTGCATACTTTGTAATAGAAAACGAGGAAAAGGAGAAGGATTTCTAAATCCAATTCCCAAAGAATCGATACCTCTTTCCACCTACCATATTGATTTTTTAGGACCGTTACCATCAACCAATAAAAAGTACCAACATTTATTTACTATCATTGACGCATTCACTAAATTTACTTGGATATACCCTGTAAAAACTACTTCGACACAAGAAGCTATTTCAAAATTACGACATTTCCCCGGACAATGACTCCTTTTGATTTTGACTTTGCAAGGACTAAAGACTTTATTTTTTTTTCATCTTATCTGTATATAGTTTGTCAACTTTTTGTTTTTTTCTGTCTTTCTCTTTTTTTTTTTGTTTTTCTTTCTTTTCCTTTTTCCAGCGCATTTTACAGACGACGATGGCCGCGAGGGCGCAGACCAGAGTCAGGAAGGCCGCTGTGGTAGCCTGAGTGACGCAACACCAGGTTCGCTGCGCGCATCTGGCAACGAGGGGAGTCTTGCAGTAGACGCGAGAGAGGAGAGACGTACCTTTGACGGAGAGACGCTCGGGTGTTTTGGAGAGGGCGGACGACGGCCCTAACGAGGAACAGAGCGTGCAGACGGCAGCTCTCCCGGCAATTAGCTGGAATTGTGAAACTTCTAGTATATTTCTATCATGTCCGTCATTAAATGTTTACGTTACATTAATTCTGAGTCAGTGTTTCATTTGGAGTCAACTGACTGACGTTCAGCCGGTATCCCGTTTGGACGTACACGGGGGTACCACATATATATATATATATATATATATATATATATATATATATATATATATATATGTATGTATGTATGTATGT
>CM063502.1:2197034-2232034 GCA_032207245.1 Pardosa pseudoannulata | reverse complement strand
AGCCCTGTGGCTTTATGTTAAACATTCTCAAGAGGTAAAAACGTATCCAGAATTTGTCCAAATACTAAGAGAGAACTTTGTAGACCCAACTTTGACCACCTTCGGCGATTTTGTCAATTATAAATACAACACTGGGGATGATATAACGCAATATTTTCGGAAAAAAATGGAAATAGGTAAACAATTAAAATTAAGCCAGTCAATGATTTTGGAAGGACTGACTGACGGACTACCGACAGATTTAAAAGTCCTAATGACAATGAAAGAACCTTTGGACCCTATTACTTGGCTAAATCAGGCCCATAAATTAATCAAGATTAAGGGGCATCAAAACGAAAATCCCAAGTTTATTACTCCTCGCGTTGAAAACGTCCAAAATTATAATCAAAATGTTAATTTTCAACACCAAAATCCGAGAGCTACTAGTCGTCCAAACTTTTATCACTATCCGAGGAATAATAATTATCAACCAAGTAATTTTCAAAGGCTTCAGGGTCCTAATCCTTCTTATAATAATTACAGACCTAGATTTTCCAGCCATCATACTAGTAACAATTATAATAATTTACCTCCATCCCCATGTAGACTTTGTACACAGAGAGGAATACCAAACGCATATCACTGGTTTCAAGTGTGTCCTTTTAGACAAGAAAGATTTGAAGTAGATGGGGTATCCCAGGTTGAAACTAATCAAAATTCCACAAATGTTTCTAATATTTGACAATTAAGGGTCCTGGGATTTCTGTCAGACCTAGAAACCGTAGAATGTGTAATTGACACTGGAGCAACATTATCCCTTATTTCCGAAAAAACAGCGAAAAAATTAAATTTAAAAACTGAACGGATAAAAGGAATCTCAGTGACACAAACAAAAGGAAACTTTTTTCTAAACAAAATATGTAAAGTATGTATGAAAATTGGTAAAATTACAAGACAAATTCAATTGTTTGTATTGAAAACTGATTTAGATTATATTATATTAGGTTTAAGTGAATGTAAACAATATAAGTTACAAATAGACTGTTGTAAATTGTTAATAACTCAAGAATCTCAAATCATTTCAAATTATGTGAGTACTGGTATTTATACTTCACTACACATGCAAGTTGACGAAAGACCTTTTAAAAATGATAATGTCACAATATCCCGAACTCTGAAAACTGACCACCTAAGAACATATAGTTGTAACAATGATGAAAATTCTATACATGTTGGTAACACTTTTGTAAAACAAATTGAGACAAGCTCTCAAAATCAAAATTATGTAAAAGGTAATTATGCAAAAAATAATGAAAGTGCATTAGATAAATTAATACATGAATATGCAAATGTGTTTTCAAAGCATAAATACGATGTAGGCAAAATTAATATCGAACCGCAAAGAATTAGATTAACTTCGGACCTCCCTGTGTCTTTAAGACCTTATAGAACTTCCATTAAGGAAGAAGAAGAAATTAAAAATCAAATTGATCAATTGCTAAGTGCTGGAATAATTAAAGAGAGTTGTAGCCCATATTCAGCACCAGTCACCTTAGTATTAAAACGTGAGGAAGGCAAAAAAACAAGATTATGTATCGATTTTCGAAAGTTAAATGCTATAGTCAAAACAGATTCCGAACCCCTCCCGAGAATTGATGTTTTGTTAGATAAAATAAATAAAGCAAAAGTTTTTTCCACAATCGACCTAAGATCGGGATTTTGGCATATACCTATTCACCCCGACGATACTGAAAAATTAGCTTTTAGCACAAATTTCGGACTTTATGAATGGTTACGACTCCCTTTTGGGTACAAAAATGCGCCCGCAATATTTAATAGGACCATTAGAAGAATATTGAATAAAAATAAAATTCAATTTGCGTGCAGTTACTTTGACGACATAATTGTATATTCATCCTCTAAAGAAAAGCACTTAGAACATTTGAGAATATTGTTTGAAGTCTTTACTAGAGAAAATATTAAATTAAATCAAAGTAAATGTGTATTTGCAAAAGATAAGATTAATTTTTTAGGCTATGAAATTAAAAATGGTACAATCATTCCTGATAACCAAAATATTGAAAGTATAAAAAAGTTGAAGTACCCAACCAATGTAAAAGAATTACAGAGAGTCCTAGGAAGTGTCAATGTTTATCATAAATTTATACCAAATTCTGCCCAACTGAGAAATCCTTTAAACAAATTATTGAAGAAAGATGTTAAATGGGACTGGAGTGACCAATGTCAACAAGCTTTTGATGAACTGAAGAAAATTTTAACTTCCAAACCTGTTTTACAACTGTATGATGCTAACAAACCCTGCCATGTGTATGTTGACGCGTCGCAAACTGCTGTTGGAGCTGTTTTGAAACAACCAGATGAAAAATAATATACTTCACCCTGTTTCGTATCATTCTAGAACTTTAAAAGATTACGAAAAAAATTACGCGATCACGGAATTAGAATGTTTGGCTATTGTTGATGCTCTAGACAAATTTTACTATTATCTCCACGGACAAAAATTTGTAATTCATACGGACCATGCGGCTCTTGTTTGGCTTAAAAGTGTGAAAAATTTAAAGGGTAGATTGTTCCGTTGGTCCCTTAAACTCAGCATGTTTGATTACGATGTAAAATACCAAAAAGGGCTCAGCAAACGTTGAAGCCGATATGCTTTCTAGACATCCTATTTCCCAACATCTCCAACACAGTGTGCATTTACTTGATAGTGAAGAAATAATTAGACAACAAAAATTAGATAATGTGTGTGGGAAAAATTATATGGAAAGAAATGATATGATTGTAATGAAGAAAAAGAATGTTTTTAAAATTGTTGTACCAAAATCTTTAAGATTGAAATTGTTAACTGAAACTCACGAGAAATTTGGTCACCCTGGTGTACAAATTATGCTTAGTTTAATTACCCCTCAATACTATTGGCCTTATATTAGTGAAGACATAGGAAATTATGTAAAACATTGTCATACATGCCAAATTAATAAGAAGAAAAAGACAAAAAAATTTGGACTTATGCAAGAAGTACCCCCTACGGACAAACCCTTTGAATGTCTTTCTATCGATACGGTTGGAGGGTTTAATTATTATAATTCTACAAAAAAATACTTACACATAGTAATTGACCATGCAACAAGATACGTCTGGGCATTTCCCTCTAAGAGTGTTACTACCGAGACCTATGCTAACTGTTTAACTCAGATATTCAAAATTCAAGTCCCAGAAAAAATCCTTAGTGACCGAAATGCGGCTTTTACTTCATCTAGATTTAGAAGATTTCTTCAAAATTATAATGTAAAACAACTTTTAACTACTGCTCACCATCCCCAAACTAATGGCAAAGTGGAGCGTGTAAATCAAACAATAGTTAGTCGATTAAAATGTAAAGTAAATTCTACTTCCACTAAAATACCTTGGACTAAAATACTAGAACAAGTTATTATCGAATACAATAATTCTCCTCATACCGTAACAAAATTTACCCCTGCCTACTTGTTATTTGGTAATCTTCCGTTTGAATCTCCTATTAATCAAAATACTTACCCTCCATTAGACGTAGCTAGAAAATTGGCCAAAGAACGAACTATTGAATATCATAAAAGAAATAAAAGTAGATATGACACTAAATTTGTAGACGTTAAATTCCAACCTGGTGACTTAGTCCTTTTTGAAGAATTTGAGTTCCCTAACACACGTAAGCTGACTTCACCTTTTTCAGGTCCATATCAAATTGTAAACAAATTGTCAGAAGTTAATTATGAAATAGATAAAGAAAATTATCAAACAAAAAAATCGACAGAGATTGTCCATGCTTCCAAATTAAGATTTTATTATGCACCGGGAAGTTTTAAACTACACCATGAATAATGTTTCTAGATATGTGATAACTGTATAAAAAGATGATTATGGTTGTTTTTCTAATTTGATTTATAATATTGAAAAAGTTCTTATACTTGTACATATCTGCTGGTTTATTATTGTTCACAGTGTTAAAATATAATAATACTATATTTTTTTTTCATATTTATTGTTTGTAAAAGAAAATCATTTCAATATTGATAATAATTGATTGAATTTGATTTTAAAGTTCATGTTGAAATTCAGTGACAATATTGAAAAATCTTAAAATTTCAAATTGATACTGATATTGTATTAGTGATTTACGATGTTGTGATTTCATTTATAAATTTTGTTATATAACTTGTCCTAAAATATAATAACATTTTTATTATGTAATCAGATTTAATTATTTAATCAGATTGTGTATTCCTAACTCATACAACTTAATAACAGTTTCGGTCTGAACTGAATCGATTACTGTGCAAAAATTGTTTTGATGGTTCTTCTAGAGCTGAAAGTGAGTCATGACAGGACGCTGCTGAACCCTATTCTATGCAGAGGGTCTAACAGATGTGACGACACTTGTGACTTGAACTTTGTTTTGATTCTTCTACTGAGTGTGGTTTTGATTTGAAGAACTGATTACGAGTTACGATATACAAAATAATAGTCTGATGGTTTTTTTTATGCTACATTTCTGTTCATATTTTATATTTAGTCAATTTGTATTTCATCATTTTTGAGTTTTGCTTTTTATTAATTGAGTTGTATATAACGAATAATACCTTTGAAGCTTTTGTCTTACGTCTAAACATATTTTTGAGAACTTAATATTTTAATTTTGAATATAATAATTTTGAGGTTCTTGTTTTATAGAACTGAATATCACAAAATATTTGATTTAAAGTATTCTAGTGCTATATATTTTTACATATTCATATTCATATTAATATTATTTTTGTTACATTATGCGTATTACATCTTATGTTTATTTTCATGTTTCATAATAACTCTTATATTCAGTAATATTTCAAATAAATTCCTAATATTTACATAATGTTTTACAATTAATATCTTTAGATTTTCATGTTCATATGAAGTATATTTTTATTTATAGTACTCTGTTCTCATGTTATATTTTGTATACTATTTTTATAATTTCATTGTAATTTTATATTTTTGGGGACACTAACACTAACAATCCTGCAGCAATTAACCCACTAAGTTTCCAGCTCACTATCTGGAATGTCTTGGGGTCGAGGCGCCCGGCTTCAAGCCTTTTCAGATGGGGGGGATATTCTGTAATGTAAAAACTTAACGCTTTAATCCTAAACTAAAATTACTAACACCTTTATTAAAAAACCACCAAATCCGCAACTTCTTCATCTTTTTAGTGGCCTTTCGGCGTTAAACTCTTTTGTTTCCTTCCTGTTGGCGAGCTTAACTCGCCAACCTACTTAAAAGCACTTATAACAAATTCCTTTCTCAAGTGGTTAGCGTCCCCGAGGTTATATAAGGCTGCGCGACAACCCTTTGTAGAAGTTTTGCTCTGTCTGCTGTCTAATAAACATGTATAAAATTTATCCTGGATCTTCGTATTAATTTTTTCGACCACGCTACAGCCGCGAAGTATAGCAGGCCAAGCTATACATTATATATTATATATTATATATATATATATATATATATATATATATATATATATATATATATATATATAATTTTTTTAAGTGATCAATTTATTTCGGAGACTGAAATGTTTGGGGGTTTCCATCGAATTTTACTCGGTACCCTCATATGTTGCCATCAGTGGAAATAAACTCGCTGATGACGCTGTAAAATCAGTCTCTATGTCCACTCCGACCTTCCCAACTGCGGTATTAAAAAATCTCTATATATAAAAATGAATTTGTGTCTGTCTGCACTCTATAGACTAAAAAACCATGCATCCAATCGCAGTGAAAATTTGAGAATTTCTTACGTATATCCCTAGGTAGGTGTTTGTAAATTTTTAACGTTCGAAATCCATTCCTTCCCCCTTTTTTGAGCATTCCATGTCATTATTCCAAGCATTATTTTCACCGGTTAAATACAAACGATTAGTGTTTTTAATTTATCTCATCAGAACTAAGTGAAAGATGCAATATTTCTAGCAATGTGGTGTCATCCCATGTAATTGTTTTAAACGCAGTTTTCCTTGGTTTAAAGCAGGAGATTAAAAATTTCAATTTATCTCATAATAAATAGGGGAAAGTGATATTTTTCTATCATTATGACGTCATTCCTTTAAATATTCCATTTATTTTTTCTTATTTTATATAATTTAAACATCGTCTGCTTAGTATCCATTCGATTTGACCTGGAAGTTGAGATATAAAGTGATTAACTTTCATTTCTATGTGACGCAAATTATAGCATTTTTATACAAGTATAAATTTAATTCTTGGTTCATTTTTACGTTACAATGAAATGTTTATCAACAATATTCTAACAACAAAAAGTAGAAATTTCAGTGACTCTCATGTGCAAATAAAAACCTATCAGTTTATATAGTTATCTTCATATTCATATGGTTGTCAATATGAATGTGTGTTTCTGTTTCATACAAAACTATGTGGTTCATCATAAATTTCCTTAATTTTGGAAAACATTTCTTAATTCCAACAAAGTTAGCACTGTTGATATGAAAACCTCTGCTTCCTATTCTACCACGTAATATGGAAAGGTATATTAACGCTGCTAATCAACGTACAGTAGTAATACAGTAATGTGATTTAGGGTTAAACTTATATTTTACCATAAAAAAAGTTTGAGCAAATGTAATATAAGACACAAATTCGATGCAGATTTAATGGTTAGCATGTAAACATATATTTTGTTATTTTTATTTATTGATATTAAGAACAGGTTACATTTTTATGTTTTTTATACAAATCTACCCGATAAGTCATAGAGTAACTAACTTTGGACAGAAATCCTTGATACCGCCAAATGAACATATTCTATATTAATACATCTTGAATTCCGAGATTAAAATTTGACTGTAACTATCTATGTATGTTTGTATGTATGTGGGTCTATCTCATTGCGAACCGCTGGACGGAACGATGCAGGGATGTCATTTCGCCCATTCGATATTCTAATTAGTTCGAAAGATATTAACGAAAAACCGAACAAAAAGCCAGTTTAATTTTGCGACACGAGCTTTCCATTGTTGTATTGGTGTCTAAATATGGCAGTGTTATTCATTGTTGGCATTATTATCACCAAATATTTTGTATTCGGGAAACATAAAAATGTATTTACGCTATTTAAATTCAAGTGTAAGTATATAAATATATGATGGAATTTATGTATATGACTATTTTTTTATCTGCTAAACGGTAAACTCATTTTTATTTAGGAAATCACTTTTTTTATATTTTATTTTCTTGGCGAGATTTTTATTTTCAGTAACTAAAAACTTGCCATGTTCTATCAAATTTGTTTTTATTGCGTAGTTGCCATTTATTAAATTAAAGCTAACATATGGTTATAGGTTTTGTTATCTAAAACTGAACTACACGAGAGAAAAAAAATTGGCAAGTAGTTTTCATTTTAGAAATGGCAACCATGAAATGTTGAGATATTGTAGCCACTTTTGATTAAAGTTTAAAATGTGATTTCAAATAATATAATTGTTCTTGGAGTTTTAGCCTTATATACTTTTTTCGTTTTATCAATATTAATTTGGTATATTTCTTTCATTTTAAATTCAATTGCGTCATTTTTATTTATCCAATTTTAAGACGTCTCTCTGTACTTCACCTTTTCTTAAGTAAGCTTGGCGACTTTTGATATATATTTCTTTTAATTACGTGTTATAAAAATTGAAATCCTTTAACACATTCGCTGCCAAACCAAGTGTCATAACTGCGTATTCCAGTATGTTGATCACGCGCTGTCGCGTGATTGGCAGCGAATGTTTTAAGTACTTCATTTTTATGATAACGCTTTCAGGTAATATAATAGTTCTTGGCTTTTTACCTTATGTGCTTAGTTCATTTTATCAATATTTGGTATTTTTCTTTCATTGTCAATTCAACTACACCATTTTTATTTATACAATTTTGAGACCGCACTAACATCTATTCATAATTAGACTTGGCGGAATTACTTAAGGAAGTCATTTCGGTCAATCGAGTTCTGATATTTTAATTAGTTCGAAATATATTATTTTAAAACCAACAAAAACACCATTTTAATTATGTAGTACAGTCATTTTAACTGTTGAGTTGGAATGAAAAACAATAACCCCATTTTCATTGTTGTCGTCGTTTTCGCCAGATATTTGGTAATAGAATTTACATTAATGCTGAACAACTATCGCCTATCCTGCCAAACCGTTGTTTGTTTGGAAAATTTGAACTGCGGCACATTTCGGTATTTTTGTTAGTGATTTATTATATTCTTGAAGAATTTTTCAAGACCTTACTTTTGATATATTTTTTATAATATATTTGTATGGATATACCATTAAAATTCGAGTGTAAATAAATGCATTTATAAACATAAATACATTTGGATGCATTACTTCACCCAATCCACTGAATGCTTAACTCTTTCCACCATTAAAATACCGTAATTACAATCAGTTAAAAGTATATTAAATAAAATATGTAATGAGTGGTGCCATTTATTGCCTATAGTTGCAACTATTTGTCATACGCAATAACTTTTTCTCTTTGAAATATCCCCCCGATATCAAAATCATTTTAGTTTTAATAGCTAAATTTTTTACTTCACCAAAATATGTAAATCTTTATATTACTTTCTCAAATTTTTTAAGAAGTTAGTATTTTTTCTGTTATATGTTGGCTTGATTTTTATTTTTAATAATTACAAATTCGCCATGTTCTATCAAATTTTTTTAAAATTTTACAATTGCCATTTTTAAAGAATAAATGGCGTGAAACACCCTGACCTTGACGTAAATGCGCTAACTAGACACATTGGGTTCCCTCACAGGCATCTGGCGTCGGTACCGTAACAGTGATACACAAACTTCAATTGCCATGGCTTGTCTCATTTTTCAATTTTTCACTAAAAGATTTGTTAAACGCATGGAAGTATTTTTAGTTTTTTTAAACATATCGACTTTTACCCTCATATTGAATTTTTTGTCATGTTTTGTTGGTTTTACTTGTCTTCATTACTGTGCGGTTTTTATACAAATCGCTTTTATTGCATCTTTTTATAACTATGTACAAGAACTTCTTTTCCTTCTTTTCTACCTTTGTTATTTTCTGTTTAGAATTTTTATGTAAAGTTGTTATTTTTCGTAGACTCCGAAATGTGTTTTTCTTCACAATATGTCCAAATTGGCAGTAAACGCAAGATCGACCAACCAACTATTACTATTTTTTACACTGTTTGAACCAAGTTACATTAAAAATGACTGTACATTTATCAATTCATAATAAAAGTATAAGGCAAGTTATTTTCTTTTTTTTTTTTTCATTTTTATAAAAAAAAAATTTAAAGTGACTTTATTTGAAAAAAAAAGGGGATTTTTGTAGGTAGCCATTTAACAGGCAAGTTGCGTATATTGGCGTTTTATTATTCTGACTCTCTAAGACCAGCCATGTATAGTGACGTTTTTGTTTGATTTCTATGAATCTGCTTTAGTCATGTACTTTGGTTATTTCTTTTGGATGATAGATAGTAACTACAATTGATAATGAAGCATCACGCATGCTACTAGAAAAGTAAATTTTTAAAATATACTTTTTTTAGTATTTAAAGTTCAGATTTTGGATTGAAGCCATTGCAGAGAGTGGGGAGAATGTGATATTGTTTGGAACGAGATTGGCCATAGTTATTTGATACGTGTTTGTGTTTTGCAGACCTTTCCTTTTTATTATCTGGGAAGAGACTGAAAATGATTCTTTCTGTGCTTTTTCTTCTACGCCCCGCCCCCCTTTCGAAAAGTCGGATGTGTAATGCTCACTTCTGGCTAGGAAGACTATGGGAAGAGAATACAGAATGTGCTCGCTGGTGTGTAATAATTTGTAAAAATTCATAAACTCCTTTCTTAATTAATTAGCCCTCGTGTGCAAAACAGTAGACCGTAGCGCTCCCAACTAAACCAAACCTTTCTTAATTAAGATTCGAACTATGTTGTGGGATCAATGTCATTATGTAGGCACAACTTAAGTCTACTGGTTTCAAACAATCCGCGGTCTTCACATTACCTCTTTAAGTTTCCAGAATTCGATCAAAAAATTTCAAATTTTTATTGAATTTTATTATGGCCACAATATTTAAATAGAAAAATGTTATTAAATTAACATTTCTACTACCTTTACGAATTTAAGATAATTTTTTAACTTTAAATAAAATTATTGTGTTGTCCCTGTGACTTGTCTTTTTTTTTTGCCATGACAAACTAATTGGGAATTGGGAATTGTCCCATTTATATTTGTAAATAAAAAGTGTTCAATTATTTAACAGTTTCTTTTTTTCAATGGAAGTCTAACTATCATTTAGTAGGCAACTATCGCCGTGTATTAGATAAAATTGATACTAAAAATAGAAAACAAGTAGAAGCAAGAGGAAAAACAAGAACTAAGAATGAGTTGTGGAGCGTGCTTAATCTTTACAGGCAAAACTGAGAACAAATATTAACTCAGCGAGTATAAATATGTGCAACTGACACAATTCAACACAAATTTGAAGAAAAACGGCCCCTTTTAAAAAGTCGGAAGGGAAAGCGTCAATTTTGGCGTTAAAAATATTTTCAACTCTGTCTAATTTTTGAAATTATTTTTCATGCCAAACTTTTTACGTCTATAAAATTTCGTGTGAATTCAATATCTCTCGAAGTTGTTTACTGTCTGACTTGCCACATAAAGCTGATTACGATTTGTAATCTGTCACATATTTTTTTCTTATTATCGCCTTCTCTGTCTAAAGTGCGTCTAGCCAAGAAATAATCGATAAATTATTTTCCTCTAAACAACAATTTGTCTAGTAAAAGCATACTCTTATTTCTTTTCTGTTTGTTGTCCATACATTGTTACTGTATTCTGACAAAACTGAAAATGTCCATTAATTGAATTTATTTTGTAACTTAATGTTTTACAATCATTAATGTACTGTGAATGATTTCCTTAAAGGAAAACTGTATTAAAAATCCGTCTCTTCACCCCTTGTAGAATCTTTGAGTTTAAAACATCAAGTAAAGTATATCTTTTTTCCTCGTATGCAATAAATAATCCTAAAAGACGTATTTTAGATTCTTAATTTTGACTTTGTTTTAAAACTTTATTTGCTATTGTCTGCGTATTTCTATTTCTACCTCTGTTTCTAACAGAGTGAAAATATATAAATAAGCTACCTTCAAGAATGGAACTGCGTAAAATACATTCTATACCCATTTAATATACATTTTTGATTACTAAAAATAAATGGCAAATTTCGGATAAGATGAGCCTACGTAAATCTATCATAATGTACGAAATTTAAAAACTAGATGGCTTTGACTGAGTAGAGTTCACCAAATTTTACTTCTAAGATAAAAAAAACAAACATAGATTTGGACGCTTATATTCTTTATAAGGTAACAGTATGAAACACCCTTTAAAAAGGATCCATACTAACATTTGAAAACTATAATTGTTCTTCCTAAATTAAATAATGTTTAAATCAACAAATTAATATAGATTGGATATGGTACAGGTTGTTCTCATAATGAACAAATTGAGGAAATTTTCTGTCAATTTTTTTATTTCGTACGACAGAAAGCGTTAAAGCAGGCAGGTTCAACCCAAGATTTTGGAGGCCACATTAGGAGTGATATATATGCACACATACATTCATATAGGATGAGACTAAATTGTCTGAAAAAAAAAATCACTCAATGAGGTAGAAAAGAGTGAATCACTGACGTCCTTTATTACCTTATCTCCTAAGAAAGATAGTGCAGTTATATTGAAATCTCTACTTGAAGCATTTGTTGTGAGTTTTCTCTTAACAATTAAATACTCTACCGTTCAGTCGCTTTCCCAACACTGTTGTACAGGTTGGAATTCGAATTTTAATGTTTTTGGAATGTTCCATGGTAATGGTTCCTCGTCTCTATGGGTACTTTTAGTTTGTCAAAACAATTTAGGCACACCCTTATTTAGTCTCATGTATGCATGCATGTGTGAATGTATACATACTCACATGTATGTACACACACATATATAGAACACTGTGATATGAAAATCTTAAACAATACACTTTTAAATTTTTACTATGCCTAAATTGACAATAGAACAGTCAAACATTTTTATGTGTGCACAAATAGTTTTAAGAATAGAAATGAATAAAATAATCGAATAATAACCTGACTCTAATGAATGAGCTACTTATTTCAATTCTAAATGTCTTGAATTCACCACCCCTACTCATATGAGCTTTCGATGGAGATTTGTAATTACAAACATGCCAGTTTACCTGAGGAAAAATAAGACTTAAGTTATAAAAAATAAATTTGATTTTCTTTTTTTCTAGTCTGATAATTTTTTATATAAATAGAATAACTTTTCAAGATTTGTCTACAAAATTTCTGCAACAAATGTAATTAGGATAATGTAGTAAAGCAAAGAGTAAGCACTGTAGGTTCTTGTAAATTCCATGAGTATCTAAATAGTATAAAAGTGAGTTTTATAAAAGTCCATACCGATTGTTGTCGAAGAGCCATTCTTTGGTACCAGCAAACTGACAAAACCACTGGATATGAAATTCTAGTGGATATCTGACGACAGATGGTAGATGAATTTGATTCTTACATTTGACCAAATAGCTAACAAATAATTTATATGAAATGTTTTTTAAGATAGAAATAAATTAAAGAAAAATAACCTTATTTAAAAGCGTAGTAGAATGAAAATTTCATACCAATTGCTTAAATGGAGGTTTAAATGACACTCTGGGATCTTCATAGTAATCGCCAAATTTTGATACTATTATTCTGGAAACTCGATCTACCTGCATCAGATTCTTAGCAGTCCAATTTACCTGATAAACAAACATCAAAATGCAAAGTACTCGTCGTTAAACCTTAAAGGTGGAAAATTACCAAAAAGGGCTCTTTAGAAGAGCGCTCTGAAAAATAAATATTATTTCTTACAGAATAGGAAGACTAACCCCACATCTAGCTCATTTACACAAAATGATGAGAAACTGAGCCATAATGCTCTTGAAATGTATGCATCCGACATTGTGATATGGGCATATATTCCTCAGATTCTTCTGACGGGGGGGGGGGGGCTCTAAATTTTTTGTTAAGCAGCCTTAACTTTCTCTCATGGCTGTGTTCTTTTCTGGGCTTTCACAATAAGGACCACGATCTGAAGCACCTCATTTCAGATACCGAACCTGTTTGCACTGATCTCCAGGAGACGTACTTAAAAAATGGCGACTATTGTAATGTGAAACGTTTCAGCTGTGTAAGGAGAGAATTTTAGAGGTAATAAGGCTTATGTTGAGTGGCTATTCTTACATTCCTAAACTACGTTACCTCCTCAAAACGAATCTTCAAGTTGTTGCCGTTAGAATTCAATTTAATAAACTCATTACTACCTATCTTGTCATTTGCTTTCCACCTTGATCCCCCTTTTTCCTTTTACTGTTGCAAATAATTTCTACAGCAAGTGATCACTTTCCTATCTTTATATCGCATCCTGGCAGTTACAGCAATAGGATCTGTCAGCCTCCAAGGTATATCTCTAAGGTTGCTGACTGGTTTCATTCATAAAGAAATCAGAAGCTTGTAGTATTAAATTTTCTACCCAGACTGATTTCTCTTATAACTGCCCTCTCCCAGAAAATGAATTATTTTGTTGTCTCGATCATTCCTGTCTAACTTCTCCTGGTCCTGACAATATTACTTATCAAATTATTTAGAATCTCTTCTACAATTAACTTATGAACATCCTATATTTTTTAATAGAATATGGCAAGAACACACATCTTCTTCTGAATGGCATAAAACTATTATTTTACCTATTCCAAAACCTGGCAGAAATGTTTCTGATTCTAACAACTACCGCCCTAATGCTTTGAGAAACTGCGTGAGCAAACTGTAAAAAAAATAGTTAATAACCGCCTCATGTACGTCCTGGAGGCTAATAACATTATATCATCTAACCAAAGCAGATTTAGAAAAGATAGATCAGCGAATACAACCTCATAAGTTTGGAAAGTCTAATTCGTTACGCTTTTGTGGAGCAGAAACATTTTGTGTCTTTATTGATATTCAGAAAGCCTATGACAGAACGTGGCGTTACGGCTGTGACGTACTGGAGTAAGGGTAAGCGGGGCCGTCAATGATACACCTGTTTACTCTGGATTAAATACTTTGTTCATGTGAATAATTATGTACAGCTATGTACAGGTTTCAGTAAATTCCAATTCTTCTGAGATCTCGTGCTGAGATAAACGTTAACACAATTACAACACGTGGGTACAGGGAAGCTAGTCCGTCTCGAACACAGGAACAGTTTGCTAATTAGTGCCTGTATGGGACGCTGACACTATAATCTTCAGGCTGAGGATCAGTACAGTTGACTTCCATACTGCGGCTCGAAAAGCTCAGAATGCGTATCACGCTGGAGTTCGTTGAGGAAACTAAAGATGCAGGACTATCCAAAATGAGAGTAAGTGTCACTCTCAACGACCTACTTCTCAGCACGAAGTAGAAAAAATATTAAAGATAACGGAAATGAGATCCCAAAGTCGAAAGTCAACTTCTTAGCAGAAAGTAAAGTCGATGGTGGTCTCTAAAGAAAAGCGATTTCCGGCAATCGGAGAGACCTCTCGAGCTCCACAAAAACAAACTCCTCCAAACCAACTCTAAAAAAAATCTTTCTTCTTGGCTCAGCCAATCTTCTTTTATGGTGGTCCCTGTTGCCCCTAGCGTGATTCTTCCGGAAACTTCCAGAACCAGGGTGACGCAATCTTGCGGTCAACAGACCCGCCTGGATCAGCTCATCCGTTTCCAGATGTGGCCGGAATGTCGTCTTTAAGTCAACCGACCAAAACAACTTCAATTCATTAGCGGCACCGATAACTGGGCCCATATGTGGATTCCACCGTCACTCGATTTATAATTATTATCCGAGTCTTTTGACGGCAGTATACATCATAAAGGCGTAGACACATTGGCTCAGGCGTACTGGCAGATCTTAATTTACCTCCTTGACTTTTTCGGAAACCTAGTACACAAACGGACCACGCATGTCTACTTACCACTAACCATAATGATCCGCTGCATCTTCCGTTCTTCTTTCGCTCTGGATCGTTACACGGCATTCTTCATGGTATTTAAAACCTTGGACCACGGCATTTTTATATCAATTTTTTTTTTATAAAAACGTGTTTTTAATGTTCATATTGGTAATATTTTGTCCGCCAATTTTATTCAGGAAGAGGGAATTCCACAAGGTAGTGTTTCAAGCGTTACCTTTTTTAAATGAAAATTAATTCTATTTTAAACCAACTCCCTCCGTCTACTCCTGGTATTCCTTATGTGGATGATCTTCATATTTTGTGTGAAGGCTAACATATGTGCTTTGCTGAAAGGCAGTTACAGATAGCTATCCGTAGTATTTTTAAGTTATGCAATGAAAATGGTTTTACTATCTTTAATGAAAAAACCGTTTGCGTCCAATTTTGTAGGTTAAGGAATATGTATAATGACCCTGAACATTACTTGGATAATTTTGTGGATTCTGTTAGTTTTCTCGAAGTTACCCTTTTTCACCACATATAACAAACCCGACGTTAAAATGTAAAAAAGGTCTTAATTTTTTTCTTTCTAATACTTATTAGGATGCTGATTACACATCTATTCAGCGTATTTACAGGTCTGCCTTCCGTTCAAAAACCTGTGTCTATCTCTGCATATTTCTCTCTAAACTAAAGCCGTGGCGTCATATCAGAACCAGACTTACTATGTACCCCAGAATCCGAAATTCTAGAAAACCTTAAATCTCAAACTGTCTCTGCCGTTTACCGAATCACCTTACGTCTTGACAATACATCTTGACCATGAAACACACACATTCAAACTTTCGAAACACCCCAGCTACTATTCTCTATAAAACCTGGCTTCTCAAAAACTGCTCTGTAAGGCCTTATATCCCCAACAATCTCCACTGTTTTAATTGCCAAAGATTCGGACACTCAAAAGTTTCTTGTTACAGCACTCAGACTTGTATCCGTTGTGGTGTTTCTGGACAGGAGAGTGAAGGTTGTTCGGCCCCAGGAAAATGCTTGAACTGTAATGCCATCCATCCTTCTTATTATTGGTCTTGCCCCCAAATGGATTACTGAAAAAAAATTCCATCCCTGCGAGTCCTCAAAGGGATGTCGTATCCAGAAATACGTAATTTTATAAACCACCATACCCCTACCCCCGGGGCCGAATGGTAGAGTGCTGCTCTTCGATACCGGAGTTCATGGGTTCGAATACCGCATGTTCGTAGCCATTCGGAATCGGCTTTAAACAGTAGGTTCCGGTCTCATTAGCCCTCGTGAGAAAAACCGTAGACCATAGCGCTCGAAACCAAACCCCTACCTCCAGACTTTTCAATACTTTCACAATTAAGTCGACCAGATCCCTTGGAAATAAAACTGAAGAACTCAATAATCTAACCTCAATAATTGGTGGCGCTCCTCAATATACGACCACTGCTTAAGTTAATAGGAACCAAATTCTTACCCAAACCACTCAGACAGTAAAGAAAAAAGAAAAATGAAGGTAATATGGGTAGACCAACCTTCAATAAACTATCTAACTACAAAGTTGATTATTTGAAAACTAAATGCATCCCAAAACAACCTGATGTAGATGACAGTATTTGAAATCTACGTTCCATAGATTCGGAACTGTACGGGAAATCAATGGATGATGATGATTCTCCTGAAAAAGAGAGTAGAAGAGAGTCGTGATCCCCAAATTTTCCCTTCTTGATGGCTCTTCTTTCATGGAATTGCCACGGTGTTCGAAATAAAATGGAGGACCTAGAAACACTCATCTTTGATCATAATACTGTCTTCCTGGCCTTGCAAGAAACCTTTTTAAATTGCAATAACGGTTTTAAACTCAGAAACTTCAAAACTATCAACAAAGATTTTGAAATGGGAGAACGGGCCTGTGGTGGTGTTGCTATGACACTCCGTTCATGGACACCCTGTAACATTAATCTCCGAGCCGTTGCTGCTCGGGTTCATCTCAAACATCATACTACCATCTGTTGTACATACCTCCCTCCTGATGAAACCGTGAACCATCATTCCTTAAAGACTTATCAATCAACTCCCTCCTCCCTTTCTCATCATCGGAAACTTAAATGGCCTGGCTAATTCTTCGCCTGGTCCTGATAATATAACCCATCTCACGCTAAAACATCTTTCTCGCAGCTCTCTACTAAATCTATTACGTCTGTTTATTTGTATCTGGGAAGAATACACCTTCCTCACTTAGTGGAGGTCTGCTATTGTTATTCCTATCCCCAAATCAGACAAGGTCGCCCCTAAACCCAACAATTATTGTCCAATTGCCCTTACTAGCTGCCTTTGTAAAGTTTTCGAGATTGATCGCTTGTCTTGCATTCCCGAAAGCAAAAATTATATCCCTCCTTTTCAGAAGAGGTCGGTCCACTCTTGACAATAGTCTCTATTTAGAACGCTTTTTTGAAAAAGAGCTCTCCCTCTTTTTTGACATTGAAAAAGTCTATGATCGGGCATGCCGCTATTGAATTCTATTATGATCTTTGTAACTTTGGCTTTCATGGTAACCTGAATATTTTCATTAAGAACTTTCACTCACTTTCGGGTTACAATAAATAACACATTATCTGATGTATAGGTCCTGTCTTAAGTGTTATTCTGTTTACCATAAAGATCAATCAGGTTTTATACAAATTACCGCCTTCAGTCTGTACGTTGACGACTTCACTTACAAATCTCATGTTCCGGGTAAAATATGCGTTATATCAAATGGCAACTTCAAGGGGCTATTCATAATATTATTAAGTAGACTAATATTAATGATTTTAAAATTTCGAGCAAAAAAAAAAAAAGCTTTTGTACACTTTTGTGAAAAACGTAGCTTTCATCCTGGCCCTGAAATTTATTTTGGGTTACCTAAAGTTGCTGTTTGAGAATCTGCTAAATTTTTAGGCGTCATCTTTGACAAGAAATTATCTTTTGCTCATCACATTTCCTTCATTAGAAAATAAAATGCGAGAAAACTTTAACCCTTATTAAAGCCCTCTCTAATACTTCAAGGGGTATAGGTTTCGCATTTACTGTTCAATTATTCGCTCAAAAATTGGGTAAGCTTGTTCTGTTTACGGTTCGGAATGGGCATCGGTTTTACTTATTCTGAACAGTGTGCATCATTTTGCACTTCACATTTGTTCTGGGGCTTTTAGGACATCTCCCGTACAAAGTCTTTATGTTGACTGCTACGAACCCTCATTGAATCCCACACGCTGTCATATTTCAGCGAATACTTTTTATCGCATTTTATCTCCTCCTTCTCATCCACCCTCAGGGGATTTATCTACTTTAGGTAAACAAAGGTGTCGCAATCCCGAGGTACTTCAGACTACTTTAACCTTTTTTTACGTTTCTTCTCCTACTTTTTCCTTTCCTTTTCTCCCTCGTTGTGGTGCTATGTCTCCCACGAATTGTTAACTGCCTTGAGTGGTGACTCGATTCCCCGGAAATAGGGGGTCCTGGTGACTGTAACGATTTCATGTTCTGGAAATCATCTGAATGGCATTTCCTTTTTGTTGGCAATCTCCACCACATTACTCTCGCCTCGGCTTCGTGTAAACAGGAGGTGCATATTGGTCCGCATATATAAATCGACTGGTCTTTTTTCGGCTTGAACTAAGTGATCGGTGTACTTTCTGGGCCCTTCCGTTAAGGGTGGCAGCTGCTTCAGGAAATATAGATCCCGGCAGGAATCTGCATCCCCGTGTTCGGCTCCGTGCCGCAAGGATCCAAATTTCCTTTCCCTATCATGCCTTCCTCCCTCTCCCCCCATGACTCTCATGGACAGCAAAAATGTGTCAACGTCGTTAATAATAACGTACGATTTTTTTTGTGAATAGCTTAACAGAAGACAGTTTCAGGTAAATATCACCTTTTGTCATACATAAAACTATAAAATCTTCTATTGGTGAAGTAGAATCTGTTAATTTTGGAGATCATTTAACCCTCCGAGTAGTCTCAAAAAATAACGTCCCTAAAATAACCGCCTATAAAAAGTGCCTACCTATTATACGACCAAAGCGATCAGTAAACTTTTTCTTTGCCCCTTTGTGGGCTTGAATAGAATAAGGGGGACCAACCCTCTTTATTGTCCTTTTATTCCCTGTTATAAATAGTGCACCCCCCACAGATACTGCCTTCAATTTTTACCATAATAGTTCTAATTTGCTGGATGGCTCCACGCTGTGTAAAATGTGCAGAAAATCACTTAACTAGTGAGTGTCCCTACAACAGAGAAAAAACTGAAAGATCTGACTATATCAAGTGCTGTAATTGCAACGGAAATCATCCTGCAAGTTACAAGGGATGTAATAAATTCCCAAAACCTTCTAGCAGTAACAAAACCAGCAATCCTTCTCCCGAATTTAAAAATAATCAACCTACTTTTACTAATAAATATAATGGTAAATCTTATGCTGAAACTGTACAAATTTAATCAGAAAATGAAAAGACTCAAATCCTAATACCGCTAATCCTAAACTTAATAATTCTTCCTTTAAAGAAATTATTGAACTTGGTAAATTAATAGCTGAAATTATAAAATCACTTGGATTCTCAGACATAAATTCTCTAATAACTAAACTCAAAGAAATTCGTAATAACCTTAATAAGATTACTGATCCCAGTAATCGACTTGCCTTAATTGTGGACTTTTGTTCCAAATTTACTTAACTTCAAATTATTGTTCTCACCACCGCTAGTTCTCATTTTGCCTGCTAATAGTTTTTCAGAGGCAACTCCGTAAAACCATCTCTTTCTGTGTGGCTGCCTTCAAGGGGATGCAAGGTTGACAGGCTTATCCTCAGTGTGCTCGGTTGGACCTAAACGGCTTCTTATTGTAAAGCTCTAAGTTATTTCATGCCAACCAGAAAAAAAAAATGTTTTGGCTCATCTTTTCGTGACCCTGGTTTTAAGTTAAATTTGCACAAAATCTTCTCCATGGAATCTGTAGCAATTTAGTTTTAAAATATTTATATTAATTAGTAAGCACAGTCTGCCTTAATATTTTGATAACTTTCATCAATTAATTTTTATTGGGTACTGAAATTATAAAATCTTTTCTAAAATCCATAATTCTGTTTCGTACATTCGGAGAATGTTTTCTAAAAAATAAATAAATGTAAAAATATTGTTACACAGAATTATTTTAAATATAGTTCATTTTACAAGATTAAAAAAAAAGTTAAATCTATGGAACAACCTGTAATTTTATAATTAAATAACTTATATATAACTCATATATAACTATATAACTCATTATGATTCACAAAGAAATTAATGTTTTATCACTCTAAAAGTTTTTTTAACGTTTACTTTCAGCATTATACTTTTCTTAATGATACATGAGAACAGAGTAATAGGATTCTACTTTAATGTTCCCCCTTTTACCACCTAAGCAATTTTATTAAATACAAAAATTTTGCTTTAAAAAACTGAGAATTTTAGGGATTGTATACGTAGCTCATAAATTGGGTATAGAAATTCTAAAAGACTGTAACATTTGTCTATTTTCAAATTCCTCGGGGATGCGTTCAAATATGTTTCACTCTGTTATGTTAAAACATAGTAATACATCATACGATATTATAATTGAAATGTAACAGAAGTTTATTTACTGTCGTATTATGCAAAATTATTAAAAAAAGATTTTTATACGATAAATAAAAAATTCTTCGTTGGGAATAACTCTAATTATGGAATAATCTACAATGAATAATAATACATAATCTGCTGGGTTTGTATATATATATATATATATATATATATATATATATATATATATATATATTATATATATATATATATATATGTATGTTTTTCTTTTATTGCGTAAAGTTTAAGAATATAAAGTGACAGATATAGATTGAATCCTACGTTTCTTGTAGTAAATGTTAAATTCTGTGCATTTACGTGTTTATTTTTTCTGCTGCTATTAAGGGTACGTAAAATAGTTCTCGTTAAAAATTATCCGTATTACATAGTGTTGATCTGTGTCAAGATTTGTACACTATTTATATTATAAACTTTCTGAATTTGAGTAAAAATAATAAGGTAGGACGATGGCCAAATTGGTAGGGAGCTGCTTTTCGGAATGGGAATTCGAATCCCACAGATGGAATGATCCCATTGATGACATTTTTACATTTCTTTAAGCTGAAGTTCATTGTGACCCAACCAAGATTGTAAGAAAATCTGGTAAGGTTTGGAATACTTTTTTATAATTATGACTTCCTAGCTCAGAGGTTTGAGCTAAAAACCTATTAATATATTGAAGATTTAACAAGTGATTAATACTTTGGGATGGGATTTCGAGTGGGAAATTCATAGTTTAAGAAAATATTGTACCCTTTTGAAGGTTTTATAATGTTTATTTTAAGTATGACAGTAAACATTTTAATTGTTAAAGCGTTATGATAATGTTAAAAACACTGCTGCATTAGAAAAAATTTTCTAATTGTTTTTTATTATGGAATCCAAATAAAAAAAAATTGTAGTTAAAAATAAAAAAAAAGTAAATTGCGCAATATAAGTAAGTACAAGACCTGCTCTGGGGGGGGGGGCAATTTTTATGGTTGGCACTTGTTGGAAGGTATAAAAATATTGATATATTAAAATTAAATTTCGATTTAATGGAAATTTACACATGTCGATTTATTTATCTAATTTTTTTATTATATTTAATTTATTTTATTATATTTTATTTTATTATATTTTAAATATTGACCGATCTTATTTATATAATTTATATTTCAAAGCTAAAAATATTTATTCACTCTATTATATACTTAAGAAAAGTTGAGCCTGAGAGTTTTCTCTAAATGAAATAATTTCTCCATCGAAGAAGATATTGAAAGGGATCTACGCGTGAATGGCAATCTTTGAGGACTTTGATTAGAAAGCGAAGCATTCATTGTCTCCAGTGATCTATCTTCCGATTCACTTTCAGAGGAAGAATTGACAATTCTGTTTCTGAATCGCTTTTATGTTGAGTTCCAAGAAAAGTTAATGAAAGTGAACTGTGTGAACCCCATGTAGTCAGGATGCATCTCACTGTTTAGGTTATAATGCTTTTTCAAATCAGAAGACACAAAACGTTTTCTGTACATCTTATCTTTGTAAGCCAAGCTAACCCTACTAGATTGAATTCTTTTCTTCCATTTTCTCTCCCCCAGGATAAGAGAGCAACAAGCGGCGTTGCATGGGGGCGGCACAAATAATTTAATGTACAACATTTCCAAAGAACTATCGTATACCATACGATCCTGGTCCCCATAGTGAGTGTGAAGATTCACCGTTATTTTCAAACAATCCACAAGTATTGTAACTACTAATGGTCGAAAATTGATCCCAAATTGCAAATAAAACAAAAATAAGCGTATGCACAAACACACAGATATTATGTATCTCTTGAGAGTGAGACAGAAAAGCAATATTTGTAGAATAGAAGCAATCATGTGTTTGGATATGAGGGGAAACAAAATTTCTCATTAAGAAAATAGTATTTTGATTTTTTTTAATTACAAATACATGTATTTATAAATATATGTATTAACTTGTATGTGTGTGTGTATGCATATGTATATAATAATGAGATCATAATGTATAATTATAAAGTGAAAGTGGCTGTAAATTACTTGATTTGCTAAACATGATACAATATTCATGGCATATAAAAGAGGTCATGACTGATTACACTTGGAGAAATGTTTTAATAGAAAACAGAATTATTACTTACTATTAAAATCATCACTATTTTCTGTTAAAAATTTTACTGTTAGCAATATTTACACTAAAATTGTATTTCAATTAATATTTACATTAAACTGCAATGCAGTTTTTAGCCTCTTTAGTGCTATAAATTGATATATCTGTTCTTTCCTTCCATTACAAACTGACTAGATAACAAAGCAGGACTAGTTAATATTATTCACCCCCAGTCTTGTTTTAGACATTGTTTTCAACAATGAAAAGAATTCCTATTTCTCCACAGATACGAGTAGAGCGGCGAGAATGAATTGAGAGGTATACTACTAACTCTACACTGAAAGAACTAAAAAGCTTTTCTGGGCTTGGTTGTTTACCTGTTTTCATACCACAAACTGTACTCTATCTCAATTACGTACATATTCATTGATATCATTAATCTAAAATGGGTATTTTACTCTAAATACAGTATTTACATTTATTTTCGAAATAGAGGACAAAATCTCTCGATACATTTTTTTTTACTGCTTAAAGTAACCACATGATATACTTTTGAACAAGACAGATGAACATTAGCCATTCTTCACTACGCTTTTCTTTTTAGTACAAAGTAGGCACCCCTAGGTTTTTTAATTTAATTCAGTATTCAGCATTCTACATAGAAATCGTTATGACTGTAGTAACTCCATAATAAATCCAGTGTATGTGGTTTGAAGCCCTACTCTTACAATGAGATCAAGAGCCACAGAACTTTCATGCCAAACCCCCAATTCAGTCCAAAAAGGCAGCATCCTACCATTCGGTCGTCGTTGTGCATTCATCAAAACAGGGCTCTCAACGTATTGGAAGTCTTTTTTGTACAAAACACCTTCAGAATCGTGTTTATCAAGCCGAAAGCCCTTAGGAGTACTGTAGAATAATTATATAATTTTAATTCCGGAAAACCATCGATTTACGGAAATAAATATTGTTGTAGATTTATACTTGTATAATTATTAAGTAAATACTAAACATAGGAATAGTTTTCTCTGCTACATTCTCCACTGTATATTAAAAAATTTTAAAGTATGAAGACACTTGTGGTCTCTAAAAAATTATGTTCCGAAGTTAATATAAATATGTTTTCGAAGTCGACAATTATATCCAACTAAAATTTAAGAATAATTCGAAATTTTTTAGTTCTGTTATATTAAGTCTTAAAACTGAAAATATGGTTACATTTAGTTATTTATAATTAGAATGTACCCTTAGATTGGAGATTTTTAAGATTTATTCAAATGTCCACCAAAATACTGACAGTTAACTGTTTGTCTATATAATTTTTTGCAGTAAGTATATTATTAAATATCCTCAGAAAAAATCTATAAAAATGTCTTTTGTGATTTTGTCTAATGATTTTGTCTAATGTGAACAGGCTAACTAGATGTACATTTTGAGAGTTCTTTTCACGTAATTAAGAATTGAAGCATTATTTGGTCCCTATAAAAGGATTTTGTCTGCCTGGATTTTTACTTTATATACAAAATTTGTTGATAGAAATAAAAATCATCCCCAAAAGAACAAATTTAAAATTAATATGAGTTATATAGCTGAGTAATGAGAAAAAAGAAATATTTAAATATTTAGTAGCATAATGTGTAGGGGATCGCACCCCCTCACATTCCAAATAGTTTACGCAGTGGATATAAAAGATTCCGGCATAATTAGCTCTCGCATTCCAAAGCAATACAAATCGAACCATTCAACCTTCGCTTGTGTTTTTGTTCCCAATGGCTCTCTTTTCGTGGAATTGTCGCGACTTCAATACCCACGTCTCTGATCTTAGAGATTTAGTTAACAAATTCCTTGGTTTGCACTCTAGGAAACCTCTCTGGATGGGTGCAAAATCGCAAAAATTCGGCACTTTAGATGCACGTGAATGGCTGCAGGGCATCTGGTTCTGTAGCCCTTTTTGTCTCGCATGACTACTCATCTTCAAACCGACCTCCAAGGAGTTGCAGTCTGAATCCACACCTACTCTCTCTTAACAATTTGCAATGCTAATGAAAATATATGAGGAACTTCGCTTGATATGTGACTTCGACAGCTACTTGAGCCTTGCTGATGTCAATGGTTACTGCTCCTCCAAGGGATTCAGATAGAGCAGCTACTCTCGGATCACAGTCTTTGTTTATTCAACACCTTCATTTTCACACACTCGACCTTGCTTTTTGTTTACCTTTATTCTTCCCTTTTTTCACTATATAATTATATATACAACAGCGATCATTTTCCTATAATTTTTTAGCCGAACAATGGCCGATTGGTTAGGGTGCTGGCCTTCGGTACCGAAGTTCGTGGGTTCGAATCCCCTTGTGATATGGTTGTTCGTAGTCATTCGGGATCAGCTTTAAGCTGTAGATCCCGGTCTCATTAGCCCTCGTGCTGCAAAAAAGTAGACCATAGCACTCCAAACCAAACCAAAACCTATAATTTTAATTCCGACTGTTCCAACAAAATGCCATATTATATTCTTAATTCCGCCAAATGGTAGACATTTCGAAGCCGTGGTACCATGACTAAGGATATGATCCAGAACAACAGCATTAATGAATCTGTTAATCTAATAATTGATGTCATCATTGCTACTGCTGAAGCTGTCATTCCAAAATCTTCAGTTCTCGTCGGCAAACCAAACAGTTGTGGAATGAAGAGTGCCATAATTGAAAGACCAAAGGAGAGCTTGGTGCAAGTTTCGTTAGCACCCTACCACCGAAAATTTTATGATTTATAAAAAAAATTAAAGCTGTTTTTAGGCTCATTTTGAGACGAAGACTGACTGAATTGCGGAGAAACTATGTTGGCAGCATTTCTGCCTCAACATCAAGCAAGTGTACGTGGGACAAAATTAAACTCTGTTTTGACGCGTATTATAACCCTCAGATCCCTATTCTGTGGTACAACATTCAAATAGTATCCTCCGTAAAGAGCATAACAAATGCCATGCCTTTTCTTTTGCTCATATCTCATGCAGCAGTATAACTACACACTTTCCTTCCTCCGTCATAAAAGAAATGTTAAAGAAAAAGAAATAAACTTTAAAAAAAACACTCTCCTCAATTATAACAGTAGTTTTACTATTTTTTTTTAACTAAAATGAGCCCTCCTAAGTACGAAAACATCTTCTCACATCTTATGATAAAACATCTTTCTGACAACTCGTTACTCAATATCCTTTCTTTATACAATAGAATGTGTGGAATGAACAGGCTTTTCCTTTCTCCTGGAATACCGTTACTGTGATCCCCATTCTAAAACTGAACGAAGATCCCGCTGACGTGCTAAGCTACCTCTCAATCGCACTCACGAACTTCCTCTGCAAGTTGTTGGAGAAAATGGTAAATAGCCGCCTCATGCAGATTTCGGAAAAAATAACTTTTTTCAGCATTACAGAGGAGTTTCAGGCGTGGCAGGTGAACTATAGACATCATAGATGACCTGTAAACTCAAATTCACAATGCTTTCGTCAAGCTAAACCACTTGGTATCAATAATTTTCTTATATCGAGAAGGTGTACGATCGAACCTGGAGGTACGGTATTCTCTATAACCTGCATGATTTCATCAAGATTTCCTTTAAGGAAATCTTAGTTTTATACAAAACTTTTTAGACTTTAAAAGACAAAACTTCAAAGTCTGAATTGGCAGCATTTTATCATCAGACATTTTTATTGAAGAACAAGGTGTTCCCTAGAGCATCTCTTTCTATAATATCCATTAATTACATATTAAATCAATTCTGTGCACCGGTTAAGGGAAGTTTTTACGCTGATGACCTACACGTATCCTGCGAAGGTCCTGACATGTCCATTATTGAAAGAGAACTGGTAATCAACAACATTATAAAGTGGGCGGATAACAATGATTTCAGTTTCTCACTTGCAAAAACAAAATGTGTCCACTCTTGTAGGAAACGTGTTCTCCATCTTGATCCTATTCAGGTTCAGTAGCGATGGGAATAGTCACGTTATGAACCCGAGTATAACTAATGTTTCCTTTTATCATCTCACATTGTTGTACTGTTTGTGTGTTCAATTTTTTTTACTTTGGTCTGTATTACTTGTAAAAGTACTTTTAGTCTATTGAAGTTAGCTTTACTGTGTTTCACTTCTTTTAGTTTGGCGCATTTTGTCCTCACTGAACCTTGCGCCATAACACCTTATCCAACCGACCTTATAAATTCCTTGCGCAATTCTTTTAGGGTATTGGATTTTCTTTAAAGACATGAAATGCGACTTCAAATATAATAACAAGTATATTGTTGATTATGCATTTTTTCCCTTTTCTCTCTAAAATGTAAACTTTGATGTTTCTTTCCTTTATTATTAATTGCGAAATTTTTCGTGTAGAAATCTTCAAACCATGCTTTTCATGTCATTTTTTAATAGTCATATACGACTATTTCTTTTAGTTAAATGCAAATATGTACCACTCGATCACTCATTTATTTTTCAGTGATTTTTGAAGAAAAGATATCCTTCGAACGATGCAAATGATAATTGAACACTATTTCAAATGGATGCCAGTGTTTTATTTTCATATAAATTTATTTAGTAAAAATTGTTCCAAACATATTACTTTTTGAATCCAATTAAAACAGTTCTCTTTATGCCAAAGATGTTAACACGTCTAGTGTAGCTTAAGGTCTGCGTAACATTGTGCTTGCTAGATCCTCGTAATTTAGAAACCAATGATCCCCAGACCCTATTTTACACCCTCATGAACACAGCGTATATTTGGCCACCTCAAAAACCTTCTATTATGAGAACGATTAAGTTAGCACGGCTCAAAGAATATTACTTTTTCCAGCGCAAACGATCTATCGTTTATTTTTCTTTAAAAAATAATTTTCCCGATGCAAACGATATTTCAACCCTATTCAGATTTGATGCAACTTAGGTGTTTTCCTTTTCATTTAAATTTTACTTGCAAAGAAAAATTCGTTGCAAAAATATTATTGTATAAAGAATAATCTTTCTGAAAACCCCATTTCGTGGAGGTTGCACTTTTTCGCACCCAAACGTATTCCATTCCCGAACATGAAACGAACGGCTTGAAGGGTCGGAAACAGATGATTAGGATGAACTTTATTTGCTTCGAGCCCAAATGCGAAATATTAAAAAAACACGGAAATGAAACTACCGTCAAATGAATGGCTTTAATGCCAAAAAAAAATTAACATTTGGGGTGGTTTCTTTTTTAATATTTCCACATATTGGAATTCTTTAAACAATCTTAAAAGTCCAAACTTGCAGAAATGAGTTCTGCAAGTTTGAGTTTCGAAATCTCAGGCTTATGATTTTAACCAATAGTTTCATAGTATTCAGTTTTTTAGTTCTCATTTGAAAATATTATGTATCACTCTGTATTTTAAATGCTTCTCTGTGAGTTTCAAAAAAGGTTTCTTATAAACAATAATTAGGAATCCAATCGAGGGTGATAAGTAAACTAAACATCGAACTCAAATAAACATAGGGATTCATTTATCATAATATATTTTATTCAAAAATCATAAAAATATTTAGTATAGTAATAAATATTAAGTTTTAGAGACTTATACTCTGAATTTAATTTTTTTCTTTCATTCTGAGCTACAAAATCGTCTTTTTATGAATATATATGAAACTTTTTAGTGTCTGTTCTACTTCTGCAAATTGTAGGTATTCTGTAATAGGAAACAGTGAAGGATTTCGAGTTCATGGAAAATTGCAAAATACTCTATAAGTGGATACATATAATAAATTGGAATATTATAACTACAAAGACCGTATTTTTACCATTCAAAACACACAAAACGCATGTAAAGATATATATTTTTCTGAATGGTAATTTTTGTTTAGTTTTACTGTTTATTGCGTTGTTCTAGAAATTTCCATTTAATTAGCTTATTATAAATAGCATAATACTGCTATATTTTTACTAGAATATACGATCTAAGTATTTTCTAAAACAATATTCTAGAAAATTGTATACAACAAATTTTTACTCTTTTACTCCAGATAAATTTGAAAAATGAATTTGAGTTCTTTTTTAGTATACGTATTTATATATGTGTCTAACAGTTTAATATTTATAACGAAACTTAATTTAACTCTTTTTACTCATCGATAGGAATACTGTTCCTAAATATAAAAAAAAATCTAAATCTCCCTTTCCAACAGAATTGAGCCTTTTTATCATTTTTTAAAGATTAAAATAAAGTCTCGAATCCAGACTATAATGACAAGTCAAAATTGAAAGGCAACATTTTTGAAAGCAGACAGGCACTCGTTCTTTCTTTTTGAGACAGCTGTCTGATAGATACACATGCTTTTTCTCACCTGAATTTTATAAATAGCGATTACTCAATTTGTTTTTAAGCTTCAATGACAGTGAAACCATCTGTTAGGTACGAAATAGAATAAATGCTGAGGAAGGCGTGGCTTTGGATACTTTTGATATATTATATAAAGCATTATGTTAAAAACTTGATTATGTATGATTAAATTTACACATGTTTCTACATTTCAAAACAAGTTTTAGGGTTATGGTTTAGCTTGATTATTCCTTTATGCATTTGATAAGAACTTATTGAGTGATATATTCATGGTAATAAAATTAAACGTGTTTATCTTTTGGCTTAGCGTTTAATTGTTTCTAAATAGTAATAAATATTTTTATGAAATTTTTAAGGTTTTTGAAATGGCATAAATGTGCATTAAAATAATTGAGTAATGTATTTCATAAGCAACGATTTTTCTTCAAAAAATATAATAAGCTTTGGGAGTTTAAGCGAGCTGTATGTAATTGGATATATAGTTGGATTACAAACATCTTTCAAAGTAAGCCTTTACATTAAAATATCATTTAAATAAATTCATGTTACTTTGACTCGTAAAATTTGTACCAGATTATTACATTTCAATAGAATAATTTTATATGGGTTAGTTATTACGAGTACTTTCTAAACTGTTTGAAAGAAAAAAATATTGACAGTTAGAATACAAGTAGAAAGTTTTCTTTATACAATGAAATGTCCATGACCAAAACATTTGGAAAAATTGCAGAAAGCTTTAATGGCAACTGCTTTGCAAATAAAGTGTATTTGAGAGGTATAAAAAGTTAAGAGAAGATAGATAATCAGCCTTAAATGACAATTGTAAGAAAGTTTGAAAAAGAAAGTAGTGTTGATTGTTTTCTTAATGCCATGGTACTGTGTACTATAAATTTCTATGAACAAGACAGACAGTCAATAGAGAATATTAATTAGATGTTTTGTGGCATGTGAATGAGTAATTAGTCGAGAAAGACATGAACTGTTGTGAAATAACTCATGGCTTTACACTACGATAATAAGCCTTCTCCCAATGTAATTATTATTAGAGCTAGTTTAACATAAAACTTCAACAAATGTAGTCCCACAAGTTATGGGATAGGTCACTGTGTGCTCCTTCTCATATTTCCATGTTTGAAACTATCTCTCCGTGGTCATCATTTGGAGTCTACTAATGCAATAAAAGGAAATTCCAAAGGATTTTCATGGAAACGATTTTTAAGACGTGTTTTGTGTATTCGATAAAATATTGACAGAAATGCCTTTTATTCTAAGATGATTGTTTTTCAGGAGATATGATAAATATTCACCAATACACCAAGATGCCTTATTCTTAATAGCATTCACGATATTTTTTATTATAGCAGTCTATATGTAGTAGAAATAATTCTAGCGTTAGAGGCTTATTTGGAAAATTATGGTTTAGTCGGCATATATTTTAATAAACTGTGGACATGTAAGTTCATTTGAAATGTAAGTTCATTTGAGTGAATGCCGTTCGAGTAACTGAACCCGTTTAATAAAAAAAAACTCGACAAAATGGTTACAGCTCACCGTTGCATTTGGCTAGTTCATCTTGCCTTTTGGAAATCCGATGACACCGAAGCATGTAGCATTGTGGAGGAACGAAATCAGTAAATAAGGAAGTTATTTTTCCCTTCGAAAGAAATATTTTGAAGCTTGACAGTCTTCGAAATGGATGCAATTTTATCAAGGTAAAATGACAAAATTTTTCTTTATTCGAGAAATAATGGATGACTTATTTATGCATTTGTTCGCGGTTAATTACAAATTCGTGAAAAGGCGTTAGTCTGAAGTTGTATACAAGACCGTACTAATTCGTAAGAGTAATTATAGGGTTTAGAAACAACGCGCTGCTATTTGTCTCGTTGTATCGAGAAATGGGTTACGTAACTTTTTCCGGGGAGCACCTTACATAACCGTATTTTGGAGAGGCGCTGGTGGTTAATATCACGCTCATTGCGATAGGTGTGTCGAAAATCATTATCTTATTTTCAAGGTAGCTTCTATTTATAACAGAAGGGGAAGTCACCTTGAAGAGCCATTCGACCTGTCCCCCGGCTTTCCATCAAAACATGGCTTTCCGAACTTTATCCATAGTCATTAAGAAGGAAGAGTTGAAAGAGGACATCTTTGTTTAAGGGAAAATGAATTTCACATTCTTTGTCTACCATGCAAAATAAAATTCTGTAGTATCTGCTACTGAAAATGTTCTTATGCTTCTATTCAGGTTAAAAACTCCTCAATGTAACGCTAGATATCCTGAGTTGACGCTGTTATAAAACTCTATATTTGAGTTTTTTAAAAGAGTATACTTAAAAAACATCTCTCGAACTTTGACTTCAAAGTTAATTCTTTAGGATGGCACAATGACTATAACAAGAGGACATATAAAGCAAACAATCCCTTCAATCTGTAGTTTAGATATTTACACCAATGTAATAATCCCTTATATAATAATAGCCTAAGTTATCTGTCCGTCTGTCCACGAATTTATGAAGCGGTTGGACCTGGAAAGAATAGGGACATCCATATTGAATTCTTGATGAGTTAGAGTTAACAAATTTTAAAGCAAGTCTTTAAAACGTTCGAAATCCTCTATTTTTCCGGGTTAAGAGCGAGCGTTTAAATTTATTAATTTATTATATAATAAATAGGAAAAATTACATTTTTCTAGCATTATGATGTCATTCCTTTAACCATCTCAATTAATCATTTCTTATTTTAAATTCTTCAAATATCGTCTGCATTATATTCATACGTTTTATCACTGAACTTAGATATTATGTAAATAATTTTCTTTTATATTTGTCTTAAATAATAGATTAGGTTTATATATGGTAATATTAAATTTAATCATAGATTATTTTTTGTTACAATGACAATTTTATCACCGGTATTAACAACCAATTCGTTTCATAAAAGTCTATGAGTCTATATCATGGACTAATAAATATCTAGCTTTAAAGTTATATGTCTTTATGTAAAATTAAGAAGTTTGTTCGTTTGTGTGTTTGCTTTTTGTACACAAGTACACGGTTTGACTAAATAAATTCAACGTGATTCTCAACTGCATTCACAGTACAGGGAGACTTTAGAGGAGTAGGAATTATTGAGCGTGTACCAGATAATTCTTAGCCAAAACACAACCTGCCTCATAGGGTAGTTTACAATTCTGGAAAATTCCAAATTTCACTGATTTCGTGATAGGACGGGCTAGATGCTAGTATTAGAGAATGGTAACATTTAAGGGAACAATAATTACAACTCATTAATTCTCAACATATTAAAGATGACTTTATTCAAAAATTACTTGTAAGAATTAGAATATTTTTTAGTTACGGGATATTTAATTATACTGGCACGCTACAATTTTTACTATTTTAGTGAGAATAAAATATTATGAGTCAATCTATTTAAAACTTTCTTATCGTCGTTATATTCTTTGAAAATACTTATCCATAAGATTAATCGATATATGTAGACATTCCCCTATTTTCAATATTTTTTAGTTAAAAGTTACTTTTTTTAATTTCTAATGAATTTCAGTTGTCGATGCCATATTTCTTCTAAAGTTAGTTCATTCTGTAGACTCGAACCTGGAAGAGTTGCATGGATTTTGTATTTTTTATTAACTTGACTAAAAAGGAACAGATGAAAGAATAACATCCATTGACATTTAAAACAAAGAAATAGAAATGCTTCTCTCAGTTATGTTTACGTATTCAACAAAATCGAAACAGTCTAAATATTTACTATATTTTTCATGGAAACAAACTCAATTCCTATTTCAAATATTGCATTCGAAGTGTCAACATTCCTGTGTGTTATATACATGTATTCTTACTGCTAATAGTTCTGAAAGTAAAAAACCCCCAAATGGATCGGTTCCTCCCCATTCCCTTGGAACTAACTCTACGGTGTAGAGCTAATGAGGCCGACTACGTTAAGCAGAGGGATACGAAACTACGAATACCAAGTCATTGTTTTATTGTTAGTCCCACTATATCTTTGGTTCGCCCTCATTATTGATGTGGTATTATGCCATATCAATATTCGCGTGAATGATTCAACTCGAAGCTGCAAATATAATAGCAGGATTCGAAAACTTGCAAAGATACCTATAAGATACCAAATCAACCTTATTTCTCTGGCTTAATGAATTGAAAATATTATTTGTAATCGTATGGTTGAAATTTGAGAGAATTCTTTTCGAAGCTATTTTGATTATTAAAGAAGTTTTAAGCATAATATGGACCTTTTTATTTACAAGATGCCTTTGGGCCTTTACTGTAAAATTTGGTTGCTATCATTTATCGTGTCGTATTAATAAGCACTCGTAGAAAATATTAAAACAAAAGTAATATAATTTCGTGTTAAATTTCTTTTAAGAACAGAACTAACAAGTAGTTTTATTCGAAGCATATTAATTTCAATTAACATTCATTTTATATGCCAGAAGATAAATAGTTGATAAGTTTCAGAAGGAAAGCAAAGCTAGAAATGTTTCAGATATTTGTAACCCTTAGGTTATCTGGTAGGTGACTTCATATGTGTAGAAAATGCTCTCACTGATTTATACTTCGAAATGTATAAATTTGTATTTAATTTGTACGTAAATAATCGAATTTTTTCAAACCAGGCTGGAAGATATTTGTAAAATTCAGGCTCCCCAACTTCAATATATGTGTCCTTCAAATCTGAATTGCAAAGAACGATGTCCGAATGAGTAACTCTGCTCTCTGGTACCGGAGTTTGTGGATTCGAATCCCACTGTTGGCATGAATGTTCTTAGCTTTACTAAATCGTCTTTAATCTCTGGTAGGCCCCAGTCTCCTGAAGGAAAAAGTAGACCGTAGCGCTCCCAACCAACCAAATGATCTCAGTCAACGCCGTTTGAATATCATTATATACTGATTTGATGTTGATGGAGAAAACTTATCTTCTAGAGATTTAAAATCTGAAAACACTTCCAAATTCCAACTTTTACATAGTTTTCCGAGTAACAATTTTCTTGAAGAGTGTGCATGGGAACCGTAACAAGCGTACAGCTAGAAAAACGAAGAGGACATACAAATATTTCAAATTCAGTTATGAAATTTCTATTAATAGTTTGATGCATACCGTTATACTTGATTGGATACAAAATACTCGAGACTGACACACTTGCTCCACAACTTGGCTCCATGTAGAGTGAGATATTTCAGATTTTTCAGTCTTTGGGATTAGGTCTGGAATGGAATTATCGGAGTGTCTTTATGAGATGCCCTAAATATCGCCCCGATTATGCTATGGATCTGAATGGGGGAGGGAGCCCCCTTCTTGAGAAGGGAATATCTAGGAATGCGTTACATACGTAAGGGTAGACAATTTGGGCGAGTTATTCAATCAAATTGTCTTCGTCGGAGTATTCCCACTTCTCACTCAATTATTCAGGATCTTTCCACGTTGAAGCGAAACCACTTAAAGAAGAGGTAAATTTATGAATGTAATGTCACCTTCGAGAGATTTTAGACAGTCCTTTTCTCACTTTTTTCCTGCCGAATGCTTTTAAGCGCCCCTACACTATCAGTTAAACTGCACAGTCCCATTACACAGTAAAACCCTAAATTAAGAGTGTGTGGTGAACAAATTTTTTTTCAGTTGTTTTCCTCGATCTTGTTACCTTTGTTGCATGGTTGGCATATACTACTATTTCCAAAATCCGACCAAAACCATAGAGGTTTTTAAGTACCTATTCTAGGTAAACATAGCTGTCGCAATCACGATGTACC
>CM063502.1:2126934-2196934 GCA_032207245.1 Pardosa pseudoannulata | reverse complement strand
TTTAGAAGAAAGAAAATTGATTATTTACACCGACTCATTGAAGTTCACCGATTCATTCAGTTCTACATCCTTATACTGATAGTCATCCACTCCTATTCAAAATATTAAACTGTCTAATTTCCTGGGGAATCAATGATAAATTTAGTTGTGTTCCTTCTGGGGTGGATATTAATGGCAACGAAATCTTTCAGAATTACTAAAAAAGCAGCAATCTTGAAAAGAACAGACTCTGAATAAACTGCAAGCTGTTGAACCTCGCATCCCGATGTGGCCTTCGATTCCATCTGGATGTGGATGGAACTCCTCTCACTCGTAGATTGCCTTAAGTTTATTCCTATTTATAATAATCATAGACATTCCCAAAATCTTTTATTACATACTTTACTTAACGCTACTCCCCACAAAAATCTTTTTCGGTTTTTAAAGCACATTATTTTTAACCCTCATATTGGATTTAGCACTTATTTCGTTTTCAGTTAGTGCAACTTCTTCATACATACTGTGTTTTTAGTTCTCCCTTTTTAGTATTGTTGTCTTATTTTTACCATTGGTTTTACTTTCTATCCTTTATACTCTTGTCTTTTACATTGTACCAATACAGTATTTTTACCTTGTATCTGGCACAACATGTCCCAAGGCCATAAAGCAGGGAACGACCAACCAAACAACGTGAGATGCTTTTCTCGGAATCGAAAGAACGTGTTATTTACATTACTACCATTGATGAGTTCTATTGCATTTTAATGCCTGTGTCCTTAAAGATGCGCAGAAAGGGAATTCGTGTATTTGCAATAAACGAACAATTTTTTTACGGATTTAAAAATAGATGAGATATTTTTTATGTATATTTTAGAGCTCATTTTTATTGAATTTATATAACATTTTATGTACAAGGTCTTTCGATGCAATGAGAATAAATTATTGCACATATTTTGTATATTAATGCATATTTTTTCTATATTATAATAGTAATAAATGTTCTTAGCACCTGCGTGGTATTAATTATGGAATTGTCCAATTATGACAGGTATCCAAACAACTCATTTCAAGATTTGAATAAATTGTTTTAGAAATTATTTAGATATAAAGAGAGGGGAAGTAAAAATCTTTAATATTTGAAATGATGGCTGTGAAAAAGCTAAATTCTGTTGATAAATGTATTTCATTTACGAATAGTTTCTCAAAAATAAATTTTTCAATGTTTGGAAACTCTAGTGTTTCTCTTAAACTGAAGCCCTAAATATTAATAATAAATAAGAAAATTTAAAACATATTCTAAATTTTTATTATAAAAGAAAAATATTTAAGTACGTTCCATTGTACGTAACTAAACACTCCTAGAAATGATCTTGTAACAAAGGATCGTTCATATTAAAGAAAAAACTTAATTTTTATTTAAAAAAATCAACTGGTATATGTAACCAATAATATAACACGTTCTTTTAAAAACACTACTTTTATTCGAGGTTAATTAAATTAAGATCAACGTATTCATTGTTTCAAATTAGATGGGAAACTTTGTTTTCATTTCTTCGGACAGAAAGATTAGAAAGTTCTGTTTCGAAAACATTTACAATTTTCTTCGTTTTAAATTGACCCTAACTCCAGTTCGTAGGATTTCTCCATAATAACAATGGATGTATTACGTTAATAACATGCAAAATATCAATAATAATTCTGAAAAAAAAAAAAAAAAAACTAATAAGAAATTCGAGAAAATGGATACCTTAAGTTGACCGCAGAACTATTAGAAGAAATTAAAATCTCGATCTGTTGAGTAGTTTTTGCATGTGCAGATCCAAAAGTTTTTATTTTATTGATACAGATAGATTCGGTGTAGGTATATATTTACCACTGATGTCACGTGACCTTTTGAAAACCCTTTTCGGGCTATTTTTCATTACAGGCAAATAATAACGTGCATTATCATCAGCTTCTAATAAAATTTCATCAATTGATTTGAAAATGAATTTTCATTGGTCTAATCCATAAAATACTAAATTTTAGAAGTTTTTAAAAATTTGGTGAAATTTTTTTAAAATTTCCAAAACAATTTAAGTGATAGGTGATTTTCAGAACTTGATAGTCGATATTGTGTGAGCAATGCGATAAATAATGCATAATTAATAATTATGAACCGAGTTTGATTTTATTACTAGTCCTAAAATAAAGAAGCTACTTCAGTAGATTTCGCGTGATGCGTCAACAGACGTGATCGGATCTATCTTGTTGTTTATATAGATTCCAGACATCCCTTTGTTTCGTATAAAATGTTTCGAACCTGACAAATTGATTAAACGATAAGTATATGTATGATTTGAATTTAAAAAACAAACAAAGAGGATCTTAAAATATCAAATAAATAAATGATCGAAAAAAAATAAATGAGTCTCGCATGTTAACGTGTTCAGTAGTTTCGTATATTATAGAGTTTTCATAGAATATCTACCCATTGTTTTGCATCCCATTAAAAGAGTGAAAAATTGATTCAACATCAATTTCGAATTTGGATTTTGGAAACTCTTAAATAATGCAAAACACCTATCTCAATACGTTTCAAAAAGATATATTTATATAGATAACAGCCGAGATGACCAACTGGTAACCCGCACGAAATTTCTTACTGAAAGAAATATTGCATTTATTATAGGAAATATATGTATTGTGTTCGATTTTTACCTAAAGAATGCGCAAACATATTCTTTTCACCGATCCCATCTTTTTTAATTTCCACTTCTCAGTTGTCAATGTTAAATGGATGCTAAGAAAGGCACTCACTTCGAACTCTAAGACCAGACGAAATCGTTTATTTTCTACCTTATGAGTGGCTTACATATTCAAAAGTCATCTGCGTTGTTGTGTAAATAGCGTTCCAATGAGTGACTCAGATGAGACAGCTTTCAATGTGGCTGGGAAAACACAAAAATGCACACAACGGTTTTTCTGGGAGCATTGTAAGAAAAAGCCGCGCGTATCACTTATTAATTTTGATTTTGGTTTTGAGAAGTCTGTAAGGAATACAATTTTAATGAATTACATCCTTGATTTTATTTCGATGGCTAGGAAAGTTAAGATAGCACGTGAATTGAGAGAACTTTGATGAATTTTAGGGGCAATAATTTTTATATATTCCATATATGTACATGACAAAATATACACCTCCAATGCAGACTTCAGAGCTACAGACTCAACCATTTGCATCGCTAAAAGGTAAGAAATCAATTCGACTGTAATTGAAATTCTTAACTCCGATTTTGAGGAAAAGTGTATCCTTAATTCACCAGAGAACAAATAAGAAATTACAAAACCCTGCATCTCAGTAGTTTTTCAACTCTGGCAATCGAGTTATTTATAGATAAAAAATTTCTTTTAGACAAACATTTTCCTCTTAAATAGCCTACAACAGTTTTCCATCGTATGCGGTCTTTTTTACCCTGTGTTATGTCCCTGTTGGATTACTAAATAGCTTACAAAAATATCAAATATAGCCATTCTTGAGTGGTGCGACAGCCCCTTGGCTTCCCACTCATTTTCTCCAAACCTCTTTTCTTCTAATTAAATAAACACTCTCTACAGTGGCGAGATCTCTTTTTAGGCAGTTGGCCCATCTAAGGTTACGTCGGCAGCTAGTTTGTGTTCCACAGGGCTTTGCCAAAGATAATTTCTGTGTAGAAAGTTCTTTGTTCATTCTAATAATGTGTCCAACCCATTTGATTCTTTGGATTTTGATATATTTGATGATGTCTGGTTCTGTGAAGGCACGATAAAGTTCTAAACTTGAGCGTATGTGCCAAACGTCATCAACTTGTGTTCTTCCAAAAATGGTTCCCCCCTCAGGGGGTTTACATACTTCGGGTAAACACGGGTTTCGCAATCCCGAGGTACCCCAGCTATCTTTTCTCATTTCTTTTCTACTCTCCTCTCCCCTTCTACTTTGTTCTTATTTCCCCCCCTCTTTGCAGTTTCTTCTTTTGAGGTGAGGGCACCCCTTGAGAAGCTGTTTCCTCTCTGTTATCTCTTGCTGCTCTTGGAGTCTAAATTACCCACGTGTTCGCCGTGCGTGGATACCCATGTCCTAGGAAATGGGGATCCTGGTAATTGAGGGGCTTCCTCGTATGGGAATCATCTGAATGACATTTCCATTTATGCGGGGAATCTTCAACACATTGCTTTGGCCTCGGCTTCGAGAAAACGACTTGGTCATCTGCTGTCTGTTGACTGTGAGCGTATAGACCCCGCTAGCACTGGTGCAGAAACCTGCATCCACTTGTTGGGCTTCATGGTGGGTGTGTGGTCGGATCCGAATCTCCTCTCCATTTATTATGAATTCCAAATACAAAACACCCCATGTCACTGAATCGTCTATTTCAAATGCTGGCACTTCAGCCCGTTTTTACATAATAAAGTGCACAGAAGAAAACTTTCATCAAACATCCCCTTGTCAATAAATCTATTCTTTCATCTGTTGGAGAGGTACCCACTATAAAAAAATTACGATCCGGAGACCTTCTTGTGGAAGTCGCCAATCATATTCAAGCCACTAACATTTCTAAACTGAAAAATATTGGTCTAAAATCTATATCTGTCTCACCTCACAAAACACTAAACCAATCCCGTGGCGTCATCTCAGAACCCGACCTTCAAAATGCTGCTGACTCTGAAATATTGGAAAACTTAAAGCGTCAGCAACGTCCGTCGAATTACTATCAGATGGGACAATAAAACTTATAATACCAAACACTTAATTTTGACTCCCCCCCAAAGCTTCCTAAAGCTACCTCTGTTAAAGCCGGATACCTTAACTGTTCCATTAGGTGATTGTTCCATTGTTCCTTTGAGGTGTTTCAAATGCCAACTTTTTGGTCATTCGCAAACGTCCTGCCGTGGTTCTTTAACTTATCCACGTTGCGCTGCCTCTGGGCATGGCAGCGAAGGATGCTCTGAACCTTATAAATGTGTCAACTGCAACGGTGATCACCCCTCGTACTCAAGATCATGCCCTAACTGAACATCTGAAAAAGACATCCAAGTTGTTAAGTTTAAACAAAATATTTCTTACATCGAAGCACGGAACATAGTGAATTTAAGGACCCCCAAAACTGGACTCTCCTATGCTGCTGCTGCAAAAAGTACAAAATCGTTGCTATTCAAACTGACCCACCCACTAAAATAGTTGCTCTCTCATCCCTCTCCCCAGTTCATACTCGCAGTATTCCTCAACCTACATCCTCACATCAGAAAAATAAAAATGAAATCTTTACCCTAACCAAGCAAGTCAAAATTCAACAGAAAAAGTTAAAAAGAAAAATGAAAATAGCCCTTCTAGACCAGTGTTTACGAAACGATCCAGCTACAAAGCTGAATATTTCAAAGTTAAAAATATACCCAAGCAACCTGATATCTACGACAGTATTTTAAGTTTACGCGCCTCGAACTCCGAACTCTCTGGGGAATCTATGGATGAAGATGTTGTTGAAAGTGAGGCAAAAGGGATCATTTGCAATCGTAATCCCCTTAAAATTTCTTCTTGATGGCTGTTCTTCATGGGACTGACATGGTATTCGCAACAAGTTGTATGACCTAAAAACACTCGTTTTCTATCATGACCCTATGTGCCTGGCTTTACAGGAAAACTTTTTAAACTGTAAAAGTAATCTCAAACTCAACAACTACAAGACTCTCCGCAAAGATTTTGAGGTGGGTGAACGTGCCTCTGGTGGGGTCGCCCTGTTGATTAAATGTGACGTGCCTTCCATGGACCTCACACCTAATACAAATCTTCAAACCGTTGCTACATTTCATCTAAGGCATCTCACCACTATTTGTTGTATATATCTATCTCCTAATCAATCTGTGTCACAAAATTCATTAAATAGACTTATTAAACAACTTCCTCCTCCATTTATAATTATTGGTGACTTTAATGCCCATAGCCCCATTTGGGGAAGCACTGACCTTAACAATAGAGGTGAACTCTTTGAAAATCTTATAGAAGACTTTTCTCTATGCATTCTCAATCACTTATTTTCACACCCCTACGCAAACGTTCCATGTCATAGACCGTGCTATCTGCTCTTCCTCCATTTTACCATTTTATTACTTCTGGGTTTCAGAAAATTTACATAACAGTGACCACTTCCCTATATTTCTCTCTCCCCTGTATTCGCACTCTGGAGATTCTACTTCTGTTCACCGTTACATATTTATAAGGCGGACTGGAAAACCTTCACTTCCGTAGCTAACATCACTGAGGACATGATTAATGGTGATATCAATAATGTTGTCCATGCTGTTACTTCCACTATTCTGGAAGCAGCTGATGCAAGCATTCCCTTATCCAGAAATCGCCCTCTTAAAAATAGAAAGCCCTGGTGGAACGAAGAATGTCGTAAAGCCAAGAAGAGTCATTAAAAGGCGTGGGGCATTTTCCGTAGGTACCCCACTATTGAAAACTTACTACAATTCCAAAAAGCGAAGGCCCAGGCGAGAAAAGTTAGACGTTGCCAGCGTGATTCATGGCAACGTTATGTTTCTAATATTAACTCAAACATTTCATCGAAGCAGCTATGGAAGCAGTAAGGCGTACTATGAGGATATATTATAATAGCCATCCAGTTTCTTGTCTCCTTCATAACGGCCAATCTATCTCAAATATTAAAGATATTGCAAACACCATCGCTTCTTCCTTTGCTTCCGCCTCAAATAGCACCTCATATTCAAGTGAGTTTCTGCGCCACAAAATCAAAGCTGAAAAGCAATCCTTAAGCTTCACTACTGTCTGTAACTTACCTTACGACTGTCCCTTCACTGAATTTGAACTTCTTAACAGCTTAAAACACCCAAAAAATTCTTCCCCCGGTCCTGATATCATATGCTAAAGCATCTAGCACACAGCTCTCTTCTAAACTTACTACTCTTATATATAACCGCATCTGGACAGAGCACACCTTTCCTATTCAGTGGCAATTTGCTATCATTATCCCTATCCCCAAAGCAGGAAAAGACACTTCTAACCCTAACAATTATCGCCCAATTGCCCTCACTAGCTGCCTTTGTAAAATATTTGAGAGAATGGTCAATTCTCGTCTGGTATACATTTTAGAAACCTATAACTGTATTCCACCTTTCCAGAGTGGTTTTAGAAAAGGTCTTTCCACCACTGATAATATTCTTTACCTAGAAACACAGATTAGAAATGCTTTTGCGAAAAGGAGCCATTTAGTTTTCTTTTTCGACATCGAAAAAGCTTATGATCAGACATGGCGCTATGGTATTCTTTGAGATCTTTATGAGTTGGGATTACGTGGGAACTTTATAAAGAACTTTCTGTCACATCGTGAGTTTAGAATGCGAATGAAAAACACGTTTTCTGCTATTCAGGAAGAGGGAGTGCCCCAAGGCTAAATACTTAGTGTTACTCTTTTTATTATAAAGATCAATCAGGTTTTACACAAACTATCCCCCTCCATCAGCGCTACCCTTTATGTTGACGATCTACAAATCTCGTGTTCTGGCCAAGATATGCGTTACATTGAACGACAACTTCAGGCTGCTATTCGTAGTATATCCAATTGGACTTAACCTGAATAGTTTTAAAATATCTGGCGAAAAAACTTCCTGTGTTCACTTTTGCCGGAAACGTGGCATCCATCCTAACCCTAAAATCTATCTGGGTTCAACTGAAATTACTGTTTCAGACTCTGCGAAATTTTTGACAAAAAATTGTTTTTTTCTCATCACATTTCATTCATTATGAAAAAATGCAAAAAAGCGCTAAATCTTCTTAAAATACATCATGGGGCGCTGATCGTTGTACTTTAATCCTTTCAAAAATCGACTATGCTTCCTCTATTTAAGGTTCTGCACGAACCTCTGTTTTACGGAATGCATCATTCTGCACTACGCATTTGTTCCGGGGCTTTTAGGACATCACCTGTACAGAGTCTTTATGTTGACTGCTATGAACCATCATTAAGTCGTATTCGTCTTCATATTTCACTTAATACTTTTTATCGTATTTTATCTCACCCTTCTCAGCCTTTGAAAAATATGCTTTTAAACCGTCATTATGATCAACTCTATTTAAATCGTCCATCTTTCATTCCGTCTTTTGGTCTCCGTATGCGTAGAATACTTCGCTTAAAGATCAGGAAGTTTCCCCTAACCCCTATTTCAAAATTCCTCCATGGAAGGAGCTTAATATTCCTTATTTGCAGCCATATAAAGGTTTTGCAAAAAATGAAACTGTTTACAGGCAAATTTTCCACGTCATAGGAATAGATATGGAAATTACGACGAAATCTACACGGATGGATCCAAATCTGACTGTCACTCGCAGTTATTGCCTTCCCTCTTTCTGCAGTGTACGAAACTCTTATTTACATTTCCAAACTGAATAGAAAATACTTTTTAATATATACTGACTCAATGAGTGTCTTGGTTCGGGTACTGTGAATAATAACTATATTTATTGGATTCTAAAACTTTACAAACAGCTTATTCATCGTGGTTTTCATATTATTTTGTGTTGGGTTCCTGGCCATTTTGGGAAATGAGAATGCTGACGTACTTGCCAAGAGTGCTGCAAACCAATATACTGGCTCAGTTCCTTATAACGACATTAAAAAAGCAATAAATGCTCTAATTTATAATAATTGGCTTAATGAAGGGAACTGCACAAAATCCAACTTAATGTCACTGTTGGGCCATCAATGTCTAACCGGAGGAGCGATGTTCTCTTGATGAGACTTCGAATAGGCCACACTAGGCTTACTCATTCACATTTGCTATTGGGGGAACCTCCCTGACGTTGCGATTGCCGTTCATCACCTTTTAACATCTTGTATTCGTTTTTCGCGGTTTTATCATATTTACTTGAATTGTACAAATCTAAATTTAAATTATCTCTTGGGTGAATCCCCTCACCTTGCTTTATTTGATTTTCTTAATTGTATCGGTGTTTACTCTTCTCTAGAATGGTTCATTTTATCTCACTGCGTGTACTGTCGTTTATGTGTGTGCTTTATTTTGTCGCATCTGGTCTGTTTTACTTATGCTTTTAAAAAATTGCTTTTACACTCTTAATGTTGACTTAAGCATGTTTTTATTTTTTTACCTCTCGTCTGGCGCATCTTGTCCTCATTGGACCTTGCGCCATAAAATCCAAAAATGGTTCTTAGTATGCGCCGCTCAAAGACTCCAAAGAGTATTTTCATCTTATTGTGCCATTGTTCATGTTTCTGATGAGTATGTGAGTATGGATCTGATTAGGCATTTATAAATGTTTTCCTCTGCATTGATTCTCCTCTGAATTAAAGATGTTAATCTCAGAGCCCAGATGTGTAAAGCTATCAACTTTTGCAAATTTATATGGACCAATTTACAGGTGAGTAATAGTCTGGTACCTTAGTGCACTGCATGTATTTAGTTTTTTCCTGGTTAACAGTAAGAGGGCATTTTACCTGCCTCCTTTCCCAGGGCTAAGAAAGCCTCTTTCAGGTCTGAAGGCACACTTGCAGATCATCGGCAAAAATTTGCACAGATTTATAAAATCCCTTTCCACTAGTGTTGATTTTTGAGTCCCAAATTACCATTTCCAATGCTATACTGAGAGCAGTCATGCCAGTGCGTCACCCTCTCTAACCCCATTTTTAATTTCCATTGGTTCTCGACAATCACCCTGGATTTTATTAACTCTTTGCACCAAGTGTAAGAGCAGTGAGTCTTACAAGCTTGACAGGGATATCAAATTCACGCAGCAATTTAATGAATAGTTTTCTATTCATGCTGTCATAAGCAGTTTGGAAATCTATAAAAAGATGATGAGTTCCAATTTCAAATTCTTTGTATATGTCGGATGTTAAATATTTGGTAAGTTGTAAATCTTTCCTTCTTTAATTCCCACTGATCATTTCCAATAATGTTTTCCACAAATAGGTAAAGTCGACCCAACAGAATGTTGGAAAATTTTTTATAAGCGATACAGAGTATACTAATTCCTCTTTACTTAGAACATTCAAGGATGTCTCATTAAAAGAAAGCCGTAAATAATTATAAAATTTTAAAGAACGGAGGTAAATTAATTAGAAAATAATTATTTAAATTGCCATAAAAATTCTTCCGAAAGTATACTTTTTCAAATGCTGTGGAATATTTTCATTTCCCTTTTCGAAAATTGCCGCAAAATTAACAGTAACTATAAAATAATCAAGATAAATTATATTTTTATTTAAGGCCTTTAATAACTTCACATGGCAAAAAAGGATCTACTATAAATTTACTTTATAATGTCATTGAAAATAATTTAATTAATTACTTATTTTAATTTCATATAAGTTCTAATGTATTAAATTAAAATCAAGATATTTTCATCCGTGATGAATTTTCCCCCCGGATCATTACTTGAATGCGTCACCAAAATATCGCCAACCAGATAAAAGTAAAAATATTATGTATGAGAAAGCTATTTTGAATTGCTGTATTATTACGATAAAAAAAACGCAATAAAAGGTATTTTTTGAGTGGTATGTGCAAAGATCTAAGTTTGGAGTGATGCGAGGAAATGTGTAGCTTTTTTTATGAAAATTACAGACTGAGTATAGCATACTCGGGCATTTTTCTGCACCCTTAAAATGTCGCCTACCTAAAAAATCCATAGAACATAATTTTAAAAAATACTTTGAATTCCTAGAAAACACTCAGCGTAAGTTCATTTCAGGTTTTTGCGAAGAAATTGAAATAAAACTGCATCTCGATACGTTTTTACGTGATGCTCGAACAGTCATTGAAATTTTTAATATTTTATTATGTACCACAAGTATAGATAAATATAAAACAGACTAACTGTTTGAGGCAATAGTTTTTTAGAAATGTCATAAATTAGCTTTAAATTGTAATTGAATGGGCGTGTTTTTTCAATTGGCACTACAAACTTTTCATTTATATTGCTCTCTGTTGTAGCTTTTTCTGTGCTTAAACATAAAATACAAAACATAAAAGGCAAATTAGAAATATAGGAAAATATTCAATTTAGAAATAGACTAATTTTCAATGCAGTTTGAACTCTCTACATTTGAGGGAGTCTTATCGCCATTTTTGTTTTTATAAACAAACCAAAACTTAAATGTTACTTCTTAATTTATTTATTTTATGCTTAGTATTTTTCATTTTTTTTTTTTTTAAAGTTTAGTGTCTTAAAGTATAATTTAACTGCGAGGCTCTCCCAAATCCATCCTAAATTTCCTATTTGGATTCGAATGTTTTCAGTTCAGTAGACATATCGTCTGACCTTCCAAGCCTGATAAATTTCCGCTTGCCATGGTCTCGGCTCAGGATTTACGCCAACCAACTCCGGCTGTTAATCGAGTTGAGAAAACAGGTGTTCCGCAATAGCGGGTTTTTTTTTTTTTTTTTTTTTTTTTTTTTTTTTTTTTTTTTTTTGTGTGTGTGTGTGTGTGTGTGTGTTTATGTCAGGAATCTTCGCTTCGGAAACGAATACCTCAAATAATAAATGGTTTAAAAGCGAGAAAAATGTGTTTACTCAAAAATTTTGATTATAATTCTTGAGTTTGATGGAAAAACATGTCATGAAAAAGTTTCTCCAGAAGCTTCTTTGTTTACTAAAACATAATATTTTATTGTTGAATTTTAAATTAAACTTTTCTCTCACTTTTAAAGCATAACTTAGATAAGACACCTAGATTGAATTTGGATATCTCTAAATGCTTAACAATAGAAAATATTTAGAATGTAAATCTATCATTAGTTTGTGTTATACTTTGGCCATATAAATGTAATATTTATAATCGATGATAATTCTTACTTTAAACTTCATCTGAAATGAATATTTTTCTGTTAAATCACATGAGCTCCCATTGCATTGTTTGTGTTTATTTTATACTACTTTAATTTGAACTAAACTGTTTAAGATTTTGAATTACATTTTCTCATTTGTCAGCACTGCGACTAATTTTAACAGTTTGATTTTTAACTACTTATCTTATTCAAATATTTAAAGATTCAACTAGCTTTTGTGATAATGAGTGAGGAAATTAAATGTAATAACCTATGTGTCTAGGAGATGGTACCGCCTGAAGTTAATTAACTAAAGATTCGTCACTGCTGTAGAGTAATAGAAAAAATGGCTTGTAAAGTCTTAAATTGATTTTCGTTATTTCGTTTTCCCAATAATTGTTCATTTTCCCCTTAAACTATCTCTTTTTTTTAAATAAATTAAAATCCTGAAAGCAGGTCTTGAAAATCTAATTCTAAATGGTCAAAAATTTCACCTCCAACTAATTAGCCGGATCTGTTCTGTGACCTGTATATATTCAGTAGCTAAAATCGTGATGTAAATCTTCATTTCAAGTCTAGTAACTTTTCACTGTGACCATAAAGGGAGAATCTCTTTAATATACATTTTTTTTCTGTCTTTTACATTATTTTCCTTTAACCGCCGTAGAGTTGAGACGCTGAACCCAAGCGTTACGTGTTTCGATAAGATTACCCTTATTATCTTTGATCTTGTCATATATGAGCAGCGGATATGCTTTATGAGTATGGTTGGCTGTCTGACAGTATAACAGTATCTTGCTACTCAAAGAAAATAGGTTGCCATCCATTGCTTTTCTTAACTGAATAACCTCACTGTCTTACTCTTTATACTATCATGAGCATAATCAACTTAAATTATCAGTGTTTTAAAGATATTTTTAAGCGATGTTTATCACTGATTCTCAGGTCCGACTTGATGGCATCTTAGAGTAATATGCAAGCAATCGCGATTCCACCACCACGGATAGCCCCTTCAATCCCGAATTCCACGAGACTACCAATTTAAGCAATAAGCGTTCTAACTTGCACTGAACCGATCGGGTCCATTGCAAGGGTTGAGGGCCACCCTTTGTCCTCAGATATAGGATAGATGAGCAATACCGGGTCCGGTTTCCGCCTAGAGTCCATGCGGCTGCTCGAGATGCCTTGAGTCTTGGTCACGTCCACAAAGGTCGTTAGGTGAGTACTCAACCTCGTTAGGAGGCTTTTCGCTCGCGTTCGAAGTTGGGTTGGGGTGCTTGCGGGATAAATGCCCCGTCTTGATCACATCCACTTCTTTGCAGGTAGGCACCAGGGCAGTAAGACTGTCGCTCGGCATAATTTGGGTTCATATATGAGTCTTAAGCATCCCACGGGTGTCACGTCTGAGGTTTCCAGCGTTGCTGACCGCAACTGGTGGTTCTCCTCGGCAAGTTTTGGCAAGATCGAAAAGACAGCGAACTAAAAGTGCCGAATCCACTCGATTCAGATTATTGCGCTTAGAAGTCAAGACTTCCAGCACATTTTCCTAACTCGTCACAGCCGATGGGCATAGACGGCGAAGCGTCAGTAACACTGACTTCTCGATTGTGCCTGACAAACATGCTTTCAAATTGCGAGCATTGGCCATCCGCTCGGGAGGGCACTGATGGGTTCCAACCTAGTCGAAACATATGCTGTGCACCCCAGGGTCCTTGGTCTCGAAAACGGAGATTGCCACCGTAGGGCCTGAGGAGGAGAGGACAGTTGAATTTTGGGTTTCTTCGAATTTTCGGTTAACAAGCAAAGGAAATTTGTAATTGACTTAAAATGTAAATTGTACATTTAATTTATGCGACTGTAGAAATGTCAGCGATATTGTCCATTTTTCCTTTTTTTTTGAGGAACTTTTAGGGACATTTATAAACTAAATGGGGTATGTATGCTTTGGCTAATATTTTCGGTAATTCTAACCTGTTAGAAATTTTTATCTGCAATCGGCTTTGATTTCTTATGCTTTTGAATATCTCTAATGATGAACAAACACTAGTGTCCTATATTCATTTGCTGTAAAACTACTACCAGCAATATTTTTGTTTCAAGTCTGTTTTAAAATTCGTTGGTCTACACGACAGCTGTTGAGACCAGGACCTACTGCTTAAAGCCGATTGTAAACATCCATATCAACAGTGGGATTCGAACCCACGAACTTCGGAACCAAAAAGAAATGGGTTACCCATTCGACCACCTTTTGGCTTAAGTCGGTTTTAAAAAGCTTATGTTGTGTTTTAGTTGGTAAAACTGCTTATCCATTCTTAAACTGACGAAGACAATTTCATTTGGGTTCATATATATTTCTTAAAATTCTGTTGAAAATGTTTTGTAACAATAATTATTAGTAGAGTAAATATTAAATTTCTTGTTTACTTTTAGGAAATTTAAAGTAAAAAATAGTTTTGTGAATAGTTGACTTAAAAAAATGAAAAAACGTCTATAAGATCGATGCACTTCTGAGGCAAAGGTCCTTTTACTAAGTTCAACCAAAGCTGAAAATGACATTGCTTTTTGATCACGAACTGGAAAATCGATAATTATTTTCCTATGTATAATTTTTAAAAAGTTATTTTCGTCTGTGTGTTAAATGGCCATCTCTGCAAATGTATTTTTTTTTATCCAACTGAATCATTATCTTTTGAAATTTAAAATATTAATTGTTTAAGGATTGTAGCACGAAATTCCTAGGCTCCCAGGTCGATTGACCTTTTGCTATCGTATCATACCCTACAGCAGATACTTCGGTCTTTTGAGGGAAGGATATGGTTTTAATGAGATGTTAACTATTTCATTTAAGCTGTATTACAAAACATCGTAACATGAAAAAAGTGGATTGTTGTAGACAGCAATAAATTTTGTTCGAAGTTTGTTTTAGAATGGTTTGAAGCGTTTTGGTCTAATTTTTGCTTTTTTCCCTCTCTGTTACGTAGCGATCAAATGTACGGTTGTTAAATCGTCTTCGTAGAGATTTCCAGCTATAGATTTTATCCCTATTATTTCAGATCTTTTATGCTATACTGTCGATGCATATTCATTGATGATAATTTCCGTTCCCACCAAGCGGATGTTACCAAAGATTTACTTGAATATCTGGCAACATATTCTGATCTACTGATATCACACCTGCAGAGCGTGTGTTGGGAAACAGCATGCATTTAAAAGCACTTAAATTAAAACTGAAGCGTTCTTAAAGTTGATACAATTCTTGATCCGGTGGCTCTTTTCAATATATTTTTCTTTTTAGTAAAGAAATTATTTTATATGAATTTGTTTCTGTTATTTATCAAAACAAAGTTTTTTAATAATTATTAAAGAAAAAAATCCCTTTTTTAAGGTTGACCTTTTGTTGCAGGGAAAATGTGAGAGAAGTAAGAATATGGACCTTTTCACGTCCAAAGGGAATTTTCTTTTCAACCAAACTAGCAGCACTACGGTTATGCTGGAGAAGATTGTACATTCTTCTGCCACATTTAAGTGGTTGTACTGAAAGGAATATCTGGATTCCTAATGTCGTCGTTTAACGATGGATTGAGTGTGTAAGGTGCTGCTGTTGGGTTCCAGAGTTCATGAGTTTGAATATCACTGCTGACTTGGATGCTCGGCGTTAAGCAGAAGGTCCTGGTGTGGTGTCCTTAGCCCTCGTGTAGCAACTGATCTAGGATGACATGTATTTCCAAAAATATACTGGTCGAAAATTGGGTTGACAGAGAAACTCTTGGACTCCTTTGGTCTAATATTACTCTGCTCCCACCTCCCAATTTTCACCCTTTCACATCTTTGAAAATGTTTATCGATATTTTTCGTTAACTGTTTTACATGAATATGCAATTAGGATATTGTCATGATAAAATAGAGTTGGGATATTATTAATCAAATTTTACTGGGATTAATAAAATATTTACACTTGATGATATGGAAAAATGAAGAAAAATGTAATAATGCATTATTTAAGAAAACTTAAACACAAAGTAATAGATACACAAATTCCTTAGTTAATGTAAATTTGACATGACTGCACTCATAGTACATATACTTAGATATGTATACACGCATGAGGATCACTTCAGTATGAAATCAAAACAATTACCGACACACATAGATTTCAAATATCGATCATCAGAATTTGTGGTCACCCTCTTCCAGCCCTTCTTTTACCAGTTTCAGTTCAATTGTTCTCGAAATTGTCGGTTGATTGGTACCACATTTTTATCAAGTACACGTTTTAATTAACCTTCTGTAGCTAAATCAAGTATCGCACATTTTTTTTCTTTCATCAGTCGAATTTCCTTCCATTGCTTATGGTTTCTGTTCACTGTGGTCACTGCAATTCATCATCACTCTGGGGGGGGATTATCGTGGTCGATGGTGGCGAACTGTAGAAAAGGTCAAAGTCAACCAAAATATACAATTAATGTGCCGCCGAATATAGCCCTCCAGGCATATACCGGCCATGGAGTTCTTAGCTGACCACGCCAAAGTACTTGGCGAGCCACCGCAGCAGAAGGAGAAGAGAATATAAAATAGAACTCGATGCGGACCTCGTAGTTATGACGACGGAATGAGGGATGTAGCACAAACCTCGCAAGCCAAAAGGTGAGCTGCAATCGGAAATCTAGGGTTGTTGCACCTTCCAGGCAGTTTTCGGCTGGAAAAATGAGAGAGAACGGCCCCAGACGCAATCCTAGGCCTTCGAATCATCGCTCCTGATTTATTACGAAGGGACTTTGGCCCAACACCTGGATTGCTCAGAAAATACCCACCGGTATCTCTCAATAGTTCCAGGGGTGAAAATAACCGGACCAAAAAATACGATGATGTTAATAAATTATTAATAATAATACTAAAATGTGCTAGAGACAGTGTTAAAAAATCGAGCTGTCGCCTCATCTGTGGGGTTTTGGCATGGTTACAGTAGCCAGACCCAAAGGTCATGGAGAGTACATTTTACTGAGTCGCTCATCATTGCAGACCTAAGCGTATCATTCTCTGTGATCCCCTAAGTAGGTATAGGCAAAAACGGGTGTCGCAATCCCGAGATACCCCAGAGATCTCGTTCATTTTTTCTTTTCCCCTCCTCTTGTCTACTACTTCTTTCTTTGTTTCCCGCTCCTTGGAGGGGAGGGCTTTTCTCGTGGTGCTATGTTCCGATCTGAACATAGCCTCTATCTAATTCTTTACTGCTTACGTGTTTCCCTTAGTGATCCGTATCTCCGGAGAGAGGGATCCTGGTAATAGAAGGTTCTCCCCAACACATTGCTTCGGATAAACGGGTGGTGCATCAATCGGCTTATGTATCTCTTAGATCCTGCGTTAAGGGTACCTAGTGTGCGTATAGTCCCCGTCTAGCACCGGTGCAGGTATCTGTATCCCCCTGTTTGGCTCCGTGGTGGGTGGTGCCGCTGAATTTCTCTTCCTGTATCGTGGTCTTCCGAAACTCTATCCCTTGTGGACAACAATGTGTTCCTAACTTAATGCTGCTCGATTTGTAATTATCAAACAAACTGAGGGTAATTTTACAAATGTGTCTCCATTCTTTATTAATAAATCCATAGCTAAAGGAATAGATGAGTCAAATAACATTAAAAAACTTAAATCAGGGGATTTGTTGATCAAAGTACAAAATTCCTACAAAGCCAACAGACTTATAAAAATTAAGAAAAATTTTCATATCCCTGTTGTACCACTTTTTCACAATACCCTGAACTTCTCACGTTGTGTAATTTAAAAACGGGAGATATTTAATGTTAGCGCTGAAGAGATCTTAAGTGAAATGCACGATCAAGCTGTGGGAAGAGCACAACGTATCACTGTGCGTCGCGATGGTAAGATAACAAATACCAAACACCTCATCGTAATTTTTAATACCCCTGTATTTTCCAAGAATGTCAACTTAGGTTTCGTAAAATATCCAGTGCGTCCATTCATCTCCAACCCACTTACATGTTTCCAGTGTCAATGCTATGGACACTCTAAAGCTGCGTGTCGAGAGTCTGTAATTTGCGCCCGATGCGGTGTTGGAGGTCAAGAAAGTGACGGATACAGTAAGACCGCTAAATGCGTCAAATGCAATGGTAATCACTCCAGATTATGGCCAAAATGGGTTTTAGAGAAAGAAATCCAAGCAGTTCGTGTAAAGTAAAATATTCCATATAACGAAGCCCGGCTAATTACTGAGTCTCGCAGTCCAAAAACAGGTATTTTCTATGTCGTACTCACATGAAATAAAGTTAAATCTGAAGGGATAGCGACTGGTTACTGCTCCCTCTAGACTCCATAAAAAATGAAGGAATAAATCCACGCTGATTCAAACTTAACAGGGGGTTTATTTAAACATAAAAAAATAAACTGTACAAAGTTACAGAAGGTTTAAATCAGTAGCGGGCGTTAAAGGTGGGAAGCTCGTGCTGTTGATTGAGTGAAGTGCTCGCCTTCGGAAGGAAAGCTGCTGGAACGTGCAAACGCTTCGCTCTTGAGGGCTCTGCATCTGTATTTAAAGCGCATACGGCTGCGGAAAGCGGGCGTGGCCACACGCATGCCACAAATCCATTGCCATCCACACAGATTCTGCTATAACTATCAGTAAATCCATTAACCAACCAGAACTATCACCAAATATTAAGTCGAGTAGTACAAATACAAAGAAAAAACCCTCCTCTTCTAACTCAAAGCCTGAAATCAATAGTAACAAAATAATTGTAAAAATCCATTTAAGAAACGCCTACAGTCTTCTCTTAAGACAAAAACCCAATACCACCTGCTGTTAACATTAAAACGGGCAGATTTTCTAAAAATGGATAAATATAGTGGCGTCATTTTTGAAGACGATCCAATCCAAATGCATGTGTCGTCCGAAAATGATATTATCATTTTCGGAGACTCATCGGGTTCTGAGACGTCCCTTAGGTTCCTGGTTTGTCGTTTACCCTCTTTATTCCCATGGTTCTGTTTTCATGTTTTATGGAACTCTCGTATCTGACTTTAGAGACATTGTGAATCTTTTCCAGCCGGTTTGTTTTGCTTTTCAGGAAACTCTCCTCGATGAAAATAAAATTGCGCAAAATCCATTTAGGAAAGATCATGTGAATAACGGCAGGGATTCCGGTGGCGTTGCCCTTTTTGTTACCCTCTCGCTTTATACATATTTACAAATTAATATTCAATCTCCCTTAATAACATGTAATATTTACCTATCCTCCCAATACAAATATCTCCCAAAATTTTCTCAATAAATTAATTAATCAGCTTCCTCCACCCTTCATAATATTTGGTGATTTTATCGGGCATAATCCTCTTTGGAGTAGTCCAGACACTGAACATCTTATTTCTGATCGCAATTTATGTTTGTTCAATTCTAACCAAAATACTTATTTTCACTTTCCCAGTAAAACGTTCCACACTCTCGGTCTTGTTATTTGTTCACCTACAATATTACCTTTTTATAATTTCACAGTTGATTCTGATTTTCGCAATATTACTCATTTTCCTATAGTTTACCTCCTACCGTTCATAATAATTGTAGTAAAACTCCACATTATATTCTATCAGAGGTCTCGAGATGAGAGAATAATATTAAATGTTAGGATTGATTTACTGGACCTAAAAATTGCTTAGGAGGGGGTTGGGCCCTGACTGTCGGATTGACCCAAGAGAAGCAGTTAGCCAAAGAACAGATGTCTGCACTGAATTTTGATTTTCTGATTATTTTTTCCAGACTATTCTGTTTTTTTTTTTTTAACGTTTCTACATACTGGGTGATAATTATTTTGGTGCCATCTCTCAGCAATTAGGAAGTTTCACCACAAAGTCGATTTTTAAGCATGTTTTTAAAATAAGAAGGCAAGATGGAATGATTCAATTCGAAATCAGCTTTGAAAAACTTTAAGCTGTGTAAATTTAAAATGTCTTACAATATAAATAAAAGGAAAATTATTATCTTTATTTCGTAAATTCTTAATTTTGTTTTATCAATATTTAATAAATTACCTTATATCCATTTAATTTTTTGCTTAATTTGTAAATAAAATTTGTATTTTTTATCCAATATAATTAAAATAAGGAATATTTATAAACTTGTAATTTTAATTAGATCAATGCAGAAAAAAATTTTGAATTTTAGCATGGTTACATGTGAGCTTAACCTGTACTGAATAACAAAAATTGAAAATTGATGTTAGAAATGTAAAAAAACAATTTTCATCCTTGATAATGCAATAAATTATTTCTGGGATAAAGAAAGTATGTTTTAATGATCAAAATTTATTAGGATTTTGTCAAATAAGAAAAATTTGAGATTTAACTCGAGATAAGCATTTTAAAGTTTGTAAATAAATAGAGTTCAAATTATTATTATTTTGTTAATTTTAATCATGAAATTGTAAATTTTAATCATGAAAAATTTAAATTGGGATAATTTAGCTTTACGTATTTTTAGAGCTTAAATTTTATCTATCTATATTTGGAAAAAATATAAAATCCTTTTGGTGGAAAAAATATGAAAAAATAACTTTCAGGCGTACTGATACAACTAAATGGTATAAAAAAAGGGGATTAAGAATGATAAAAAGTAGCTTTTATCTTAAACTTCCTAACTTTGATATGTATCATTCGACTGATATACATTGCAAGAAATAATCAGAGGAAGGTTTAAAAGGGCTTTACTTAATAAATATAAATTTGCAACTTACTTCCATTTTTAAGATAACAAAATTTGCTACCATTCTTTTACTAACATTTATAGCTATAAAAATGATCAAAATAAGTGCTAGAATAATTTACTTAATTATTTGATATCAAATTTTCTCCTAAATAAAGGTAGGATTTGAAACTCTACTATTAGCAATTAACTTTTTTTTTTTTTTTTTTTTTTTTTTTTTTTTTTTTTTTGATAAATATCACTTTTGAAATTTTCATCCTTGATAAAGTTGTTTAAAGTTGTCATTTTTAGTTGTTTTCTTATATTGATAGTTGAACTACTTTTGAGCATTATTTTTACAAATCTAGAAACTAAAAATCTTCTGTAGTGTGTTTATTTTAATTGCTGATGCATGTTGACAGGAAGCATAGTGGTTTTCTTCAAAGACTGGTTCATCTAGTGGCCCAGTGTGTAGAGTGGCCATCGAGGGATCGCGATAAAAGCAGTTGCCTGTCTTGGGCCATAGTGAAGAGGAGCCATTAAAGAGACAAATAACTATTTTCCCTTTTGCTGCACTATTTTTAGTAATCGGAAGATGCAATATTTGGAAAGGATACAATAGGAATGTCGAATTATTTCATATATTGTTTTGCTGCATCTAAGATAATTTTAAATGAAGAAAATAATTCATTAACGTTAAAAAATGTTTTTTTTTAGTTAATGCAGTTTTTTATCCACCACTGTATTTGTTTGTAATTAGTTGTTTTTTGTCGAAAGCTGGAACTTAACCCATTTGAAAAGGCTCTAAATATCCATGCTAGCAATGGAATTGAAATGCAAACTCATGAGGTGTCTGAGTATGTTGGCAATTACATACATAGACACCATTCTTTTATTTCGAATCACTATCACAAGTAAAAATATCCCTGCCTTTGTATGCGAGTACAAAATCTCCAAATTGTTAAAAATCTCTTGATACAATTAGTTTAAATGTTACGTTTCGGAAAAGATAACTAGTTTGTAGATTGTATTATGTAATGTTGTCTGGTTTTACATAAAATGTTTTTCTGTAAGAATGAAATGAAAAATTGGCACGATTTCCTTCCCTTAAAATAACCGAAGGAGCATCCCATTTCGTGGAGGACGTTTTTACCACCTCCGCATTTTGCCAACCCATCCGGGTGCTTCTGACGTTAAACTGTATTCCTTGATGATTAAATGAAAATCACGTCATTCGAAATTTGAATGCAATCATTCGTAAATACCTACTCGCTATTTAGGCAACCTCCCATGTTAACGTTTGCCTAGGAATCAGTTCTTTATTAATAGAGGTACCGAGACGAATTTTGTAAAAGTCTCGGACGGGAGTTTCCCCATTTCCCAAATTTTTGGACATACAAAGCAAACGCCTTTAAGAAATAACAGCAATAAACCTGTTTGACGCCAAAGTACATAGTAAAGGTAAGATCAACTACTATATGTTATTAATTTAAAAATCGTTTTATTTGTAGATTTTTAAAAGTTAATTTTCCTTTACTGAAGCCTACGACTCTGAAATGTTTGTCAAGTTTTTTGAAATCAATATTTGAAACAGTAAACTTATTTTGTAGATCTAGTTAATGATACTGTATAAATCAACATATTCTTAAAATTAAATGTGAGAACGGTTCTGTGTTTAAAACAAAAAAGAAAAATATTAAGAAGCAATTGATGTTGGTTACGAGACATGTAAAGAGATTTTACTTGTGAATAATTGGGATTATGTCAATATGAATTGAACTTGTAAAATGCTTTCGAATGCAAACAACTCAGGTTTCTTGAAAACCTCTTTATATATTGGAAAAAAAGTTATCAAAACTGTAATTTTAAAAGTACTAGACAAATTAATTTTTTTGAATGCTTGATTAAAATGAAAGTTATTCTATGTCCATCTACATTGTAAAATGTCGAAACATTGATAATAAGAGTAAATATGTAGTAGTCAAAAAGGAATTTATTTATTCTTTTTAAAATCTTTTTTTGGTATTTCAATTTCCTTTTATTCTTAAAATGATTATGTAAAAACGTGCACTGTAAAGAACAAATAAACATTATTTGTTAACAAAGATTACAGTTTAACGTTTTTCATTAAGGACTGCAATTCTTCTCATATTACAATTGAACAGTCTATTTCGAGGGTAAGAAATAGGGTTTGCATTTCTTCACCACAAAGGCTAAATATTAAACTATAATATTGGGACTCTACAACTTCACTCTACATCGGGCAGAAATAATCCTCAATACCACCATTACAATTTGAACTCATAAAGAAAAAAATCAAAGTGTATTTCAAAAGAATTTTATTAACACCTGAGATCTATAAGCTCTTTTTTTAGATCTATAAGCTCTATTGAACGCATAAAAGCCGAACAAGTTTAAGAAATTCTCTTTGGACTTAACATAAGGAAATATTTGACAAATAATTCTAAAATTATTTGTTGACATATAAAACTATTTCATATAAAATAATCACAATTTGTTAAATATTTTATTCTTGGAGTTTAAAGAAGCATCATTTTCCTCATACTTTAGAAAGATAAGTTTGGGCACTATAATTTTTTGCAACCCGATGTATAAAGAAAAGTAAAATTTTGTGTTGTGAATGAATAGTCTGTTTTGATTTGCGGTGTGAAGGTTTTCATGATTATATGCATTTTTGTCAACGTTTCTCTACAAGTAGAAAATCATATAAATTAGGACTATATCTATGTGTGTAGAAAGGAATAAGTAATCAAACTTATCAATAGATACTAAATTGGATGCATTAAAGTATATATTATCAATATTTGAATATATTATCAATATAATATTTTAATTTTATGGACTTATGCGTTCAGTTTTCATAATTATTATTCAAAACAAAATATAACGGGAAGTTAATCATTTTAATTTTCCAATACTGAATAGCTTCTTCGTTTTTTTTTTTTTTTGTTTTTTTTTTCTAGTAATATGAATTTACTAAAAAGCATTGTAGAACGGAAATACATTTAAGGCAAGTATAATACTAGATTGAAGTATTTAAAATAGAAAACAATATTAGTTAAAGTTTTACAAAAGCAAAGCTGTTTCGTTTGACATTTGGAGACAAATAGATGGAGGTTTAGCCAAGCAAAGTCCTTCCGCACAGATAAATCAAAAGAAGAAATTTATGTTATTTTTAAAGATAAAAATATAATTAAATCTTTGAAAGAGAAAAAAAATTACTTAACTTTTCAAAATATCATTTTTTCAAGAGAATTTAATCTCCAAAATTCAAAGTCACTTATTCATCGACTTCATGATGTTTATTTTATCTTTGATATCTTACGGTTCTCTGTGAGACCAATCATAAGTTAAGGAACCTTTTTTTGTGGACCAAACTCCTTTCATTCACAAGAAAACCATATAAGCGGCTTTTTAGAAATGGAAAGTGATAAATTGACGTATTTTTTTTTTTTATTACATTTGTTAATATTATTCTAGTTTCAAACAAGAAATGTAGAAGGTGAACATTGTTAATAATGTTTTTACATAGGTTTTAGCCTTCAAGTTAGGAGATATTAACAGACAGAGATCAGGTGTTATGTTCTCCACAAATTATCCTATAAAAAAAGATTAAAATTTGTAATTTTTTTGTTTGTTAGTTTATATTAAAAATCTATTTTAAAAGGCATTCTATTTAAAACCTCCATTTATGTAAAGTTTTTATTCTTCACCTTGCGTATGGTATAATGTGTCCCTATGGGATTAAGTGCCATTAAACACCCAACCAACTATAGAACCTTCGGTAAAATCTCACCTGGACTGAGTATTTTAAGCCCTGGTATATACGTATGTATGCTCTTACTATCCATATTAGTGTGATTGGATGGGTTTTGTACTTAGCCTTGGTACTATAACACTAATTATATAAAGATTAGTTCAGTCAAACCTGTGTTTAACCGCATTTTATAGAATTTCGATTTTTATTAGATTATAGAATTAAATCGTTTATATTAATATCTGAAAACGAAAGTACATAAAAATACTTATGTGTTGCGATCATAGGTACAGTACGAACAGATGCAACTATCATATAAAAATCCTCGTTTTAAAAAACTTTTAATCAAAAGTTCAAAGTAAGCAAATACATATTTACAATGGAACGTATTGTAATGTTTTCGTGGGAAATTTAAATAAAAACTATATTCCAATTGAAATATACAAAAATCGCAAACAATGGATCGGCATTGTTAAAAGAAATTTTACAGTGAGTAATATTCCGCATTTTGGTAAGTATACTTTCAAATAAATACCTTATGAAATAGTGATTTAACAGAGTTTTATGTTAGAGAAACTTTTTCTTTGTTTTTTTATTAGAAATGTGTCAAAATCTAAAATTTGTTGAATGGGATTAAGGTGAGTCGACTGTGGGAGAAATTTGAGTCTGTTCCATAATACATTTCCATTCTAACAATACTATTTGAATATTTTCATTTTATTTGAAAGCAATTTTGCAAACGAATATGATTTGTATTGGAACGAACAAGCAATAGTCCCGAAGTCATTCGAACCATCACTCAAGTTACTGGAAGTTTATTGTTGATTAATTGTATTAAGGGATGAAGATGGGCATAATCTTGTTATTAATTAATTTTATTTCTATTATCTTAATGATGTTTTTGTTTCTTCCCAATAGTAATTCCAAATGTCTAGCCCTGCTAAGGAAGATCTCCCCAAAGTTCCCAATGAGTTCAAAAATGAACTTGAAAAATTTGATGCTGGAAAAATGAAGCACACAGAAACGAAAGAAAAGAACTGTCTTCCATCCAAAGAAGGTTAAGTTCCTTCAATATTTACTTTTTATTCTAAAATTTGAAACGCTCTCCAACCTTGTGTTATAAAATCGGTATTTTAATCGTATGGTTATTCAAATTAAAAAGCTAAACTTTAAAAATTTATTGTTTATTGTAGAAAACGAAGCTTCGTTCCGGTTCAACTAAAAATAACGGTTTTCGGTTCAGTTCTGAATGAATCATTTTACTTTTTATATATTCTTATTTGTATTAAAAATCAAATTCTATCAAAAACAAAATACGTAATTCTATCAAAGTTTAGAAAATTGGTACACTATGGGAATCGATTCAATTACCACGATACGAGCGGTGAGCAGAGTTCTCATTGTTATCCGTCATCAAAATAAAATTTGACAACTGAACATTCGACTGCATTAAATCCGCCTTCTAGAAGTAGTTTCGTGTAAAAGTGAAACAAAAAAATAGTCGAGAACATTAAAACAAGAAATCGAGAAGCAATGTACGTGTAATTTGGTTTGGAGAGCTATGGTCTACTTTTTTGCATTACCAGGACATATTGCTTAAAGACAATTCTGAACGGCCACAGTGGGATTCGAACCCACGTACTGAAGATGAGCGCCACCGTACAATGGACGCGTAATGACCATAATTATATTGCTGACAATATTAATAAGTTTGTTAGAGTAACAAAATGACTGAAGATATATCAAAGTGAAATAAACTGATATTTTTGATATGTTTCGGTTCGAAGCACTGGTGTAAAACACGTTGCTTTAAGAAAATTCATGAAAGAAAAAAATTCACAAGGAGTTCAAATGACCCCTTCCGTAATTGTATAGTTTTTCGTAAACGGCTTTCGATAATGAGTTATGTTTTCTTGTAAATATCTCTAAATATTTATTAGATTGAAAGCATTTGAAACTCTATTCCCAAAATAGTAACTTTGGCAGACCTGAATGTTTCCACCTACGCCCGCTCCCAAACCTATATTTAGATTCGGAAAAATAAATAAATAAAATCTCCCAATCTTTTATCTACAGGTTTTAAATTTTTCCCTGCAGTTTCACTTTCAACCCAATTTTTCCCAGTGTAAAATTTTCTTCTTTTGATATGATCACGGTAAAGAAGTGTTAGGCCAACCAAAAGTTATGTGATTTCTCTTTTTAAGACTTTTTAACTATTTGATTTATTCATTTTGAAAATGTTTCGTTTATTTTATGAATCGTTTTCAAATTACTTGGAGTCTCTCCTCTTAAATAAAAATATGTTTCCCTGAAGCTTCTGTTGGAGGAGTATTCTGCATGTGCAGGAAAATGGCGAAATTATTTCGTTTGCTAATTAATTTGATTTTTTCATCTCTGTGCTTCAATTGAAATTTTAACATCGAAGAAGCAACTTTTTTAGCTAGGTTTAAATATTTCCATGTTCATTGTTGACAAAGACATGTCATATTCTATAAGTAGCATATTATGTTATTACTAGATATAAAACAAGAAAAGCAGCATCTTGAGTTATTAGAAGGAGTTACTAAGTTTAATAAGGGAAAACTAAAAAGAGCTGATACTTTGGAGAAAGATGTCTTGCCAACAAAAGAAGGTTTGAATTTCAATGGCAACTATTTGCTTATAACTTCTCAGTTGATTGAATTATATTTGCCAAGAAATGAATGTTTCTATAATATCACTACCAAAAACTATGGATTTTCTCTCTTTCTGTTTAAATAATTTAGTAATTAACACTTGAAACAACTAGAACTCCTTTTAGAAAAAAAATTAAATAGAAAGCATGTAAACTCAATGCTGGAAAATAAAATTAGTATTTAGAAGCGATTAATACTCTAATGCTGTCTTCTCTTTCTTTTCTTTCTTTCTTGCTTATTACATCTAAACTATCATTAAATGTTTAGTTTTATATGAACATGCATTTCGTTTCGAATAATATTTAAATATAATTTAAGGTTAGATTTATGTGTTTGATTTCAAATATGAACTTTCTGTTTTAATTATTTTTATTGATGTTCTTTATTATTTTATTATTTTTGTTCATTGTTTGATTCTATGCTTTGGAGATGTTAACAGCTAACTTTTAATAAATTTGACTTAATGTAAAAAGGTTTATGAATTATTAAAATATTTATACAATATTTATTTTATTATATATTTTGCTAAAAATTAGATATGATTAAAAGACAGCTGTAAAAAAATAAGAAGTAAATATTATGTCATTTAACGATTTTATATGAATCTCAAATCCTTACATAATCATTAAATGATATTATAATATTTTTGTGTATGTGAATTGTGATTTGCTTTCCATTTGGTAATGGACCAGATGTATTGCAAGAGAAGAAACATCATGAACTTCTTACTGGAGTTTCAACATTCAACAAAGCTAAATTGAAACGTACCAACACCAAAGAGAAGATTGTTTTACCTACAAAAGAAGGTTTAAACTCATATTTTTGTCTGACAGCTGAAAAAACTAATGCTTGTGTAGTGTTAGGATGACATCTATTATAATTAACTTGTTGCGTATAAAGTGAGTCCGCTTTCACTAACACTCTGAAAAAGCTCAGTAGGCTTATGTAGAAATTTGATAATGTAATTTCTTTGGCTTCTCATTATAAACTTTCTGTATCTTATAGTTACTTCTGAAAGCTGCTTTACTATACACCTATTAATGTAATTTTAGAAACCTATTTTCCTAGACATCTATGATACTTATGCTTATTTCTAACTATTTGATTTCTATTAAATGTTGTGTCATTGTGTAATTAAATTTCTGAATGTAAAAGTCAGTATTTGAGGGTTGTATGTGAGAGATCGAGAATAAAAATAGCCACCCTTACACAGTTTTATAAAGCAGAATTAAGCATCAAGATGTTTTCTATCAAGTAAAATTGAGAGCTGTGAACAGAATAATAAATTTGTAATAAAATGAATGAGATCTGTAGAACGAGCAAGTGTGTTTGACAAATTTTTGAAGACAGGCAACATTTTGGGATGCTGCACTGTTAGCACACTGAATACAGAAATGGATTCGAGTCTCGGTGGATTCATTGATAACTCAAATTTCCAAGATATTTTTGTATAGGTTAGAATTTTTAAAAACAATAAATATTTAAAAGCACATCTAATTGTAACAAATTTAATGTGAAAGTTGCAATTCCTGAATTCAAAATGAGTTCAGTAATTATTTTCTGTTTAAAAAAAGCCTGATTAAAATTTATAATATTAGGAATTTCTACACCAAATTATTTAAGTACAAAATGGTTCAATAAAAGCTGTATAATTTAATTGTAAAGTATAATTCCTGTACCATTACATCATTTAATTACACTTCTATTTTTAATCATCTTTTTAAAAAATTCCCCATTTAATGCAAATCTAGATATTCCTTATTTTCCTAAAGCATAATATTGTAAAAGTTTGATTTCAAGTTGCATGCTCCTCTCTGATTGCAAGATACGTCATCTATTGTGTATATTTTGTTCATGTTTCTTGTTTCAATTATATTGTTCACTCTATGGATTTTCTATCATTGTTTGCTAGTATTGACTCAAGAAAAAATATATGATCGCAAACAAGAAGTACTTAAGACTATAACTGGTTTTGATAGAAGCAAATTGAAGAAAACAACTACAGTTGTGAAAAATTTTGTTCCTACTAAAGAAGGTTTGATCATCATTTTGAGCATGTTTGCTTTCTCAAATGCGTCATGATCATTTAAATAACAAAGTTTTCCTCCCAATATTACACTAATATGCATTTTTTCCTCTCAATGCATGCAGACGTACCTTATCACCAAAACGAAATATTTACCATTTTTCTGTAACGTAAAGTTTCTTATCTCAATTGTATAGAAACTTTAACAAACCCAATGCCAGTTAATTATTGCTAGTTTAGAATTTTCTAGTGCTGTGTTTACAGTTATTTGGCTAGAATGCTCTTTTAGTTTCATCTTTTATTAAATTAATTTCTAATATTCCTTGTTTGTATTTTTATTGCTTTAATTTCGTTTAGCAAAAAAGTTCCGAATCAGTTAGTTATACAGCTAACTGATTCGGAAAAAAATGTTTTTATCCTAACTCGCATGTTAAGTATTACTTTTTTAAAGCAAAATAACGAGTAAAACATTTAAAACAAAACTGTTATAAGCTTTGCTTATTTTCCGACAGGATTTGCTTGTTTTCATCATGGTAATAAAATGTCATTCTGATCAATATACATTAATGGGTATTTTCTTTTCGTGCAATGTTTTCGAGAACATATCTGCACACAAAAGGGTGAGATAACGTAATGTTTTTCTTTTTATCCAAATATTTTAACATTTTACACATATTTATAAGTGTTTATTACATGAAACAAGTCTTTTGGATTACCCTCGCCAAATGGGAGATAAAGCTCTGAGTATGGCAACACATATTATTATTATTTTTTTGTATCATTGTTTTGATTTCTATTATAGTTTGGGATTCGGCTCTCCTTATCATTACGTGTTAAATGCGCCTAATTCTCATTATTTTTCACATTGTTAAAATCCAATTGATTGGTTTGGCAATTCAAACTCTTTATTCTATATTTTGGATTTAGTTTCTCGATCCCATTCTCCAGCAGTTTATTATGGATAATTTGGGAAGTTGTTGAGGGATTAATTACCTATAAATATGAATTAGGAAGTGTTTATTTTTCCTCTTTTATAGTATTTTTTCCGTCTAACAAGTTAATCGAAAGTAAGGTGTAATGTGGTAGGAGGCGGATTTCGATTTCGGGTCTAGGTGTTACCAATCAAGTATTAGGTTTTTTTATCACTTCAAGTTTTCAGCATTTGTTCTCTATACCTACTTAAGTATTTGCCTGAGTTCATGTATTAAGCAATTAAAAATTTGTTTTAAAATTAAAATTATAACTTTATTCATTGAAACAATATTTACAGGGGTCAATAGGGAGCAGACCCCCCCCCTGGTTAAAAAAATTCAATACAATAAATCACAAAATTTTAAAAAGAAAAAAGTACTTACCTTTTAATATAGTTAAGCAATTGCCTGAGTTTATTTTATCTATTAAACAATTAAAAATTTATTTTTAAATTCAAATTCAAATTTTATGTATTTGATACTGTGTACAAATATTTACAGGGTGTCAATAGGGACAGATTCTCCCCTTGGTTAAAAGTATTAAATATTATAAATCCCGAATAAAATATTTTTAAAAATCCTACCCTTTTAGTGTGATTATTTTGAAAATTTGAAATAATGTGCAATAATTTTAAGAGTCGTTATTGTAAGTAAAAGAGTATTTAAAGTTTATGTGCTACATATTTTTTATTAAAATTTCAATAAAATTTATGGCTGGTTTTATATTTTATAAATGAAAAATTTTTAAATGTTTTGTTTCTAAAAATTATAATTTATTTAAACAGTCTACGAAAAATGAAAAATAAAAAACTTTATGAATTAATTCTTTTTAATTACGTTAACTATTCACGTATACAAGAGCAACATTTATAACATTAATTTCAATGCAGTTTTACCTTTCTGTTGCATAATTATTATATTTTTTCATTTACCTCCCTCCCTCATTTCACCGACCTCCTGCTTGTTGGCTGGTTACCAAAAATTCGACCCTGTTCAGCTGGAACTCCAACTTTTGTACCATTTGAACACTGGGAATTTCTAAGATTATTACGCTTCTGTTTCTAAGAAGTTGTAGAAAATTCCCGTGAATTAAAGTCTGGAAAGTTCTTGTCCTTGCACATAGATGGCAGCACTACCTGGAGGATTTGTTTTAGTATTAATAATAAAAGTTATGCAAAATTGTAAACCATTCTAGGCAGTTGTTTGAATTAGTTGCGATATGTGTATCTGAAGAAATGGGGGAAAAAAGGCCAAGCAATGATAAACTTCTTCGTAAAAGAACGTTTAACCATTCGTTTCACTACACAAAAATGGCACTGCCTTTTATATTTCATATTATAGTTTCATTTAACGCTTAGTCAGATGCACACAGAGCTGTACTTAGTGTATGGCGGCACTTCAAACTTAGGGTTTGCAAAATAAAAGAGACCCAAGCGAGGATGATTCGCCTCCTAATCAGAATAAGGCAAAGTTAAAAAGTAATTGTTAAAAATTTCCATTTAAATGTTAGTTTAAAAGACGATACGTTAAAATTATAAATATAATTAAGCGGGGAAATGTATATTTATTTTATTCATTCTAGCGGGTAGATGGGCAAACCAGTAGAAATGTCCGTTGCAATTAAAAACCATAAAAAAATTTATACGAATGTATATAGGATAGGCGAACAGTAGATATTGGATTTGAACGCCTCGAAGTTTAGTGCAGCGTTTACAACCGAGTACTGAATGCAGTGGAATGGAGTCAATGACGTTCCGTATCCTTGCAGATGTTTGTTAGGTAGTCTTCATTCTGCTTCAAACCCTAACCATGAAGCAAAATGAAAGTGAATCAACACCGCTCCAAATTTGGCAACCCCACATCAACTCGAAGCCTAGTTACATATCATAAGCCCCTACTCTAAAGTCCAATCCAATCCGCATCTGGGAGTCGTCTAGCCTTGTTCTTTACTGCAGACTTCTGACCTAAACACATACCATATCTCCCCTTCTTGCAATACTTTTAAGTGAACATGGCATTTCGACAATGGGCCCACCCAGTGTTTAAAAACAACCTTCTACTGGAATTTAACGAGAACATTTAAGTACTAATTAAATTAGAACTAAACATAAAATCTCTTTTCAATCCGTATTAAACGCAAAGATCTCACTAAATTATAATAATATATAATTACTAATTTAATATAAAAAATCTTACATTAAATGTATTTAATTACATATGATACACAATGAATTCGAAACTTGAGAGTTTCTACAAATGTTGTCTAGGGCCGTGCATATGCAAAACCTGTTTCTAACGCGGATGAAGTGATATCAAAATGTTATAAAAGTAACACGTGCGACTGTATGGGAAAAACGATATATCTTCTACTACTTGAAAAAGGGTTATTTGTTGGGGCCAGTTTAAAGGAGTCCTCCAATAGAACTCATTAGGTTCTCAAAAGCAAGCAATCGAGCGTGTTCAGCAGTTGGAATCGGAACCCAGATTTCTTGTCCAAAAGAATTGTACGACAGAATATGAACCCTACTTCAACTTACAGGAACCTCCAACTAAGGTTCGTCCTCGCCAAATTTAGAAGTGAACCTTGGGAATGCCTGTAAGAAAACGTTTCTTTTTTGCCAGAAACGTTTAGATTTGCGAAAAGTACATTCAGAATGGCAAAACTTGTAGGAAAGGCGTACTCTGAATAAGCTTTATGCAATTAAACCTGTCATCTCAAATGCTGGCCTACCATCTCTTTCAAAGAGAACGATGTAATCATGACTCGGCTTCGAATTGGGCATACTCGTTTAGGCACCTTCTTCTTGGTGAAGCTGCCACCATATGTAACAGCTGCAATGCTGCTATGTCCATGCAGCACATCTTGGATGATAGTCCAAGTTTTAAAGTTTACAGACTTCGTCAATTTTATACCCAAGATATGCATCTAAAATATTTGTTTGGCACTAGGCCTCATCCTAATGTTTCTATCTATCTGAGAGACATCGGGTTCTACCATCATATCTGAATTTTCTTCATCCCCTTTGTCCTTTTATCGCTATCACTGGTTTTAAGTTTCGTGCATCGACTTTCATCTTACTTCTTTATATAGTGTTTGTGTGTTCCAATTTTTAAATTTTTTGTATTCTGTATATTTGTACATTTTACATATTTTACGATTTTTATGACACTTATCGATTTGACCCAATATATTCCATTTGGGATTCAGTACCAATAATTTCCACTCAACTATCCAACCAACCTGCCCGAAACACCAGAACTATTTTGCCATGTGTCTAGAAACACGGAGCTGAGCAAAAGAGGCACGTACATAATGTTTATGTAGTTAGATGAACAATTTTATACCTTGTTTGGTTTGGTAAGACTGTTGTTTTGACGAAAACCCGATGTATCGATGAAATAATTTAAAATTGTTTGCTTTGGACAAATGTCTAGTGGGAGTATAATGGTAATTGAAGTGTCATTTTGATACAGAAGTGGTCCCCTGGTGTACATTGAGGGTAAATACATAGCCATGGAATAATGACTTATCAAGTGTATTCTGTAATGTTACATTTTACTCCGCGGGTCACGAACTAATATACATCCAAACAGCTTATCAAAATTGTTCGAGAATGGTTTATTAGAATCAGTCTAATTTTCAAAAGCTTCCCTGGTTCATGACTCTAAATTCAGTTGTTGTTGACTTTGAATTTTGTTCACTTTCTAAATGAAAGGTGTCTGAGTTGACTAAAATGGTTGCAGATCTGACTATATTGCTAACTAAATACACGTCAATCTGACACCGATCCGGGTCCTTCATGAGCAGATTGGTCCACCTTCGAAGTGTCCGGAGCAGAGCAGCGGGAATTTGGAATACTACTGGATGCTCTTAACGCCAGAATTAGTGAGGGTGGTGCGAACCAAGCCACTCTCACTTCAAGACGGGAACCGGAAGGCCTACAAGAGAAGAGAGGCAACAGTTGCAATTCTGGACCTCGGAACTATCACTTGAGAGTCATTGCGATAGAACTTTGGCCCACTCGGCTTGCTCCCAAACACCCAACTGAAACCTAGCATTAGTTTCAGGGGTTAAAAAACTAATGAAAACAGAAATTTATACCATTAAAACTCAATTCGATTAGTAGGAAAAAATCAAAAGGCATAAAAGAAAGTCGAGCTATGGTCTCCAGAGGTCGTTATGCTGGTCACTCCCCACCTGTGATCGCCCTGAATCTTAACTGACGAAGGAGAATTTCATTCTGCGGAAGTGGATCCTGACCTGTAAAGCTAACATAGTGAACTTACGATTGATGGTCTGAAAGAAACCCCCTGTCGATTAAATGAATTAGCTGAACTAGGAATTGTGCTGGCCGATCAGAGGGGGAGGGGCTTGACAGAATACACGCCAAGTAATATCAGAAGTTCCGCATACGATTATTATTGAAATAAACTGATTATTTTTTAAAAATGCAGTACATTTTCATAAAGGTATTTTCATATTATGTAAAAATAAGTTTTGTCAAAATGACCTACAATATTCATAAGAAATAAATATTTTTATTTTTGTAGAAAATATTTTTTGCCAATAAGTTTTTATCTTTATGTTTTCTGTACTTTTTAATATATTCTAATATCTGAGGAACTATTTTTAACAAAGGATCCAAAATGGAATCGGTACTCGATTGCAGTTCAAAAAGAATTTACCACCAGTTTGCACTTAAATGTGTTCGTTCAGTGAGATCTTTCACTCCTTGAGCATTATTTTTTATATCCTACCGCATCAATCGAATATTATTACATCTCTTTTATTCTTGTATTAATGAAAAATATTGTTTTGTTTTTATAGTAATTGAACAAGAAAAAGGCAATCAGGCCTATGGTGCTATTCTTCAAGGGATTGAATCTTTCGATCCAGCTAAGTTGAAGCCTACAGAAACCCAGGAGAAAAATCCCTTACCTACCAAAGAAGGTAATTGTCCTCTTAGTTTGTGTTTTCTTTATCCAACAGTTGTTTTCAATACTTAGTTGTTATTCCAAGAATATTAAGAATTGAACATAAATCATTTTTTAATTAATTGAATTTTAACTATTCGTGTGCAATAATTCTAATAAAAAATTTTTCGAGTGTTTATTATTCAAACAAAACTATATTTAAAATAAGCATTTTTTTTATTTTAACCTTGACTTGTCAAAGTTTCCTAACACTCGTAAGCAACAATTTAAATACTAACCTTTTTTAATATTTATCAGAATAAAATCGAGTTTTTAAGTTAAAATTCTAGTATTAGTCTGTTTGCCTTTTAATTATTCTTGGGGGGGCATAAAAATTTGACAATAGCAAATGCTTACAAGTTAGAAAAAATAAATGAATAACATTGAAAAAGTATGATAGTAATCTAAGCTTAAAATTTTCCTTACCCCAGGGATGTAGTTGATTAGTTATGCAAATGGATTCCATAGTCCCTCTGGCCGAACGAGAGTCGGATAGGTTGGGTGGTACCGGAATTCGCGGTTTCAATCCCGCTGATGGCATGAATGTTCGTAGCCGTTCGGAATCGTCTTTAAGTAGTCTCGTTAGCATGCGTGTTGTGAAACAGTAGACGTAGTGCTCCAAACTAAAGCATAGACTGTGATTGTGTTTTAAAAATAGGACCCTTACAAAAAGATTTTTAAAATTTACAAGTCCAAAAAGAAAGCTTATTTTCGACAGTAACAGATTTGGACATTACAGAGCGTTTTTATAAAATTTTAACTTAGAGCCGTGAAACTTTCAAATGTAAATTAATCACTTTATATTTTTAATGTTAGTTTTAAATCATTAACTTTTCATGAAATTTTAGTAAAATACAGCTTACACTTTTTTTGTAGGTTGTAACGAAATACTTCTAATATCTAGTTGTTAATTTGAAACTTTGAATTTATTTAGATTATTGAAAAAATAACTCAATTGAAGTTTAGAAAACTCAGAGATTTTCTCAAACTTACAAAGTACCTCAAAATATTTTCTATAAATCGCCTTATCAATCTGTCAACAAAATAATAACTAAAAAAGTTTAAAAGCTATTTCGAAGTAATAATAAAGAGATAATGAAAATTAAGTTTTTAAATAAATTCTCTGAATTTTCTTAATCTTTTTAAAGTTTGAATAATTTAGCTTCCTAAGTTAATAGTTTCCGTTTCAAATCGTTTATACGTAGATCTGAATAATCTGTTGGAAATGAATAAAAATCAAAATCAAATTAATTCGTAAATATTTTATAGCAAGTGTGAGACCGCTGTCAAATGAATAAAAATTCGAGTACTTTACAGAGGATAATATTTTGAATGAGTAGCAGGGAACATTTTTAAAGTAAATTGCACAATCTGCATTATGCTGAATTTAAACAAATGTATTTTTAAGTAATTACATTTAAAAATGATGCTAATAGGAATAAGTACATATTTTTGATTGATTTTCCATTTAGTGTAAGCACAATATGAGAATTGGCGTATTTGAAAAAGGTATGCTATAGAAATGACACAGAAGCAGAAGATGAAAAGGTTCAACTTCGGATTTCCCAAATCTTTTGTTGTACATCACTCCCATATAATACATCATCGTCATGCAATACAGAATAATTCGTATAAGAATTTCAGCATGACCATAAATCGAACGCAAAGTTAAATTTTTCCGTTTGTAAAAGGGAGCCTTTTTTATTTTGCCCTACGTGAGATCCACCTCAGAAAAAGGTTTTACTCCAATTCCATATTTTTGAAGGTAGGGATGCCTTTTTTAATATATTTATAGAATGAATAGCATTTTAGAGCCCAAAAATTCCTTTTGTGGTTTTAGTAAGAAAGAAGGTAGTTTTTTCCTCAATCCTTTTTTATTTTTGTTGTTTGTGTTTGTACTCACCCTATGGTTTTCTTTTTGTAGTGATTGATCAAGAAAAGAGTACTGCTGCCTAAAGACTCCCCCTGCTCATCTAGTAAATGCCATTTGTAGTCATTGATTGTCAGTTTTTTAATGTAACACTATATAAAATGGAAATGTATCTGTCAATTTTTGTGGCACCAAACCACATTTCTCTTTATCAAATCTAATGATTTCTGCTACTGACTTTACTGTTTGTATTGCCAGCTATTGTCATTTTAAATGGTCCTAATTTAAATGACTGTTTTGTAAAACATATCATTAGCTTTTTTAAAATGTACTGTATTTTTAAAAATTGTACATTTTTATAAGCTTTAAATATATTTTTCGGTATTTGGACGATTTTTTTCATGTTTTGAGAAGGTCATACGACCACTTCATGCGTACATAATCTCTTCTTATAGTATTCAACTTCTTAATTCGAGTATAAAATCGACACAACATATATTTCTTGATTTGTTATTCTTTTATGGAATACTAAAATGTTGCACCGATTTAGGATTCTGCTCATTTTCTCAGGGTTCATATAATGTCCAAACCGATTTTGGTTTTTAATTTTAAAATATTGATGTAAACATTCTCTTTCATCTTTTACAACTATTTCAAATAGCTAATAACAATATAGATGTATGAAATGTACTACTCATCAACTATTTGTAAACTGAATTTTAATTTATAACTTGAAACAAAATGAAAAACCTATTATTTGTCCAATGTTTTTATTTTAACACTGATTATGAAAGCGCAGAAATTCATTTCTTATGCTTATTACAACTGGCTAAGTTTGTGCACATTTTTTTCAAATTACTGTGTTCTCGTTTTTTAAATTATATTATGTGTTATTCAATAATTCGTTCATGATATTAGAATTAATACCAAAACTTAACTGCGATAACAGTTTGGATATACTCTACTTCTTGTAAGTTAACACTTTTGGATTAGAATCAAGTTTGTAAGTACTGCTCTACTGTTTTACACTATCTTTTTATATTGAGTGTTGATTATTGTTTCTAATGCAACTCGAATCTGTAGTATATGATTTGAATTTGTATTGTATAAATTGAAATCAATGTGTTTGATCTAGGAAGATTTTGCTAAATATCTTTGGTGAAGTTGTAGTTAATATGCCCCTGCTGTCATCTAAAAACCCATTTTAAATTTCAAGCTGTAGGTATTCAATGCATTAATGTCTCAACATTATCATCATGTTCATGTGGTGCTTATTTCTATACAAAATACAAAAAAAATTGTTCAGAAATGTCTGAAGCATTTTTTTTTATTCCAAGGATTTAATATGATCGTCAAATAGCATTTCCTAAATAAATCTGATTGTAACATCTGACTCTTGTTTTATATTTTCATAAATAGTTTGGGACGCCATTAGAACATTTCTTTATTCGAAAAGACATCTTTTGGAAATAAATCATTCATTAGTCCACTTTCATTTTACATTGGGCTTTACTCGAATTTCCCAGTAGCATCATTGCTTTTATTACTTCTTCCCTAATAATGGACTCGAAAGAACAGGAATCGGTCTCTTTAATGCTATTTATGTCGGCTTGAAGATTCTGCATTCCCCTGGTATCATCAATCTCAGACAATGTTCGAAAATGTAGCAAAAATAGGTTCCTCCCTTACGTTCTCGATTTTCCTGCAACGAGAACACGATGCACTCGTTTCACGACTTGGCCTGCTTTATTGTCTTCTGCCATATTCGGGTCAACCTTTTTACATAAAGTTAGGATGTGTCGAATATAAGGCCTGGCACACTCGTTACAATATACCTGCACAGGCTAGAGCACAGACGCACTACGGTAAACTAGAAGATTTTTACTCAGTCGAGAGATGGATTGCATTCAAGAAGATGACACGATCCCCTTAAGTTTGTTAGTGGCCATGAAAAAAAAAAAAAAACGAAAACGCAAAGACTGGTGTAAAGAGAGAAATTAATACACTCGTTACAAGATTACTAAAAGAGTTAAGTTCGTGCTACTACTCTTTACTTTTCAAGACAAGGTTCGACCTATATATTTAAATAAACTCTTCTATCACTTGGTTCCGTTTTATGATGATTGCAAAAGAGATTAGCACTATATCACATGTAGTCACTATTTTACGTGTAAATACAAAGATCAAGGAACTAGCCTAAAAACTGGAGCGACTCCCACACACACGCAGTTTACATGCTGCGCAGGTAGAAAGAACTGAATTTCGATTCTTCTCCGGTCGCCTGCGCAGTTAGGACCTCAGCGGCTCTCACACACACTCCGGTTTACTGGTTCAGGTGACACACGAAGGTCACCTGACAACACACGAAGGTTTAGAAAGAACTGAATTTCGATTCTTCTCCGGTCGCCTGCGCAGTTAGGACCTCAGCGGCTCTCACACACACTCCGGTTTACCGGTTCAGGTTAACACACGAAGGTCTTCGAAAGCAAATGCTGTGCATTTTACAGGTAAACTAGACCGATATACCGGAATGTGTGTACGGGGCAAAAGTTTCCATTTACTTTCAGACAACTTGTAGTTTGTCAGAGCCTTTTTGTTACTGTCGAATTACGTACTAATTGTTCACTACAGATAGAAAATAACATTGGTAAGTTTCAAGCTATCGTACCATATGTTATAGGTCACAGTTTGGGAACGTGGTAGAGGTGGGGGGGGAGAGAATCGTCTGAAAAACTTCTTAGACTTTAGTTGAACAACAGTGGATTATTACAAGACTATCGGATGTCATGTACGAGTTGAACCCTGTTAATATACTAGCTGAAAGCGGCAGTTAACAGCCCATTAATCCAGACCACTACCGAGACGCTGTTGACTCCGAATGAGAAATGAATGAAATGGAGAGTGTTTGCCTCAATGTCATGAATTCTAATCCGGCTAGCAAGTTGGCCACTATTCTGTTTACTAATCAAATGAATAAATGTATTATTGCATGCATTATCTTATGTGCTTTAAGTTTACCAAATTATGGAGATTGCCATAAATAGATACCACCTTTGCCACCGGCGCACTTCAGTCTTAGTGGTGCCGCGCCATGCGTAAAAGGTGGAATAAAAGATGCTCATTCAAACGGAAACGATTTGTCCTCGATTAGGAATAAGGAAAAATTCCAGTTAAAGTGTAGAGTAAAAGACGATGAATTACAATTACGTTCGTAAATCCATAGAAACGCGTACATCCCAGCCTGTTGCAAGTAAAAGCTCTAAAAAAATTTATAAAAAGTTTCTCTACTACAAGAAGCTTCTCGCGATCTCCTAATTTTTTATATACCTACCATTCTCTGAACTTCGAATCCACAACAATTTGCTCTTAATAATAAATCCCACGTTGCTGTGCTTTTAATTTTTAAACTTTGCTACTCAGCTCGAAACATTTCAGGTTTTCTCCTTTTTTTTTTTTTTTTTTTTTTCCGAACGATGGCCGAATGGTTAGAGTGCTGGCCTTCGGAACCAGAATTCGTGGGTTCGAATCCCACTGAGGTATGGATGTTTGTAGCCGCTTGGAATCGGCTTTAAGCAGTAGGTCCCGGTCTCATTAGCCCCCGTGTTGCCAAAAAGTAGACCGTAGCGCTACAAAACCAAACCTTGTTTTTTTTTTTGTAATTATAAATATTTGTACATTATTAATAATATTGATAAGTAGTTGTAAATGTAAGTGGAATCAATAAAAGTTAATAGATGTTTCTCAATAGCTGTATAGGAAGGCATAAAGGGGTAAGACTAGCAACACATTGTGCAGCAAATTTATAATGTTTTGTTTGATCAGCTCGTCACTGGAAATTGAGACAATCTGAAAAGCACTTTTTTCGCTTTAAGTGATACTTAACACACGAAGGTCTTCGAAAGCAAAGGCTGTGCATTTTATGAACTCGCAACTATCTACAATTATAAATATACTGAGCGAGATTATAGAATGCAATCGAAACACAAGTGACATGACTGTTTCTACTTAAATCTATAAAAACTCGTTAATCACTTCATTTTCTGGGATTCCATTCTTTCTTAAACTTATTCTACAAGTCTGTCATTACAGGAAAATTTTGTTAATGTTGGTCTAAAATAAGTAAGCTATTTTCTTAATTCGAATTATGCAGGAAGAATTTCTTTCCTTTACTAGTACACTTTTCAAAGGTTAAAGATTGAGAGTTAGAGATATCACGAGAAAAGAAAGAGAATATATTGCCAAAGTTGAATCAAAACACAATTTAAAACAGCTAAAATTAAAAAGTTTAGATCTTCATAGATTATGTTGAAGGTTGTACATATTATAATCATTCTGTTACTATATGCAGATAGTAACTCTAATATATTTAGCAGAGTGTTAACTCAAATGCAGTGGAAAATGTTAATAACCCTAAAAATAAAATGGATCGAGATGACAAAAAAATAACTACGGTTTTAAAGTATATAACTTAATTTATTTGTTACGAACATATAAGATATAAACTAAAATATTAAAGCTATCAAACATAAATATAAGAAAATGAAACTATTAGCGTATTAACGGTTTACAAAACTTAAAAGCCACTTAAAATAAGGAACTGACATAAGAGACAAAAGTATCAGCATAGTGATACATAAAAGTAAAACTAACTTCACGATAGAAAAACGAGCCAGTCACTCACTTGGCTAAGCAAAACAAAAACGGTATTGACTAAACTATGAATGCCCCGGAATGAAGATTCGAAAGAAATACTGTACCTCCACATTTTGCAATTTTAGATTTTTCGATTTTTATTTTGCACTTTCAATTTTCGACCAGCGAGGAAAATTTTGGTTCAAGAAATATCTTAGTGGAATATCAACATCATAAGCGGAGAAAACTTTAAAATTTTATGGTGCAATCAGACATGTTGTAGCTTGTTTGGTTATCTAAAAATAACATATCACACAACATAATGCATATTATGCGTATTATCATTAATGTACAAGATTGTGTTCAGTAGAAGATATTACATCCTTTTTCTGACAAAATCTATTGCATCCAATGGCCTCACTAGTACGTACAAAAACAGGTTGTTAATGACAGTGGGAAAAAATATCGAGACTGTTAAATGGAGATGATGGTAGGAGAGTAGCATTGCCATTTTTACGACCAAATAGAAAGGAAATTATCAAAAATCTTCAAACTCAAATTTCTAATTAAAAGTATTCATATTATTAACTTGTAATTAATATTGTAATAAACGTACTGTTGATTTTGTGCTACATATTATTTTATTTTATATTCAAAATTATTAACATAAACTATTGTACACAGTGTATTATAGGTAAATAAGCAACTTTTAAACTTATCTTTTTCTTTGCGTGCCGCACCAAATTTTGAAATCCTTAAAAATGTGCAGCGACAAAATTAAAAAGAAAAAAAAAATTAGATTGAGAATTACTGGTCAGATATTTGACTACCATTGACATCAGCATGCTTGCACTCCCTCAACTAGAAAATATTTGTGGCATATCCAATGCTGGGGTATAATGTTTCCCTTCTAACTAACAGAATTAACGTCGAACTAACTTCGATTTTTTTTTCCAAATCACCTTTTAGGTGGATGGAGAAGATCCAAAGAACATGTTGTCCGAGACAATCGTTATATCTCTGATATTTACTTGCTCTTCGCACCACGTAATTGAAGTGAGCTCTTCATCACAACAGTAAATAAATTGTAGCACTGTTACTAATGGAATTCTTAATCCACTAAATTAATTGTCAGATCGAATGCCTGTTTTAATTTTGCAGTTCTTCACATTGCATATTTCCATTGATGTAGGGTTTCATTTAGCACAGATTCGATTACGAAGCCAAATACCTCTTTCTTGAAAGAAAAGTAATAACACCCTCTTCACTCCTCGGTAAATTGAAAATGCTCAACATTTTTAAAACAGTTAATATTAGTAGATATAATACAATGCATAATTCATGATAAATAACACGTGACTCACTCAATTTGCAATAATAAAGATTTGGTGACGGTTTTCAATCGCGAAAGCAGCTTCGAATGGGTGTAAATAATGAAAATAAAGAATGGAACAAAAAAGCGACAACTTCTAGAAGCGTATCATTTTAGCAAATGAAGCTTGGATGTATCAATATGACCCTACAATAAAGTAAACCCTCAAAGAAATGAATGAAATTTCGCTTCCTCCCAAAATAACAAGAACTGTAAAATTGGCCGGGAAAGTTATGACTACAAAAATACCGTTCCATCTATAGCAATACGTTTGAAAACCATTGGGAGGCATACAAAGTACTAAATTTAAAATGGTTTGGTTTTGAGCGCTACAGTCTACTGTTTTGTTACACGAGGGCTAAGAGACCAGGACATGCTGCTTATAGCCGGTTCCGAACATCTCTACCAGCAGTGGCATTGGAAGCCCGTTCCGAAGAGCAGCTTTCTACCATTCCACCAACACTTGGCACTAAATCGAAATTATCATGGTTATCTAAAATTTCGAATTTTGTATACAAACTTTGTGTACAAACTTTACTTTCCTATATTTATCTAAAAGATGGTACGTTGTTGAAACAACAAATAAAATTTAAACTTCTTTGTGTAAAAATGCTTATAAATAGAATTATTTGTTATTTTAGTAAAATATTTCTCAAATTTTCGATTTTTTTTTTTTACTTTGACAAAAACAAAACATTAAAAAAAAAAAAAAAAAAAAAAAAAAAAAAAACCGCCTAGTGTACGAGTTTGACTGACTGTAACTGCTTCTTCCTCTCCAAGAACCACTAAAAGTCACGCGTGTGTAAATTTCTCGGAAGTGGTTTGGAAACAGCTCTCAATACGGGTTTCCACAAAGAATGTTTGCATTTTGAAAAATAACATGGAAATAGAGGTAATCTGTTTTCTGTATAAATATAATCTTATTACATGTTCAACAACCCTCTTAAATAAGTTAATATTTTCTATTGATATAGAGTACAGTGATGAAATCTATAAGTTTTTCATGTAATTTGATTCAAAAAGATTAAAGTCTCAAGGTTAATTCAAAGCACTGGTTCATTACATATATGATTCAGAAATGTAAAAATACTTTAAAACTTCTATTTCAAATATAAAAAAGCCTTAGAATTTTAAAAGTTTGAAAGTGAAGAGTCTCTGAACATTGTAAAAAACTCATTTAAAATGCTTCTGTTAAAAAAAGGAACCCCTTAACTGCATCCTGTACATACCATACATATAGTATTAATAATTGTATACACTTTATATATATATTATAACATTTCATAAACATATATCTTTATAATTAAAAAAAAGTTCATGGGGAAGCAAAAGTTTATATGTGAAAAAATATTATGAAAACCAATGCTTTCTACTACTACTTCATGTAATATAATTTCTTAAAAAGAAAAAGGAAATTGAAGGAAGTAGTCCATGGGCTGGTTTAATTACATAAAAAATAAAAATTTTCAAATTCTAGGTTAAATATAAAATAAATTAATAAACATTTTTTAAAAAGTCATAGCATTTTAAAAGGGGAAATCAAAGAAAAAATGAACTGAAGAATAGTGATTGAAAAAAATTTGTGAAAAAAAGCCCTTAAAATAATAATTCTGTGCATATTAAAATAATACCATTGATCTCTTTCTATATATAACTTCATTCACATATCCTGAATGTCATACTCTCATTTAAACATTTAAAGGTTTCTTTGCAATCAGATGACTCTTCAAACTACACTCACTTCCAAAAGTTAAGCACGAAGATGAAAATGCTAATTTTCGGAAGCCAATCAGAATTGAAGAGGATGCAATTCGCTGCAGAGGTAGATGGAAGTATGCAAATATGTTAGTTAACAGCCAATCGCGCTTTCATGTCAAGAAATATGCAAAAAGGTCAGTCTTATAAGATACCAGATTTATGAAGGGTTACAGAAGTGGATTGTAAGTCCTGATAGAAGGTGTTTAAAACCTTCGTACTATTTGTTTTCAAGACATACGTGTTTCTATAACTTCCAGAAGACGAATGGAAGATTCTGAACGCTGGCGTGCTGTTGGGACGTATTGAAGCAGGGCAGTCGATCACAGATGTTGCTATTTTCTTCGGTGTTCATTATTATGAAATTTCACGTTTATGGAAACAATTCCAAACCACACACAGAGTTGTCCGAAGGCCCGTAGCCGGTCTCCCAAGGGTTACAACCCCCGAGGAAGATCGATATATTGCTATCTTAGCCAAGCAGAATCACAGAGCGACCTCCACACGTGTGACATCTATGGTTACAGCGTCCATTGGTAAGGCTATATCTGCAGCTGCTGTACGCCGAAGATTACATATGAGTGAACTGGTACCTCGAGTTTGTGTTTTTCTATCCGCCCAATCAAGAGAGGCACGATTAAAGTGGTGCCGGGAATATGTCAATTGGACTGTGTCTGAGTGGGACAATGTCATGTTTACTGATGAGTCAAGATTTGCTCTGGAGCCAGATGACAAGCGTATAAGGATATGGCGTGAACAAGGAGCGCGCAAACAGCATCAAAACATCACGCATTTCGAGGTGGAAGCATTATGGTGTGGGCAAGGATTTCGTTAGGATACCGCACCGACCTGCACATCTTTAAACGGGGTTCTGTGACGGCTGTCCGGGATCGAGATGAAGTCGAAGAACCCATTGTGAGATTTTACGCTGCAGCAGTTGGCCCTAATTTTGTTTTAATGGGTGATAACGCACGTCCCCATAGAGCTGACATCGTTGATAACTACCTGGAGAGTGAAGGGATTGCGCGTATGGCGTGGCCAGCATTTTCGCCCGACTTTAATCCCATTGAAAATCTTTGGGATGCTCTCGGCCGTGCTGCATCTTCACGTTTCCCAAATCCAGCCACTCTTATTGAGCTGAAAACTGCTCATAAGAATGGCGATTGCTTAATTCTGCGATGGTTGATCATCTAATTGAAAGCATGGTCACAAGGTGTAAACTTTGTATACAGATGAGGAGGGATCACATACCCTATTAAAGTCCTTTTTTTCATTTCATGCTGTTTGTTTTCACTTTATACATAATTCTGTTTGTCTCCAGTATGTCATTATGCGATAACTTACAAAAATTTAATATTGTTTTCATTTTTGCATATAATTATTGATTTTATTTTATGCATAAATATATATGCTACTTTCCTGCCGAATTTTGTGTCAATCAAAGCAGTATTTGTTGATTTTTTTGCATTTTACATCTTTGTGCTTAACTTTTGGAAGTGAGTGCATTATTACTAATAAAATCCTTAAAAAATTGAATAGCTCTGAAATTGTGTACAAAAAGGTGAGAACTATAATTTGAACTAATAAACATTTTCGATGTTTTGACAATATTTTTGGTACCGTGTCTTCATGATACTCAACTGTTTTAACATTATATTGCTGGACTTAAGTAATAAAAGTTTATAAACATTATGAATATCATATTCACCAAAGCATTCAGGGTCTAAAATATTTAAGTTTTTTTTAAGTAAATTGTCAAGTTTACAACAAGTTTTGATTGCTTATTTTTGTAAAATGTTGAAGTCACAAAATAAATTGTTAACAACAATATAACTAAGCATATCATTTACTAACAACTAAGTATCGCATTTATTAACCCTACCCAAGTAGATTTTTTTTTAAATTACTCTCATCTAAGTTTGTACTTTCTTCTATACTAAAAGCAGTTTTCTTTTAAAAAATACATTTTGGTGTTTTAATTACAGAATGGCTACAATAATTAAACATTCATTCTGTAGTAATACACAAGCTTTATTTCCTCCTGTTTCCTTTTAACTAAGTTATCGTTTTCTTTAAAGCACAAATTTGTTAACATTATATTTGTGAATCCATGCAAAATAAATAACCAACATAAAATTAAATAAATAAAAAAATACCTACTTAATCACTATCGTGTTCAGAACAAAAATATTTCAATTAAATATATATATATCTTTAAGTAAATCAAATGTCAAATTAACAACTGTCTTTGATTACTTATTTTTATAAAATGTTGGGACAAGAATTAAGATTACACATTGTTTTTATAGACATATTCGAGAACATGAATCAGAATTTTGTATAATTTTACAGTAATGATGATAGAAGCCATTAATGAACATTATTAAACGCCAATTTATATTTTGATTCTCTTGTTTAACTTCCGATCTATAATTTTCACTTTTTAAAACAACACTTGTGAGAAATAAAATCATACTGATTTTTAACATATAGGTCAAAATATATATTTGAATTTGTAATAATGCAATCTGAAGTAGGTTTTTAAAAAGAAATTGTATCTATTTACTGATATCACAAAGGAAGAGAAATTCTACTTACGTTTTTAAAAATAGTGTCGCGTGAATTCTATCGTCTGCTTTGAGCAACTGGGTGACTGCTCAACTCGCAAAGTTTTAGTGGCGCGTTCTGAAGAAAAACAAACATTGAACTCTCGGAATTTTTAAAAGATGCAGTATTGTCTGTTTTAATGTGCGTTGTAACTTGTCTTTAGTGTTGTGAAAATAAATGTTATCGTCTTTTCAAGGCTAGTAGCATTCAATCACAGTAAAAGAATCTGAAATAATCAAACGATTTAAATAACATGGCGTCCGCGACAGGACTGTGATTTGAAACTTGAAAACAACAATTTCGAAAGGCAAGTGAGTAGAACTTTTTTGACGATAAATTGTTTGATATTAGAAATTTATCGATACTTTGATATAATTACAACTGTTTTATAAAAGTTATGGAAGTTTTAAAGCTTAAACGGAAAACAGTTAGAACTGCATTTACTAGATTATGTAATCAGTTAGATGAAATGGCTAAAACCGAAATAAACATTTCCGAAGATTTAGATTGTTTGGCGACTTTTCAGCTGCTTAGTGAGAAAAATAATGAACTTTCACAATTAAATGATGAAATTTTGAATATCCTTTTGACGACTGAAAATGTAAAAGAAGATGATATAGAACAAGAAACTGTTTTAGCGGATGAATATTCTCATAAATTTAAGAAGTTGAGTATAGTTATCAATAGGAAAACTAGCGCCACTGTTGATACCGATTCGCAATCATCAATTGGCGGGGCAAAACGAAAATTTAAGCTACCTCGTTTGGAAATGAAGAAATTTGGCGGTGAAATTAAGGATTGGCTGCCCTTTTGGGGACAGTTCAAAAAGATTGATGATGACAGCGATATTGATGAAGCCGACAAGTTTCAATATTTAGTACAAGCTACTATCCCGAATTCCAGGGCGAGGGAATTAGTTGAAAGTTTTCCCCCATCTGCCGGAAACTATTGCAAGGCAATTGATTGTTTGAAGTCTCGATTCGGTAAAGATGATCTTTTAGTAGAATATTACGTGAGAGAATTACTAAAACTGACATTGACATTTAATCTTAAAGAAAACAAATTGAAGTTATCAGTTATTTATGATCGTCTTGAAACTCAGCTCAGATCGTTGGAGACTCTCGGAGTTACTACAGCGAAATACGCTGCCATGTTATTTCCACTCGTGGAATCATGTTTGAGTGAAGAAATTTTAAGAGCCTGGCAGAGAAAGGATAGAGGGCTGAAAAAGAATGAAGCGGGAGTGGAAGAATCTCGATTGGAAAATTTAATGGGATTCTTAAAAAATGAAGTTGAAAATGAAGATAGGATAGCTCTAGCTATGCAAGGGTTCTCTTTGAAAGAGAGTGCCAAGAATATTAAAATGAAAAGAGACGTTCCAACGGCTGCAGAACTTTTTACAGGAAACCGAAACTCTGTGTTGAAGTGTGTTTTCTGTGATAAAGACAATCATGAATCGAAAGAATGTCATTTTGCGCGAAGTTTAGATTATAGTGAAAAAATGAAACGATTGAAGAAACGAGGTTGCTGTTTCAGATGTCTTAGTAGCGGCCACGTATCCAAGCTATGCAGGGTCCGAATGAATTGTGATAACTGTGACCAACGACATCATACTGTGATGTGCCCTAATAAGACGACTGTTGGATCTCCCAATTCTAAAGAATCAATTGATGAGAAGAAGGTTGAACAGTTCAACACATTGGCCAACCCCACATGTTCTCCAAGCGTTTTTCTACAAACCCTGGTTGTGATTCTTCGAGGAGAGGGTAAAGACTTTGCAGTTCGGGCTCTCATAGACACTGGAAGTCAACAGTCATACATCACGAAAGAGGCTGCTGAGAAAATGAAGTATCCTGCTTTGAAAGAAAGAACCCTTACTCACACTTTGTTCGGGGGAATTGAAAATAATCAGAAACATACAGAATACAACATTTTTGTAAGTAATTTTGAAAAAAATTACCATTGCACTTTCAAAGCACTTGATCAAGAAAGAATTTGTGCAGAAATTTTACAGACAACAACAGGATTCTGGTCAAGGGAATTAGCAGACAGTGGAATTTACCTAACAGACCAAGAATGCTTTTCATCTTGTTCTTCATCCACGATACATTTGCTTATAGGGGCTGACGTAGCAGGAAAATTGATGACTGGAAATGTGCTCAATTTAACTTGTGGATTAACGGCGATAGAGACTCTACTTGGCTGGACATTGTTAGGAAAATCACCAAGCAGTTCAGACTCGATCAGCATGACCGTGACAAATTTGCTTATAAAAGAATGCAGCATAAATGACTTATGGAAATTGGAAGTCATGGGAATTACTGATACTAGTGAATCTAAAAAGAAAAATGAAATACACCAAGATATGGTAGAACATTTTCAGAGCAATGTGACGATCAATGAGGAAGGGGGGTATGAGGTCGCTTTACCTTGGGTGTTAGAACCATCCCGACTTCCTGATAACCGACAAATGGCTGAGAAACGACTTGATTCCGTTTATAAAAAACTGGTAGACTCTCAGAAGGTTGAAATATGTACAGATGTCTTTGAAAATTGGATTGCTGATGGTATAATTGAAGAGGTCGAAGATAAAGGGGAATTGGATGTGCACTATCTTCCTCACAGACCTGTGATTAAGGAGAATAGCATTACCACCAAGGTGAGGCCTGTTTTTTATGCATCCGCACACATAAAGGGGACACCATCACTAAATGCCTGTTTGGAAACTGGTCCTAACTTAATTGAGCTTGTTCCTTCTTTGCTGAATCGTTTTCGAAAATTTCCCATTGGAGTAACATCGGACATTGAAAAGGCTTTTCTTCAGATTGGAATCAGAGAGAAGGACAGGGATTATCTGAGGTTCTTGTGGAAAACCAGAGGCAAGGAAATAAAGATCTACAGACATCGGAGAGTGGTGTTTGGTGTCACCTGTAGTCCATTTCTGCTGGCGGCGACATTGAATTACCATCTAGAAAAGGCTTCTGAAGATCTATCCAATCAATTTTTGAAGTGGCTGAAGGGTATAAGGGATCTTTCAGAAATCAATGTACCTCGGTGGATGAAACTGGGCAATGACGAAGATGGAAGAAAAAGAGAAATAATTTGGAAATTTATACCACCATCAGCTCCATGGTGGGGGGGATGGTGGGAGCGCCTAATTGCCCTAGTTAAAGATCTTTTGAAGAAAGTTTTAGGCCGAGCATGCCTGAGTTATGAAGAATTGAATACAATACTCTGTGACTGCGAAGGCATCGTAAATTCGAGACCCATTACCTACATTTCGGAACATAATAATTTGGAACCCTTAACACCATCTTTATTTCTCAGAGAACGTAGAGTAAATGGAATTCCAGACCTTGACCACTTGGATCTATCTTCCTTGAATCTTCACAAACAGCAAATATACAGGTGTAAACTGCAAAAAGATCTCAAAACTCGATTCAGATTGGAATATTTGGGACAGTTGAGGAAGCAAACCAAGAAAATTAGAAATACTCATGAATTTAATGTGGGAGAAATAATGAATGTCGAGGTACCCAACCAAAAGCGTCTAAATTGGCCACTAGGAAAAATAACAGAAATAATCCCTGGTAAAGACGGTTTTGTTCGTCTTGTGAAAGTGAGAACTAAGAACAGTGAATTTCTGAGACCTATACAACGTCTGTACGCCCTTGAGGTACAGACACCCGCAGCTAAGAATCTACAAGAGAAAATAGATTCTGCAGCTCAAGACAAGAAGAGACGGGACTACAACCTATTGAACATCGTGAGGAGTTGTTGGAGTCTGCACCAGAACTAAATACGAAGAAAACCCGGCTAGGTCGTGAGATCCGAGTTCCCGTACGACTGGATTTGTGAATGGCAGGACAGAATTTTGAGTTTTTCTACGAGAGCAAACTCAAAAGGTGGGAGTGTCGCGTGAATTCTATCGTCTGCTTTGAGCAGCTGGGTGACTGCTCAACTCGCAAAGTTTTAGTGGCGCGTTCTGAAGAAAAACAAACATTGAACTCTCGGAATTTTTAAAAGATGCAGTATTGTCTGTTTTAATGTGCGTTGTAACTTGTCTTTAGTGTTGTGAAAATAAATGTTATCGTCTTTTCAAGGCTAGTAGCATTCAATCACAGTAAAAGAATCTGAAATAATCAAACGATTTAAATAACAAATAGTAATTCAATGAATGGAAATAGAATTAAACGCGAGGTACAGTTTGTGGTGAGGTTTTGTTTATTTAGATCTATAGATCTATAAATAAACAAAGCCAGATTTTGACATCAAGTGTCCGAATTCGGACGCTGATGCCAGGAAATTTGAACTGATGACGTCAGCCGTTTTGCTGACGAATGTTCGCAGGCCTTGTGATCTATAAGTGTTGCCCGTAGACGCACGGGAAGAGGAGCTTCTGCACAGTGAATCGGTACCCAGCTATCTGCGCATGCTCACGGACTTATTTCTATGCTGTTTAGCTGAAGTTCAGGTTTATAATAGTTGGCGCATTATTGCTAATATTGGCGCATTCTTATTAATTTTACTTTTGAGAAAGTTAGATAAAGGTTGTTATATTGTTATCTTAATCGCTCAAGTTGGCCAACAATAATTCAATTCAAAGCATGTTTAGCAAAAATAAAAACAAGACAATTTGATAAGAACTTAATAATTTTACAATTGGCAATCTTATAATTTAAATTTTTACAATTGTGCATAAGAGAATTTTTAATATTTTCTCACTAAAATTTGTATTTTTCATCCCATTTCTAATGCACAAAAATATAATTAAAAACTGTCAGTAGCATTGTTTTAATCGTACACATATTTTATACTCATATACATGATTTGAAAATTAATTCTTATTTAATTCAAACTCATTTTATCATCTCTTTAATACAAGATTTTGTTGAAACCAATTGGGAAAGTGTCTAAATCTTATTCATTAATTTAGCATGCTTAGATTTATTTTTAAATTTAACATTATATATATTGTGTCAATATTTTACTGTATTCAAAAAATATATTTCAATCATCAAGATATTTGTTTTGCTTTCAATTTATTTAAGAGCAACTTATTAGCTAGAAATTGAATTCAGTAAATTTGCATAATTTTATGCACACTCGACAGAGGAACTTATACTACAATTTAAATGCCATAGGAACTACACAAGAGTTCATCTTGTCATATGATATGATTAAGTTAAAAATTATGAAATTCTTTTTATGGTTTTGAACAGTTGTGGAAAACAAATGTCCAACTTTTGATATATTTTCTTTGTCTTTATTTAATGAAGCAACTCTGTTAATGTACATTCACCTTTTTTTTTTTAACTTTTAAGAATGTAAATGCTAATTAACATTTCTACTTACCACATATTTTATTTGTGATTTTTTCTATCGTATTATTCATTTTTTACATATTAATGTTATTTATTACATATTATGTAAAACAGATTCAAATACTTGTTGAATGCTTTTTAATGATTACAAAATTTTAAGTTATATGATTTTTTAAGATCTGATATATATCTGATTAGAAAAATTTCAAGAAATCATAATAGTTTCTACAAATATAATGAGATTGGCAAATATAATTATACTGACAATTTAACAAATTATCCTTAGTCATAATATAATTTTTTTCTTAGTTTGTAGTGTTTCATATTTTACAATTAGTTTTCAGTTCAGCAATTTAAATTAGCTCTGCTCTATGGTACACTTTGTTGCAAAAATCCAAAAAAGAGAAATTGAATTGATAGTAAATTTTTAATTAATATGGTTCACATTTCAAAGTTGACAAAATAAAAATAACGAAATAATATAAAAAAAATAAATGTGTGAACACTGCTTTGAATTTTTATAGCCAAAAAAACACTCAAATAAATACTGCTTATATTTTTTACAGCAGTATTTATCAAGTATTCATCTAGCTTTTCCACCGTCAAAACATTTTAGGCATTAAAATAACTAAATATCTTCACAAAATACAATTTTGAATTATTTCAGAAATAAATTTGGCCAACATATATCTTGACCATTAGAAATATATACTATAAATATTTTACAAGGAAGAAAAGAAATACTTTATGAAAAAGGAAATAGTAAATTTTCCAGAATAAAGTTCAGTAAAATGGGAAACTAACTGAAAAAGAGCAAAGATATAAAAAAAGTACGATAATAAATTGCTAATAAATTTAAAATATAGCCTTCACTACACTTTGTTCAGAATAATACTTATCTATAAAACAGACCACCTACAAAGAAATTCAGAGTTGAATTTGATAATACTTTTCAATATACAGCCTTACAGTTAAACAGTTTACAAATAATAAATCCTATTATAATAATTTATATTTCCCATATTAATTGAATTAGTTTCATTTAGCTCTTCTTTTTTCACAAAAAGATTTAGTCATGTGAAAATATATGAAATAAAATATTATTAATATTGTCATATGCATAAATAATATATATATATATATATATATATATATATATATATATATATATATATATATATATATATATATATATATATATATATATGTATTTCATTGAAACAAATATTGAAAATATTTTATCCCATTCACTACTTGGGTCACCTTTCAAAATAATGCTAAAATAATATTACAGATACAATTTTATACTACTGAAAACAGAAAAATGATTTCTGGTATTTGTCTTTTATAAATTAATATATTTCTCAGAATTATTTTCACACAAATTATCTTCACTATCTTCTAATCTTTGAAAGTTATACACACAGAAGCTTATAGGTAGTATATAAAACTAGAATTTTTATTTACAATATTTTTCAAAGCTCTGAATTTAATTTTTTAATGATATACTTGAGAAAATAAATTAGAAAAGTTCATAATTTATAATGACATTTTGGAATAAGTTACTGTTGGTTTGTTAAACTACATTTCAGCCATTTTGAATACATTATATAAACAAAATGTATCAGGTTTGCAAGATTAAACTTTTTACTTTCAGAATTACATTGAACTTACAAATTTGTATATAATATTAAAATTTTTCTTTTAAGAGGTAAAACTAAATGGTATTCAAGACTTAGATTTTAGGTTTATATTATATTAAGTACTCCCTACATTAAGTTGTAAAACTGTACAGAAATCTAAGGAAATACAGCTGAGAACCTTGGAATAAATTACATCAAAACAACTGTGTACATTATTAATAAAGAGATTATCTCATTATTAATAATCATTTTATCTCATAACTACATTATTATTATTATTATATAATTATACCATATTATATAATTATACCATTTTATATAGTTATACCATTATTATATAGTTATACAATAGAGATACCATCCACAATCTCAAATAACAGGAAATTAAATAAAAACACCATACATACAATTACACATGAAATATATGCAATAATACTATTATTATGTAGAATATCTTGCTTACTTTAATACAACTCAATCTTATTAATACTATATTAATTTAACTACTTATCTGAAATTCTTGAGACCTGAAGTAGCATTCATTCAGTTTCTCAAAACTCTAAGACAAATAACCGGAAACAGCACATTTATTCTGCCTTTTTAGCATGAATTTATAAAAAACTGACTGTTGTTAAAAGATTTTACTCTATTCGGCCTTTCAATCTGATCTATAAATAAAGTAATTAATAAAACTTTGCATAAATCTGCTGATCTCATCGACAAAACTTAGAAATTCGGCGTTTAATCATCAGCTATATAAACACACAATTCATGGCGACAGTTTGGCTACTAATTTGACGTTGCCAATATGGTTACTATTATGATTAAGTTTGGCATTTGCTATGCCAAGAGTATCAAGGGTTGCCACAGCATCTTTCGGTGAAACGGTACCGAAATAGATTTTAAAGTCCATGCGCATGCGCATTGAAGCAGAACAGGTAGAAAACGGCATAAATATAAGTCGAAGTCCGCGAGCATGCGCACATAGCTGGGTACCGATTCACTGTGCAGAAGCTCCTCACGGGAAGAATTTGAACTGAAATGAATTCATTTAAGCGTTCTATTTCGAACAACTGCTTTGTTTATGTTTCAAGTTTCTCTTGTGACCTCTCAAATTTAATGGGGAACTGCAACACTATTTATATTCATAACTATCTTTTACTTTATTGAAGCGCCTATCAAATGTATTTCGATTCTAAAGAGTTAACTTGAATTTTTTCAAGATGATGACTGACACCTCTGTTTTTGCACACCACGTGCAGAAACATGTTGAATATGTAATGAAGCATCCACCGATTGGATTATGCCAAAAGAGAATTACCTTTATGAACCCCAGACCTTCTTGTCCTGATTATATTGTGGATGCTAAATGTGATAAGGTAAAAATGCTCATCCCCTTTGCTGGTGTGCCAGTAGAATGTTTAGTTATGTTTCAAGCTACTCAACCATCTTGCTCTCCTGATTTTCTTTTTGCAGACTCTCGATTCATCATACCTTTAGAAGAAATGTCAATATTACGTAATTGGGATGTGCATAGAGCGAATGGATTGTTAGAAACCATAAAAGAGCTAATGCGGTATTTTAAGATGAAACACATACGTTTGTTGGAAAATTATTATTACATTCACGAAGAATATGCGTCTTTGGTATCAAACGGAAATTACACTGAAGATGAAGTTGAAATTTATGTGCCGTCGAATAAACATATTCCAATATCATTTCTCATAAGGTTGCATGCTGATTTCCGAAAAATACCTTCTGCTTATTTTAAGAGTTGTGGAACGAGAAAATACCCCTTATATCTAGTAACTTTTTTCCCTCATGATAAATGCAGACATAGTCAGAAGTTATATTTTTCTAATGAGCTGGAATCGGCTCTTGGATTATCCTTGAATTTTAAATTTCCTACCTACTCTCCTAATCTATCTCTTGGGCAATATGTTCGTGTTATCGAAAATGAACTGACAAAGAAAGCAGAAATGGTCGCAAATGGATATGAATTGCGTAAAAGATATATGGCAATGTTTGTGAGTCGTTTGGAGAACTGCATTATCGAATATGATATGATATTATTTCGAAAACTTTCTTTTATGATAGAAGAAGAAGACTATCATATTGTAGTTGAGATCAGTATTCCTTTTATATATCCAGTTACTATGCCAATGTTAACATTTCGGTCTCTTTATCACTCATATCAAGGCATACCAACATCTGTTATTATGAATTCGTATCCATTCTCCCCTGATTGGCCTGTTGAACAAATTTATGAACAAACAATCATGTATATTAATGGTTATGCATCCTTATTCCCCCAAGACAGCATTCCTTATCAGTGTAAGTAACAAGACACTATTTTTATGCTATTATTCATTTTATTAACTTTTTACGATATGTGCCGCTCATCATACATTTCAATTTTTAGTGGGATAACTCTCTTGTTCTTATTTTCGACAGAAATTTAAAGGTTATAAAACAGGATTTAGAGTCATAATATTTAAATAAAATCATAACCTGTGTATAAAGTATTCCATTTATCAATGCCAATTCAAACTGTCTGAAACAATGTTTATTAATATTATAAAGTATTGTTATTTTTATTTGTGTCCTATTTAGCATCATAGGCTGTATCTATTTTGTTACATTTTGATTTTGGATGTCCAAAATATACATCGAGTAGGCCAATTGTGGAAAGGAATATACCAATTAAGTTCTAATGAGAAAACAGTAAAAATGTTCTGCCAAATATCAAGACTACTCGTTAAATTTCTTCAGTAATAGTGTCTACAACAAAATCAATGTTTTTTTCTTCGAGCAAAAAAGTAGCATCTCTGATAATTGATAGGTAGACTTTAATGTGCTTTAAAGCAAAAATGGGAATATTTAGTTGTAAATTTTCTTAAAATTTTAATTTACACAATGGTATTTTTCAACAGGATTATCTCATTAGAATATTTTTTCAGACTTTATCTAAACTATAAGAGGAAAGATTTCTTGACTAATTAGAATATATAAAACTGTTTAATCATTATAATTTGACTTGTATTTCTGGAAAATAATTATATTAACCATAGATATAAGTTGATTGTTAATGGTCATACAAGGGTAGAGTTCAAAACTTGATAAATTTTCAATTACAATCAGATATTCAACTAGTAAAGCATTCTGAACTTTGAATTTACTGCAAAGTTGGAAGCATTTCTTATGTTTTCTGTTTAATTGGATCAAATTCTTTCATAAGAAGTTTAAAGATGATCCATTCATTATCTTTCTTTTTGTAATAGGATACTTGTTACATTTATCTTTATAAAGAACCTGTTCAGCGTAGTTACTTTTTCACCTTCCGTTCTTCTAAGAAAATGTTAATGCATTCTTTGGCTTATTCTCATTAACTCTTCTGCATCATTCTAGTAGTTAATCCATGTATTATATATTATACACAGTTAGTAGAATGGAATTTGTTACAAGTTTCTAATAGTGAGTGAAAGGGGCAATAACAATGTATATTTGTTTATCCTTCATTCTGGTAAATCATTGGCATTTGTGCTTTTTTATGTCACTACTGCCATTTTTCTAAACTTTTTGCTCCCATAATGTGACGTTCATGACGGTGTGTCAGGTTTTCTTCTTTTATTTGTAGATTGTCTGAGATTTCATTATGTCTGTTTTCTCTCTTAAGTACCAGAATATTTTGCATGCTTATATCCCATTTAATTTTCATTTAAAATGTCACATGGTAGGGGATAAAAGGATTGCTAATTCTAGCTTTTAACTTTTTCTAGTTTTTAAGAGGGTGAGGGGTTGTTTTCCTCCTTTAAAAGCAAATTAGAAAATTGTTAAAACATTTTTTAAATGTTAATATTTTGTAAATAAGTATTAAAATAATGGAAAAGGGCAAAAATTGTGTTTCCTATGTTAAGTTTTCTATTATAACACTTGAATATAAAGCATGCCAAACAGAAATCATCAGTTTCTGCTGGTTGGAAACTACCCAGGCACAGAATGTCATTTCTGAAGTGATATTTTGCTTAATTCAGTTTGTAATCCACATGTCAAAGCAAAAAGTTCTATGATCTATTTCATCCCATATAAATTGTTCCTTTTTACATCTATTCCAAACATAAAATTTTTGAGCTATTTATGGTGCCTATGAGTAGCATGGATTTCATTCTGCATTTTAATTTTCTACAACCAATGGTATTTCATCCTTTTTCTTCAAATTTAATAGTGTTTAGATTTTCTGTACCCTACTGCTTCCGTTTTAAACATGTTAAGGTAGAATCCCATTTGTGTGGGCTACATTTTTTTTCAAGTGATTGCCAAATTCTCACCAAGTGATGTTTATAATTTGTGTTTCGCCTTGTATTAAGGATTTCAATTTTGAACAATTAAAATGAATGCAAACTTGAGTTCAAACACTTTTGTACTGTTTGTTGAAATGAAAGTGCAGAACTTTTGCAATAGGTATAAATTAAATAAAATATAAGCATCACTTGGTTATATTTAGGCAGTTTATACTTATAAAATACTTGGTTATATTTATAAAATACTGGTGCTATTTTATTAAATATTATATTATATTATTATATAATATTATTTTATTAAATATTATTATCTTAAAACTATCAAATAATTAAAAATAATATAGTATATTAAAAATTGCTTTTAGAAATTAGCTTAAAATCAAAAAGAAAAGTGAAGGAAATTTTTTTAAAGAAATTATTAGTTTAAAATTGTCAAGTAAATGAGGGGCTGAAATTATTTTTGTGATCTAAGGGAGACAAAGCTCCCCTTCACCTGTAACAGTAAATGGCCATAATAACATCACTATTATTATTTAGCTTACCACTTTTAATATCGCCCAAATAATATAACTTAAAAAATGTAATATTCTATAAAATAATATTTTAAAATACTTCATTTTGTATTAAATTTAGACATAACTTTGAATAAAAATGTTTGAAAAACTATAAATGTGAAATATAATAACATGACACTTATCTAAGTAAGGTATCTCACATATTTGAAGGATACAAAAATTTTATTTGATAGTACAAAAGCTAATTTAAATACATTATCAAGTTTGCACTTGCAACATTTCCAAATATACTTGATGTATAAAAGAATGAGCACAGCTGAAAATCCAAATGAAGTTCCAAGAACCAGATATTGTAATTGCATTTTAATAAAGACACAGATTGATCCTATTTTGGGTTGTTCTAGTATTTGCCCACTAAACTGGGATGTTTAAAAGAACTATATTATTAAGGTATTATGCATTAAATTTGTAATTAAGAATACTAACTCAGTACTTATTACTAAATCAGTTTTTATTTCATACATTAAACCTTAATAGAATTTCAGTTATATTTATTAGATAATTTATAAAAGGAAAATTTTTAGTTCATTATTGAGTAACAAAGTAATGAAGGAAATTACAGAATTGCAAATTTACATATCTATATTTGTTTCACATTTATATGCAATAATTATTCTAATGAGTACAGTGCACAATTATGTGGAGATTTTTTTTTTGTTCCAATGTTTTATTTTGAAATTAAAAATAAAAAGAGACCTATAAGTAAATTTTTCTTCAATGTGACTTTTGTACCTCAGTGTACATTATTACTGAGAATTTTAAACTTCTGAAACTTAACATTACAATTAATGGATCCATTTTTGCTACTATTTTTTACTGTTTGTGGTCTTAATACCAGAATTGATTGTGAGCCAGGGACTCAAAACCATTTTGTCTCCCCAGAAAAAATAGCATTTGACCTGGGGCGTGTTAGATACCTGTCTTGACTGTAACATTTCAGTTTGCATTAATGAGTTATATTATTGAATTATATTAATTTTTTGTTATGAGGTTATAACTATTTATGAGTTTGAAAACATTTTTTTAGTTTATATGATACATTTTTACTTCATTTAAAAGATATCAACAATATTTTATATATTTAAATACTGTTTTGCTTTTTTAAATTTCAATCCTGTGTTTTTATTTTTGTTAAATTAATTTATTATTTATCTATTTATTTTGTAGGAGTGTATCATAAATATGAATGTCTGAAGAGCTTATAGACTGCTGAAAATTCTTAGACATTTTGATATTAGTAAGATTTGATTTTTCCTTACACCCTCAATTCTTTTCTAAAAGTATTTAACAGGAAGCAATTCTCTCTTTGTCTTTTATGATACTGCATACATTATGTGTGAAACATATAAAAGAGTTCTTTGGCCAGAAGAGAGAATAATCAAAATTTATTATCAATTTCGACTAAGTAATTTGTAAAATATTGCTTTTTATTTTCTTATACATTGATGCCAAAAAGTTAAATTATAAAACTTTGTACTTTGCTGAAAATTGCACTGCATTAATATTAATGTGTCAAAAAATACCCATTTTAAAAATACAGTTCTTAGGTAAACTTAAGAAATTCTAAAGTTTTTAGTTCAAGTTTACCAAAAAATTGTAGACTTCAAAGTGTTAGAAAAGTTCCACAATGTCTATTTCTTTTAATGTTATTCTTTTATGTTAATTTGTATGTTCTCTATTTAAGAAAAAATAAAGATTTGAATTTATTTGCATTTTAATACTTGGATTTTCAGCCTTGAACTTGTTATCTTTGCATTATTATAAGCTGCAATTAAGCAGTATAACTTATTTCCTTTTCAAAATACTTCTGTGTATAAAATGAATTTTAAAGGTTTTTGGATCTATTATTTCTGAATTAGAATGTAAGTGGAGTCCTTTATTTTCTTTCTGAATTCATGATAGGCATGAATTTCAACATTATTTCAATCAAAAATTGTGGTTTTCTGTTAAATTAAAATTGTGTGATTGCCAAAAATTTGTTAAAATGTGCAATTATGACTCACGTAAAGGATGTTTTAACATTAGATTAGCAGAAAAATCTTATCTACTGAAATAGCAGTTTGACCCTTCGATGAAACTACTCAAATAGCAATGATAAAATGACTTTAAATTTATGCTTTGACAACAATATTTTGTTTATTTATAACACCATTATAACTGTCCAACGATATATAGGTTTATTTCATGATTTATTTTTAAAATGACTGAATTTATTAAATTTTTAAAATTGTATGAATATATTGACTAGAGGATAACCAATTAGATCACACTAAAGTTGCTCACAAAACTAATTAATTTTGTATATAAATATTTGCAGCTTTTATGACATATATTCCACATTTCTGATGAAAGAGCAAATTTATCAGTCTGGAATCGAGTAGTACTTTTTCATTTAACCTTCATTTATATATTTCTCTGAATCATCTCTTGAGATTACTTCTTTTCAAAATGATACTCCCATTTTGCCAAGACTACAATGAATATAAATCTAAACCCTTTGCTTCTATTGCTTTTTGAACAGTACCGGGTGACCGAGCTCTGCTCGGAGAAAACAGGTATCGAAGCTAACTCGAAGATTTAAATTTTCAATTGTGATTTATCAAAACAATACATGCCATAAGAAAATTTGTGAAACCATTAGTGAAAAGATAACCGGTTAAAGTGCACCATTGTAAACTATTCTAAACAAAGTTGTTTGGAAAGGGAACTATTCTATACAAAGGTAAAGTTTGTCATAGGAAATAAAATGTAATTGATAACAAAAAATTATACAATTAAAGAAATGGTACAAAGTGAGCAGTGTAAAGATTGAAGTGTGTTGAATGGAGAAGCATTCTGACAATGACGGTATCTTGTAGTTGTCCATTTGCGGGTATAATTGAATTGATCGCTTGTTGTTCCAAAATTCCGGCTCCTTGAAGAATTTCATGTAGAGGTGCGTTCTGCATGTTGAAAATGTAGCTTGAAATCTGATGAATGTTGAAATGTCGAACTTTGTTGACGGTGATTTGAAATCGAAATCAGTTCCTTAACACGTTCGCTGCCACCGACGCACTGGCGCGTCAGAGCAGCACCTCCTGGTATGCCGACGACACACTAACGCGGCGACGGACTTTGATAAGTTATATGCTCTGTGTTTAGTGTGGCTTTGGAAATTGAACGGCGAGGTTGTTTCGGCACGTTAGTGAAGCATTATTTTTTAATTTTTTTGTGGTTGGTTTTCAAAATTTTTTTTTGCATTTTTTTTTTTTTTACTATATCGTTTATGTGTTATATATACTTTGCTACATTAATTTAATATTTAGAGTTGATAGAAAATAAAAATGGAAACCGATATCAAGGAATAAAGACTTTTATTATTATTATTTCGTCAGAACTACAGCCAATCGATTCCTCGTGGTCGAAAACCCCCGGGTACCAATTTTCACTTGGTTTGGACGCATGAGAAAAAATTTGCCTGCACCGGGGATCAAACCCTTACGGTGACCTTAGCGCATCAAAACCGATGCCAATCGATTCCTCGTGACCCAAAACCCCAGATCCCCAAGTTTACTACAGTTTATTAATTCTGGGGCGATTTTCGACTTGACAACCATTCCTCGTATTATAGTATAGGATATAGTAGAGTGACCAAAGCATAAAATTCACCCAGTGATAAATAATATCTAGTCTTCATTTCTAATTTGATGATGAGCTTCTGATTCTATCAAAATTGCATTACCAATTAAAATCTTGAAAGTACTAACAGGAGAGTGCTGGTCTTGCTGTTTCATTTATATTATAAGCCAGAACATGACTAGTTTTGCAAATATACTGATTCACTTTTTCTAATTTATTTTCACTTATTTTGCTGCCTTTGGATTCACCAATGGCTGCTATTTTAAATTCCTTTATTATTTTTACTTTCATCTGACTCATTTTCAGAGAACTCTTGTAACAATTTTTTTTTATACTTCGTCATTAGTAGGACCTCTTTTTGCTTAAAGACATGTAAAATTTGAATACAAGATAGAAAAATGTCAGATAATTGTTTAATGATAAATTCTATATTTCAGCATATGATTCACAACAGAGTAAGGTCATAAATAACTTGACAAAATTAATATGTACTTTAACTACATAGAAAACATCTGTCCTAATTGTTACCACCTGCAGTGAGTAATCTCAATGAACAAAAGTAACAAATAGAAATATATATATATATATATATATATCTGTAAATTAAATTATTTCTAGAAAGAAAGGGTTAATCTGCAACTGCTTTCTTTGCAGTATTTTTTTAAGGAGTTCTAGGGAAACAATGAGATTTTTCACTAACCTTATCCAGATTTCCAGAGAAATAAAATTATGAATTGTTTATTATTACTTTCTGTTTGTTTTGAAGAAAAATTCAGCACAGTCTGACTCTGAAATAATTTTGCAATTATTGTGACATTTTCTGAATATAATATTTAAAAAAAATTTTATATAGGGATGGCTTAAATCATGATTTAAGACTTGTATTTTGAACGGAATTAATGAATGTTATCATATTTTGATATTACTCTTTAATTCTCTCACTCAGCCTGTATCAGACTTATGTATAAAACAAAAGATTTAATATAATTTTGTTTTATTCCAACTATTTTGAGAGTTTGTGTACAGAACTATTTTGTATAAAAGAAATCATCAACTAATCATAGTGTTATTAAATAGTGCTGTTATAAAATTGAACCATTTATATTAATGATACAAATATATCAACCATTTTTTAATTTTGTTAATTGCATATCTATTTTACTTGTATGTATAGATGTTATTATGCTCTTTTATCAGTACAGTTATAACTGAACTATAAAAATTATTTTAAATGGTTATTACTTTATTGCAATTTTTTTTTTTTGCTTTGCTCCTCATTATTACTGTCTGAACTTATAGTTTTTACTTAAGTTAAATGATAAGTTTTCTATTCTATATATGGAAGGATGTAGCGTATATGCAAGCTTAATAATTTTATCAGATTTTTAATATAACATCCATATATTCAGTATGATCACTTTCAACTTTTCAGGGCATAATTTTCATTCTAGATTGTTTATTGACTAACATTCTAATATTACTACATGTATATGACATTTTAGTAAGATAACAAACTTCGAAGTAATCTAATAGTTTAACAAGATCATGTAAAACACTAGAGAGAGACAGGCCAAAAGAGACTTAAATAATGTTTTTGTGTAATTATTTATCTTTGTCATAACAAAACAAAATGATTTAGAGGAATTTTTCAATGGAATAAAGATAATTATTTTATTTTGTTGAATTACATTCTTGTTATGGTCACCAAGTTCCACTTTAGTAGTGCCCAATTCTCTTTTGATTCTTTTAAAAAAAAGTGTTGGCTTCCAAAGAATTTTAATAATTTATCCCTATATTACTTTTTTTTTTAAAGTAAATGTTTAGGTCGGGGGTCAGCAGAAGAGTCAAATTATCAATGAAACAATATAAACAAAGGTAGAGGGTCATTTTATAGGCATATATGTTATTGATACAGGCAGAAATCTGAAAACTACAAACACCTATTCAAAGTGACCCTTGGTCCTAGGCATACACTGTTTTTAAAATATTTCATTTTACTTAAAGGCTTATATTTCCAAATCTGTTGACCCTTGTGTAAGCATATACTGTTTTTTTTTAACTGATCATTTTTATTTTAACATAATTTATAACAAGGGCTTGATTTTTCCTCTTTATTATCAGACACATTTTTATTTTATTAAAGAAACACAAATTTTAACATCACCATAGCATTTTATATTTTAAAACAGTTGAATAATGTCATTTGAATGTGGTATATCTACTTGGCCTGTTGTATTATTTTTAAAAAACATAACTTATTACTTAAAATTGCAACAATGAAATGTTATTGTTAGTTGATAAAACTGTCTAATCGATTAAGCTAATGTGTACAGTTGCTTCATTGTATTATATTGAATTAGAAATAAAGTTCTATTCATAATATCAATAACTGTTAACAAAAGGACATGTTTTATACTTGGTATTTAAAATTTAGCCTTAGAAAAACAAATTTGTTTTGGCATGTATTAAGTTAGTATAGTTTTATATTTTATTATGTCGTTAATCCATTGTATCTGTTTTACTAGAAAAAATTACTATGCTTGCATCCTTTTAAATATTTGGCTATAATTCATTACTCCTGGGGTTTTAGTGTTTTTTTTTATTTAGTTTGTATGGTTTTATATGTAGCTTAAAATTAATCCAGAAACTTCCTTTTCTCCCAAGGGCTCAGTTGTAAAAGATTGTGTTTTATGTGCATATGTCTCTTTATATTCTAATAATCCTTTTCCATAATTTTTCATAACTTCCACCCAATTCATTGTGGCCGAAGTGAATTTGGTATTACTCTTGTAAAAGGTTCTCATATTTGTTATGCTCATTCATGTGTTTTCTTTTAAATTGTGCATGTTTTGCAATAAAATATCTTTACAATTCTGTTGTTATAGAAGTCTTTTTTCTTGTACTTTTTTTTACTCTGGTCTCGGAACATATTAATCTGGTAACTTGTTTTCTGCCTGATGGCTCATTCTGTGAAAGGTACAATATTCAGGAAATCTATTCACATTTGTTTTGAATTTAGGAATTTTACCTTCAGTTTCCAGAACTATATTGTGTTATAATTGGATATATAAAATGTTTAAATTTATCTAATTATCCAGATAATGAAACAATGATTTATTGTAATGAATAAAATGTCAATTGCTGCTGGACCTTTTTTTTTTTTTTTTGAGAAATGATGATATATGTGTCTTTCTGATTGGTCTATGATAAATTTCACTCTTAAAATATTATTATACTTGATGTCTATATGAACTATATTGGCAGTTTAGTACCAAATGTAGTATCACCTAGGATACATACCAGACATTTGTACCTATTTTATACTCAAGTAATGATGTGTAAGGAATTCTAAATTTGTCACTTGCCGAGCATATACAATCAGAAAGTTTGTATTATTACTGACAAGAATTTGTAATTAAAATTCCCTGCAGTCAATCTGATAATATTTTTAATCAATTAAATGACCTTTTGTTCTAAGTTCTGCAAACCACATTTGTTCCCCAGCTTTAAATAGAAACACAAGTATTAAAATGATTAAATAGGTAATATAAAAATGTCTAAGTTAAATAGGGAAAAATAGTTAATAAAATTCTTTAAGCATTTCTTGTAACTAGTCTTGGTATATGTAATTTTAAAATCACCAATACATAATTAAAAGATTTTTCTAATGTTCATTAGCTTTTTAATAACATACTAGAGAAGAATAAGCCCAAAAAGAGCCCTATAGATTAAGGTTCTTTATAATTTGAATACAATTTAGTTTGGTTTCTTGACAAAATTTTTTATAAATCATTTTCTTCTGCGGATACTTTATTCTTTGGAGTATTCTGTAAATATGTATTCCTTGAAAAAAGAGAAAATAAGTACAATAATTAAAAAAACATTTATTAAAGATTTCTTATTTTGTCGTCTTTATGTGTAAATAGGAATATTGTATTTTTACAATATATTGTTTTGAATATATATAAATGGATCAGTTTTGAAGTTTATCAATTCAAAATTTTAAGTTTCGAGATATTGCTATTTTAGTTTTTTAACATTTAATATTACTCAGAAAATTCAGTTTGATGATATGAATTTGAAATTGGAAAAATAGATGCAACCCTATGCAATAATTTTCAAACTAAAGTGATATAAACTAGAAATTTGAGAGCAATATAAAACTTTAAAATAACAATCTCAAAACTTTGAATTTTGAGTTGTTCTTTTAAAATTGGGCTGTCATAATGAATGTTGTTAGTGTTTAAATATTAAGAATGAACTATTTCATTCATAGTAAAATCATGAAAATGAATAAATTCCTGTATGGATAATACAAGAAAAATGTTCAGAATGTACCTAATTTCTGTATTTGACTGAAGTCTATTGTGCAAGTTCCGATGTTATAATGAAATCATGTTTGATGAGTTTCTTTGAAATTTCTAATTATAAGCTTTATTTATTATTCTATTTTTTATTGAAATGTTTTATTATATATATATATATATATATATATATATATATATATATATATATATATATATATACACACACACACACACACACACATACACACACACACACATATATACACACACACACACACATATATATATATATACACATATACATACATATATATATATATATATATATATATATGTATATATACATACATATACATATGCATATATATATAAATATATACTTGTGTATACATATACATACATATATGTACATACATATATATATACACATATATATATATATATATATATATATATACATATATATATATATATACATACATATATATACATATATATATACATACATATACATATGCATATATATATATAAATATATACCTGTGTATACATATACATACATATATGTACATATATATACATATACATACATATATGTACATATATATACATATACATACATATATATATACACAAATATATATATATACATATATATATATATATATATATATATATATATATATATATACATATATATATATATATATATATACATATACATATATATATACATATATATACATATACATATATATACCTGGTTTCCGTGCACCTGGAAAGTCATGGAAAATCATGGATTTAGACAATGGCAAGGTTCGTACGGTGCTTAAAAGTGCTTAAAAACTGCTAATTTCGAAACGCGTTTTTAAGGCCTTAAAAAGTGTTTAAAGAGTGCTTAATTTTCCCCTAAAGTCCTTATTTTTTTTTCTTGCCACAGTTTTTATTTGAATATTTCGAAATCGTCTATGAAAATCATAAAAGGTCGCTCGGGATTAATCGTTCAGTGTGAATGAAATCAGGCACTGCAGCGCTCCTCATTTTTTTTTTCTAGAAATTTGTCCTTTACTCCTTATTTTACGGAATTCCTCCTTTTTTTCGGTTATTCCCGCCTTTTATTCCTTTTTTCTTTGGGCCATTCACTCCTTTTATTCGTTTTTTCCTTCTCAACATTTACGGAGTTATGTAATGGTGGAACGGATTACAGGCATCGTCTTTCCCATGTTTTGATAACATCTTTGTTTTTCTAACATTTTCTTTCTGTGGGATATTCACCTCCCCCCCCCCTCGAAAAAAAAGTCTTAGGCTATTTATTGGCGGTACAGGTGTTTGAAAGTTAGCAAATAACTTCAAAACCAAAGGGGAACCCGAATTTTTCGATTGTAGTGTCGAGAAATCTGTTTAACCAGTTTCAAGAGGGAAAAAAAACCGTTACTCCGAGCCTGTGCGCTTAAAAATGGACTGATATATCGAATATTGAATTCAGGGATGATTCTGATCCGAATGTTTTTTGTGGGTTTGTTCTAAAAAAAAAAAACCAGATTTTTTCGGAAATTAAAAAAAAAGAAAGGAAGAAGCCATTTTTTTTTATCTCACATATGTATAAATTTTGACGATAATGTGAAATTTTTCTGTTTTTTTCTCATCCTTTTTTTCTTTGCCGCGTCCACAATTTTTTTTTTTTTCTGGCAAAGATTAGGAAAGTGTTATCAGTCGATGTTCGCAATACGTGCTTCAAGGTCAAAAAGCCGTGTGACGCGGTATAAATAAAACATATGGAACTTGTGTGGTTCTAGTTATAAAAGTACAACTAAGCCGTAATTCTATGTTTTTGGTAAAAAACAACCGTTTTCTGGATTTCGATTCCAGACAATGCGCATTTTTTAATGGACCATTATAGTTAATAATGCAATCATAATATGGGGCTCAACAACCTGCATACTTTCTTTATAGATATCTCCCGAACTCACGTGCATGTAGACCAATCGTAATACTGTTTTATATATCGGTATTTTTTTAATATCGCAGTAACAGTATTGAGATTCCAATCCCTCCTATAGTTATTTCAAACGGTACTTTATCTTATTGACTGAATTTTCTGCTATGGGCAGTGTCTGTGAGAAAATGACACTGTTGCAAATAACTTACGAAATTTTGGATATGCACGGAAGTTTATTGTTGAAAAATCCGCACTTTTTTTTTTCTTTTTTGCGTGTGCATTGAAGTTGATGAAAAATCATAACTTTTAACGGCAATCCCGATAAAAATCAGCCCTATAGCTGAATCTGTAGGACGCGGCCACGGGTTCGAATCCCGCTCTTTGTTCGTAGCCGTTCAGAATCGTAGTAATTAAGTAGTAAATTCCGATGTCTTTAGCCGTCCGGTAACATAAAAGAAAACTCTAGTATTCTCAGACCAAACTAAATGGTTACTATTCGAACCTCCTGGCTCAGATACCGAAAAAAATCCCGTCCTATTCGATCATTGTCCCGAAATATTACTATTTAGAAAAAAAAAATTTAGATGTCCACTTAAAAAAATAGCCTTATACAGTGCATATATTATTTAAATCATGAGTTTAGACATTGATTAAAATTAAATCTAATGATAATTATTGTATCTTTCCAAACTATTAAGGTATAGATTTTATTGCTATTTAAGAAATTCTGCAGTCACAAAATTAAAAATTTGTTTATAGAAATGTCTTCTAAAAATTTGATATCTAAAATGCGCATTTATATTATATTTTTTTCAAATTAGGATATTTGAGAAACTTCTGATTTGAATCTGTTTTCAACATTTTTTGATTAGGAGACGCGAGTGATTGTTTATATTAGTAAAAATTATTTAGCTTCTGGTATATTTCATACTTAGGTACTTGTTTTTGTATTATGTAAATCAAATAAATATTTTTAAATTGTTTTTCAATTTCGTTTTTCCTTCTTCATTTTCCTACTTTTTTCCCCTCTAATATTTAACATCTGGGTATGCTACTTTTATTAAAAAATTTTTGAAATTGTCCATTTAAAAAAAATTAGACTTATACTGTATTTTTTAAACATTAATTATAAATCAATCTAAGAAAAATTAATAGAA